>JAHNEJ010001519.1:0-167753 GCA_022559845.1 Amorphophallus konjac
AAATCTATGTTACATCTTTCCCAGTTGCCGAAATCTGTGCAGTACACGGCACGTCATCCTATTTCCATCCTTTCCATGAACTCTTCTGAGGATTCGTCGTCCCGCCGACGAGTGTCGGTGAGCCCTAATGCATCCATGAGGGACGCCCTAGCTACCGACCTGTTCTTCCGACCATCTAGGTCCAAACCCAGTAACTTCTGGGCACCTTCTCTGTAGTCTGCGTAAGTGACTCCGGTCACTGCCTCGCCTTCTACCTTCAGGCTTGTGATCTGGACCACATCCTCCAAGCTGGGCACCATGTGCCCCCAGGGCATCAGGAATGCCCGGCTCACTGGGTCCCATCTCTCACACAAGGCTTGGATCAGGACTAGGTCAAGTTGGATCGGCTCGATCCGAAGGAAGGTACCAAATCCCATCACGTCTAGCCTCGCCTTCTGAAAATCTGGGAGGCCCCTGTACGCTGCTACTGCCAACTCCCATAAGATTTGTGATTTCATCACAACCTACACATACAAGGAATGGGGGTGAGGTTTGGTCAGAAGAAAGGAAGAAAAAATGAGAAAAGGGCAAGAAAACTTGGCTTACGAGTTGTGATTGGGCCCTTTCGCTGAAGTGCCCTTCAAAGTCTGAAAGCCTCCTGGAACTACCACCACTGGACCTGCTTCTCTTCGAGGAATGGGAAGATTCGCCCTCCATCCAACTCCCAGAATTTTGAACTCCTCCTCTCCCGTAAGAACTTGTGCTCCTCGAGTTATTCCTTGATATACCTGGGAAGATAAAAGGGACAAGAATTTATAGAAATGGAAGGAGTGCGGGCCAAGATTACCTCCATCACCTGTCGATGATAGCCCTCGCAATAAGACACCGGCCAAGCGGCCCCATGTGTCGCTTCACCGCTCGCACAGGGTGATTGACTGGACGAAGAATAGGACGAATAGCCCCTATGTTGTCTAGGGATACCCTATCATATTTTGGAGGACGCCCGCAAAATTTGGCACAACATCCGGGAAAAGGAACTAGGGCCGTCAGTATTGACTTCGACGGCAGATTCCCGTGGAAAATGGTCACAACAAGACGTGATTCTCCGCTCGAGGCGGAGTCTCGACAGATCCGTCACATGGGAACAGTGCAAAGGAGAAGAAGTGTAGGGAAGAAAGAACGCACAAGAGGACAAACAAGCATCAGAAAATCAAATCACTCCATTCATAATTCTACATAAGCTGTCAAAAACATCATAAACATAAAGAGGTGACGGGTCCACTAGCCCGCCAATCCTCACCATCACTCATCTCTCCGGGCATTCTCCTCCTCTCCCCCGAGGTGAGGGTCCCTTAGAAGCCTCCGGGATCCCCGTGCAGTAGCACCTGCCTCGCCTCTGGGTGCCTGCTCCGCAGCAGTGACTCGCTGCTCCTCCCCTGGCGTGGCGAAGAAGCCACTGGCGGCAAAGCGACCGGACTGGCGGAGTCGCTCCCCGAACTCGCGCTCTCTCGTAGCGCGTCTCCATCCCTCCTAGCCTCTGCACGACGGCCTGAAGGCCCAGCTGGAGCTTCCTCACTTGGGCCTCCAAGGCCCTCCTCTCGGTCAGATCCCGCTGTCGCTCGGACCTTCTCTCGGCTTTCTCTCTCTCTACCTCTCTCCTCATCATCTGCAGAAGAACCCTTAACTCCAGGATGTCTGGAGAAGGTCTCTCCTCACCACGATGCCGCAGCTCCGCTACAGTCACCACCCAGGCGTCACGCTCCTCTTCCGCCCGGGTCGCACGGGCCACCGCACCGGCAAGTTGCTCCCGGAGGGAAGCAATCTCGAGAAAAGGGGCCGAGGAACTGGAAGATGTGCCACCAATCATCCCCGCCGTCACTGTCTGCTGGGCACGCTGGAACAAAATAAACAACGGCCGTCAGTGAAACTCCAAAACCTGAAGTTAAAAGGGCGGCACGTAACTTACCAGGAGCGACAGCTCATGTTGAGCGACGGCCAGTTGCCGCCTAGTCTCTGACAGCTGGGCGCGCGAGCCGCCGATGCCACGCGTGTCCCCAGCTTGGGGAAGCCCCGCGTAACTCTCTCTCTGCCGCCGCAGGAAGTCGGCACTGTCCTGTACCAGTACACCCCCTTGCTGTCCAGGGAGACGTACGGGCCAGTCCTCGAGCCTCGCCTTGCCGCGACTCTCCTTCCTGACGCGGCTCGGCTCGTCCGCACTCGCCCACTCATCGGCCAGGCCCAGCGTCCTTGCCATGTCCTGCACCAAGAAAGGGGTCCCATATCAGTCAAAAGGAACGCGTCCCCTGTCTAGGACGCGTCCATCATTTGAGTGCAACACTCGCCGAACCCTTTCCTCCTCGCGCGGCTCGCTTCAAAACCCAAAATGAATTAAAAGAGGAAGAGATCGGAGGACCTACCGGACCGTGTTCACCTCCTCCCACGCCATCGGGCCCCTCGGGTCCCTCGGGGGCCCGAAGCGGCCCTTCCTCCTCCATGGACGCCGTTCCGTGATCGGGCGCGTCCCTCCTTGGGCGAGGATTTCCTCGTCCCTCTCCACCTTCACCACGGTCGGGCCCACCGAACTCCATCGATCAAAAGAGGAGGAAGACGAAAAAGGGGCAAGCGCGTTTCGGCGGGAGGCGGGCTCGTTTGCGGGTAAGGCACGGGAGAAGAAAGGACCACCCGTCGCTTTAAATTTAAAATCAAGGATTAAGACGCGTCCTCGCGCCTGGACGCGCCCAAAAGGGGGGAAAGGAAACAAAATCCCCCCGTGCAAAATATAGTTCCCCGCTGTTCAGGGCAAGGTCTCGCGGAGCGTGCCTCAAGGGACAACTCAGTGCAAAAAAAGAAAGTGTGGGAGAGAGAAAAGTACACACAACATAAAAGCCATTTCCATTTCATATAATAGCCGAAAGTACATCATACAGTGAGAAGGGTGACGTACAAGCAACTCTCTAACTCTCACCGTCACCTTCCTGGTCATCTCCTTCCTCCCTCCTCTGACGGAGATCCCTAGGGGGCCTCCGCGACCTCTGTGAACCCTGAGAAGCCGTGCTCGCCTCGCCCTGCGGTGGCACTCCAGCCTCGAAGGCGCGACGACGCTCCTCGGCCGAAGAAACCAGGTAGCTGCCCATGGAAAAAGAACCAGACTGACGAAGTCGCGCCCCGCGTTCCTTCGCCCTCTGGTACCGCTCCTCGCTCTCCCGAAGCCTCCCCTCCGCCGTGCCAAGACTCAATCGGAGCTCCAGCAGCTGGGCCTCTAGAGCCCTCCTCTCAGTCTGATCCCGCTGTCGCTCCTCCCTCTCTCTCTCCCTATCCCTCTCCCTCTCTCTCTCCACGCTCTCCCTCTCCCTCTCCCTCTCCTCTCTCTCCCTCATCGCCTCTCTCCTCGACAGCTCGAGGGCGATCTGCAGATCCACTACGTCGCGAGGAAGCTCCTCAGCCTCCCGTCGCCGCTCCTCCTCTAGCTCCGCAATCCGGGCGTCACGCTCTGCCACCCGGGCATCGCGCTCCTGCTCAGCACGAACAGCACGCGCCAGGGCCTCTCGGATCTCGGCCACCTGTCAAGACACGCATGCACCGTAAGAGAACAGTGATAGAAGGAAAGTAGCTAGAAAAGGGTCGCGGCCAAGCAAGCACTCACTTGAGTCTCGCGGTCACGCTCGGCCTCCTCAGCCTGAGCCACCGCGTACGCCAACTGCTCCTGGAGGGCAGAAACCTCCGGAGGAGGGCCCCGCGAACTGGAACCCGCTCCACCAGCCATCGCGGCTGCCGCTGTCTGGTGGGCCCGTTGAAACACGGGGCAAACGTCAGTCAAAGGCTAAGCATCAAAAATCCAGGTCACAAAAAATGCATTGCATAAACTCACCAGGATCTCCAACTCCTGTCGGATGGCCACCAACTGTCGCCTGGTGTCCGCCAACTGGGCCCGCAGGTCGGCAATCATGGTATCACGAGCATCCTGCATTACACATAAGTTAGTATCCCATGCATATACATATAGAAAGGTGGAGCAGTTTCATTTCACTTACCCCTGCCATACCACCCAAGGAGAGGCGGTCCCCGTACGTAGCTCGGTACCGTCTCATGTAGTCTGTGATGTCCTGTACGTGGGACACTACTGGGACCCCGCCCTGCTGCCAGTCCTGGTACTGTGCTGGGAAGCGCGTACGCCAGTCCACGATCTTCGCCTTCCCCTTGGTCTTCCGCCCAATGCGGGCCGGCGCATCTACGTCTACCCACTCCTGGGCCAGCCCCAACGTCCTCATGACCAGTCTAAGCCGCAGCGGCTCAATCTCGTTCAGGCAATGGACCCACACGTCCCGCCTGAAGCGAGGAAGACCCGCTACAACCCAGGGCTGGCCAGCATCGCCCATGCCCAGGTAGGGCCTCCACACCACCTGCATCACCATACATACATCATGTTAGTTACCATTCAGTCACATGCATAAACACAAAAAAAATCATACGCATCATACCATGGCCTCGGGATACTCGCTCAGCTCCCGACGAAGTGACGCCAGCTGGTAGCCGTGGGGTGCTACAACCACGACCGGCCTCCACTGCCGCGCCAGAGGCACGGCCCTCCTGTTCCCATGCCTAGCCCTCCCCATCGGGAAATAGTAATAGCTCCACACCTGCATCCATCATACATCATTAGTACAATAATTGCATATTTAACTGTGGGAATGCATAAATAAAATGTTTACCTGGAGGAAAGGTGCGAAGCCGCTGACTGTCGTCTCCTTCTCCGAAGTCTGGGAGAGATCGGCAATCAGATGGGCAAGCAGAGCCGCTCCCCACGCATAGTGCCCCACTCTGTCCAGATCCGCCAAGATCCCGAGGAAACGGCAGTGGATGCCATCCCCCTTCGTCCCCAGCAGAAGGCGGCCCAGGAAGAAGAAAAGAAACCTCCGAAGGTCTAGATCCACCAGCTCCCGCTCGCTCGGGTCCTGGGTGAAAGCAGCACGAGCATCCCCCTCCAGTCGAGCCAAGAACTCTGCTCCAGTCTCGCTAACCCGCTGACGCGGGTCGACGAATCCGAGCGCCTCCATGATCTCCACTCGGCCGACTACCCTGCTGTCTCTATCAGTCACGTTCGTCTCTAACCACAGCAGGTCCAGGGCACTCTCTCGGTAGTCGGGGTAGGTGACCCCGCTGACTGCCTCTCCGTCAACTCGTAGCCCGGTGATCCGAGCCACGTCCTCCAGTGACGGCACCATGTGCCCCCAGGGCATCAGAAACGCCCGGCTCGGTGCGTGCCACCGCTCCCTCAGTGCCTGGATAAGAGGAAGGTCAAGCCGGAAGGGCTCGATCCTAAGGAAAGCTCCAAAGCCCATGGCGTCCACACGCGCCCTCTGAAAATCCGGCAGCCCACGGTATGCTGCCACCACCAAGGACCAGCTGATCCGGCCCTTCATCACGCCCTGCAAACCACAAAACCAACAAAGAACACATCAGCATCATGAACAGTAATCAACAATAACACTGTATATACTATTTTATTTTATTTTTTTTTAAAAAAATACATATATATATATATATATATATATATTTGGAGGCGTCCAGGCCCCTGGACGCCTCCTTCCTATTTTCTTTATTTCTTTTTTTCGAAAAAAAATCCAAGAACCAAAAATAAAAAAAAATATATAATATATATATTATTATGGAGGCGTCCTAGGCCTTGGACGCCTCCTTATTTTTTAAATTTATTTTATTATTTACGTAAATAAATAAATAAACAAAAAGAAAAAGAAAAAGTGGAGGCGTCCAGGCCCCTGGACGCCTCCTTCTCTCACTACCCGGCCTTCTCTCACAGCCTCTCGCACGCCCGTTTTAGCCTATTAAACCACAGAGTGAGGATTCCGAAGTACTTACCGGGTCGTGATCGTCCTCTCCCGCGTCACCAGCATCCGCAGCAGCCTCCGCGACCAGGAGAGGCACCTCCATCCCCTCCTCCGCAGCAATCTCCTCTGCTGCAGCCTCCTCGGCATCATCCCTCAACCTCCTCGCACGACGAGCCAGTCGTTTTCGCTTCCCTGGACCCTGGCTCGATTCTCCTCGCTCCATGGGGACTAAGAATAGGTCGTCTAGGGTGACTGGGTCGTCAGATTGAACAGTAAATGAGCAAAAGTGGGGGGCAACCCTTATAAATAGGAATTAGCTTCTTTGGGGCGTCCAGGCGCCTGGACGCCCCCATAATTTTTATTTATTTCAAAATTCAAAAAATTTTGGGGCGTCCAGGCGCCTGGACGCCCCCAAAACAAAAAATCAAACAAAATAAAAAAATAAAAGTTGGGGCGTCCAGGACCGTGGACGCCCCCAAAACAAAAAAATCAAATAAAAATAAAATAAAAATTAGGGGCGTCTAGGCCCCTGGACGCCCCCATAATAAAATTTTTTTTCAAAAAATATATATTTATATATAATAAAAGTAAAAAAAAAGACAAGAATATGTATATAATCCAAACAAAATAAAAAAAAACATAAAGAAAAAGAAAAATCATAAAAAAGATAATAATTAAGGGGACGGGGGTCCAAAACATCCAAATGCCAAATTTTATTCCATCAGAAAAGCAGAGTGAACTACATCAGGGGTTTAGGCACCTTAGGCCTTAACTTCCCCAGTTCGGTTACATAAGCCCTCCACGGCTCGCATTCCTCCACCACGTGCGCTAAGGCCTTTCCCGCAACACTTGTCTTCCAGGGAGCTTTAATGGCCTTCGCTTCCTTCGCGTCCGCTTCAGTGCCCAACTCCTTTTTCTTCAAAGGAACAATGTCAGTCGGTGGCGGGAACGAATGGCGTGGGATGCCAATCTGGAGGCAGCACCGATGCGCGTTGTAAAGAACAAACTCGGTCGCGCCGATCAGTTGAAGATCAACTTCGGGAGAAGGCCTCATGAGGAGATCAAGCGAAAGCAAACATGTCGGTGCGCAAGTGAAGAAGCCTTGTGTCACGGTGCGGAAGTGAGACCGCCAGTCTTCACGTTTCTTCAGCCACGGAACGCGGTTCACTACAGTACCACCAAAGCCTAACACGTCGGCTATGTGGTGAAGCGGGCTTTGTTGGAAGAGCTTCGAAGCAGTTGGCATTCCCTCGCGGTGGTCGAATTTGAAATGCAAATCCAGCCAGCAATTCAAGACAAGTGCACAACCAAATGGAGGCTTACCCAAGCTCGAGGCAGTAAGACCGCTGTGAAGATAGGCGAGGACGGCGGGTCCCACCCTCTTTCCACGCCAGATCCCGCAGATAGCACCCAGTTGGTCTTCCTCCACTATGTTGTCGGTATAAGGGAACAAGAGAGCACCCGCCAGACAAATGGTGAACCCCTTCATGATTCCCTCCAAATAGTCATCGTCTGGTGACCCTCTCAGGGCGTTCATGACCCACTCCGCAAGCTTTTGGAGATCGATCCCCTTCTGAGTACGGACCTTTCTAGCTGCGTCGGGCGGCATGAAGCTTCCAAGGACGCTTTTAGAAGTACCCCGTGTCAGCATCCGCATAGCCTTCACCTTCCCGTCACTGTTGAATTTCTTCAAACCAAGCAGAAGTTCCACCTCCTCGAGGAGGATGGTCACCTCGAAGGTCGGGAAGATAAAAGTGTGGGTCTGGGGATGCCAGACCTCCACTAGCGCGCCCATAGCCGCCCAGTCCATACGAATCTTCTCGTAATGCTTGGCGTGAATAAGGAGCCCCTGCAGATGCCACTTCGAGAGTATGGCCCTCATGCCAATGGAGATATTGGAAGTCAGCTTTGAAAGCCATGGCAGCTTGGAAAACTTCCTCAGGCCTGGGAAGAGTGGATATGGCTGGGAGAGGAAAGAAGAAGAAATGAAGGAAGTAAGAAGAAGGTTCACGTGCAGAAATTTGAAAAGAGTCGGCTTACCATATGCGACATGATCGTCCCACTCAGATGACCCTCGAGGTCGGAAAGTCGCCTAATCTCGCTGCTAGGCTTGCTCCTCTTCATAACGCGGGAAGACTCTCCTTCCATCCTGAAATCTCTAAATTTTCCTCTCCTTCCTCTCCTGAGCTTCCAAAACCCACCTTGGTGCATTTGAATAAGCTAGCCTAAGGGGAGTTCTTATAGGAAGGGGAGGGTGCTTCAAGACAGAACATGTCACATCAGTGGTCATTGTCAAGATTTTGTCTAGATCTCCTTTGAACTGTGGTGCGATTCTGCTACCTTTTGATGTTGCTAACCTTTGCTGGCCTGTGCAGGTTTTACTAACGGACGTCTTTGTCCTATCTCCTGTACCACCTTTCATTGGTTGGTCCCACCATGTCATGCATCATAGTATATGATACCTACGCTACTAGAACATGTCAAGGACCTTGCGGCCCGAACGAATCTGGGATTGGAGTTCCCCTTCAACAAAAATGGTGATGATCCCGGAAGAGTTTGGGTTGTACGGATAGGCCGTCAACTTGTGATAGAATGGGGACGACGGTTCCATTCAGTGAGTTGGTACGCGGATAAACGGGCCCCAGCCCAGTATCAGCTCACCGGGTCGGTATCCTGACCCGTTCTTCACAAGTTAACAATACTATCCTTGGCTATTTTCTATTTTAGTTTGTTTTAAATTTTTCTTTGAACCCAGCATGCATTCATATAGGACTTTGATTTATTACGGAAGATCATTCAAGTGATTCGATTGTGAAAGTCATTGTGTTTCAATTCCCACAAATATGAGATATTCCACTCCGAATGAAATACCAAGTTTCCTAGAGACGGCCCCGACGCTGCTCTTCCAAAGGAGACCCTTGTTTGAACAGACCCTCAGATATTCCTTTACCCTTTTTTGACCCACCTTGGCCGCAGCACTTCCACATTGGCTGGTAACCGCTCCTCAAAGGTGAAACCTCCGGTTTTATGACCCAGGTACTTCCACACCGAGAAGTTGGTCCCCTTTTGTTTCGTGCCTGAGCGCACATCTCACCCTCCCTTATTTGATCTCCGTCCAAGCAATCGTCAATATTTGAAAGACCTTCTTCAAGGTCGCCTCATTGAAACTCCAGGAAAGATTCCAAACAGTAACATCAAAAGCGTGTCTCATCACACCTTGGCATCAACTTATCAGTCCGCTCCCACTTCACTCTACTCCATTTCCACTACGTGTCGCTCCCTTGCAAAGCAGACGCCAAGGCGGGGCAGCTGTAGACACGCCATTCCTGACGTCTCCTGAGGAAGTCTCATATTACTATACGACGCCCCGCGACGGCTTACGCATTTCGAATCACTTGAGTACTTCCTTTTCTTGAGTCTTCTTCCGCCCTTTTCGGCATCCGGAATCGTCTCATCACGGCATTCGGATGGCATCAACACCAGTCAGACGCATCAAAAGGTTCCGGAACCAAGAAGGGTGTCTACCGGGCGGCTGCCGACGCCTAATCCGAGGACCCGGGTGGGTCTTAATGGGGGCGTCCAGGCCCCTGGACGCCCCCATAATTTTAATTTATTTTATTATTTTCTCAGGGCCCAAAATTAAATAAAATATATATATATTAATGGAGGCGTCCAGGCCCCTGGACGCCTCCATAAAAAACAAAAATAAAAAATGTGTAAAATGCCAGTTGGCATAGAAAAAATAATAAATAAAAATAAATAAAAATAAAAATAATTAATGGAGGCGTCCAGGCCCCTGGACGCCTCCATAAAAACAAAATATAAAAAAAGTATAAAATACCAGTTGGCATAAAAAACAAAAAAAATAAATAAAAATATATATATATTAATAGAGGCGTCCAGGCCTCTGGACGCCTCTATAAAAAATAAATAAAAAATTAAAAATGCCAGCCCTATCATAAAACGACAAGAAAACCAATAAAATAACATATTTTTGGAGGCGTCCTGGCCTCTGGACGCCTCCATCAACTCCCTCACGGGCGCCGGCCACCGAACGACGGTTTGTCGTGTGTGAAAAAATCTAAAATATAGAGACGTCCGGTCAGCTGGACGCGCCCATTTCTGAATCACGAGGCGCCGCTCACAAAACCACGCGTTGTGCCAAACCGCGTGCGGCCGTCGTCGGCTTTCGGTGGATCTACTTGAGGCGTCCGGGACCCTGGACGCCCCCACAAAAGTATTCCAAAAAAATATATAAAAATAGAATAAAATATTATTTCGGCCCTGATGGAGGTGTCCAGGGTCCTGGACGCCTCCACCCTCCGGAGCTCTATAAATAGAGCCCCACCCCCTCAGTTCTGGGAGAGCTAAGCAATGATCCGATAGGCTGCCGGAGCCCAGAGGCTACGGAGTCATTTTTCTAACCCGTGGGGTCTTTTGTAGGTGGAGGTTCTGCCGGCTTCTCGGGTGCCCACGCTCGCGAGAGGAAGGTCGTCTTCATCCACCGCGCTTCTAGGTCGTCCCCACGCTGCCGGAGCTCCGCCGAATTTCACCACCGGCACATCCAATAAGCCAACTCTTTCCTTTTCTTCGTAGTTCTTTGCATTCATCATCTCGCATCCATCATCTCATTTTCCTCCTACTCGAGTCCGAGAGGGGTTTAAAAGATAACACCAACCAGGTGTGTGTCTTCCCGTTATTTCGTCATTTTTATTGCAAGGATATGAATACTACACATTCATCTTTCTAAGCCACTTGTCATTTGTTTGTCGTTGTTTTGCAAGGGTAGCCGAGGAAAGCCCTCTCCGTCGGCCGGCCGGAAGGAGAGGAAGAAGCAACCCGCCATCTCCCGCTCGTGAGGTAGGCGCGATCACTTTCTTATTTTGGGGTCTTTCGGCCCCTGGCGATCACATCTTTTCATCGAGGCCGCGGCGAGTCACTTCCCCAATGGCCGTTTAAATTTCTGTTCTCATATTCTCTTTATATATCCTGTTATATTCTGCTCATATCATCGAGGCCGCGGCGAGTCACTTCCCCAATGGCCGTTTAAATTTCTGTTCTCATATTCTCTTTATATATCCTGTTATATTCTGCTCATATCATCGAGACCGCGGCGAGTCACTTCCCCAATGGCCGTTTAAATTTCCGTTCTTACATTCTCTCTATATTCTGTTATATTCTGCTCATATCATCGAGGCCGCGGCGAGTCACTTCCCCAATGGCCGTTTAAATTTCCATTCTTATACTCTCTCTATATTCTGTTATATTCTGCTCATATTCTCGAGGCCGCGGCGAGTCACTTCCCCAATGGCCGTTTAAATCTCTGTTCTTATATTCTCTTTTATATTCTGCTATATTCTGCTCATATTCTCGAGGCCGCGGCGAGTCACTTCCCCAATGGCCGTTTCAATTTTTGTTATTTAATTTCTGCACCATTCCCGTCCCCCCGAGGTCGCGGCGAGTCACTTCCCGCTATGGCCGTTTGAACCTCATATCTTGCTATATTATACTTGTCCCGCTCGCCCTGCCGGAGCAACCTCCCGTGGTGGCCCCTTCTCTCTCTTCTCTCATCTCTGTGTTGCAGCAAACAGCAAAACAAAGAAAAAGAAGAGCCCGCGCGCTCTCCGCATCCTCTTCCCCACACCATCGAACTCCGAACCGCGTGACGTCGCTCACAGAGTTCGCCTATAACGATTCGGTCAATAGGTCTACAGGTATGAGCCCCTTCGAGATTGTCACTGGCCGTAGACCTAGGAGACCTATAGACCTAGTCCCATCTCCCATCCAGTCCCGTGTGTCTAAGTCAGCCGAGTCTTTTGCCAGCCATATTAGACAGTTGCATGAGCATGTTCGTCGTCACATTGAGTCCAGCAACGCACGATACAAAGAATTGGCTGACACCCATAGGCACCACCGTGAGTTTCAGGAGGGCGATTCTGTCATGATCAGGGTCAGGCCTGAACGGTTTCCCTCGGGAGCTGTGAAGAAGTTGCATGCTCGCGGTGCCGGTCCCTTTCGGGTAGTGAGGCGAGTCGGATCGAACGCATATGTTGTGGACTTGCCAGAGGATTACGGGATCAGCTCGACTTTCAACGTCTCGGATCTCGTCGCTTATAGGGACCCAACGGTGATACCTAGTGAGCCCTTTGAGCCGTCTCCACCCATTGTGAGTGACACCACCGTAGAGTGTCCACCTCCAGCCTTGTTACCTCAGCAGCGAGAGTAGATAGAATGTATACTAGACGAGCATGTGACGACTACTCGAGGCGGAGTGTAACAGCGCTACTTGGTGCGTTGGAGGGGACGGCCCGCGTCCGATGACACCTGGATCACCCAGGCAGAGCTACAGAGGATAGATCCAGATCTGCTGGATCGGTACCAGAGCGACCCGGACCCTTACTCGACGGGGTCGAGCTTCTCCCACCCGGGGAGAATCGGTGAGGACACCAGAGCACGAGTACGGCCCGATTCAGTGAGCCGTCGGTACCGGACCCGCAGCACGACTCGGTCGATATCGACATCGTTGTGGCTGGGCGATAGTATGGAGTCCCTCCTTGAGTGTTGATACTTTCTTTATGTTTAGTGTATTGGTGTGTATTTATTTTGAGTATTTATGAGTGTAATGAGTCAAGGTTGTAAAATGGGTTACACTTCATGTAAGAAGCCCAATTTCTAAATTGGGCCTCCAAACTTTTAGGAGCCCCATTAGGCCTCTCTCTCCCTTGTGGGCTTCTACACATGTGGGTCTAAAAGGCTGGTCCAAGGCCCAAGATGGGCTTCTAGAATATTTGGACCATTAGACTTAGGAGACAAATGTAGAGGATGCCCCCTCCTTGTCCCCCATGCTTGTCTCCCACCTACCCTTGACCAATGTTAGTGGATGTCCTTTGAAGTTAGTGGATGTCCTTTGATGTTGGTGGATGCCCTTTGGTCTAGATCTAGGGTTTGAATACTTATAGTCTCTCATTTTATTTTGTGTGGAACTAATGAGAAAATTGAAGAGAATATTGATTGGTGTGCACTCCCCTCTCCCTCTTGAGTGTTCTTGGTGTTCTTCCTCCTCCCACCCCCAACTCTCTCTAGATCTGATCCCAAATCTTCTATCTCTCTCATATTTCTTCTACTTCTCTTCTTCCCCTATCTTCTGTGAGCGTTCACCACCGCCGCCGTCGTCGTTCGTGCCGCCGTTCAGTCTCCACGAGCCGGTCTTCATCCTGCTGCCCCAAACTTGGAGTTTCAGGACAGTAGCTCAGTGAAAGAACTGGTACGGGAGATCCGACTGTTGGATCGTCACGACACTTTGAGGGTAGGCTCCCCTCATCAGAGGCCATTTCCAGTTCAATTTTTAGATCGATCAGAGCCTGTTTGCCCCCTTTCCCATCCACCTGTTCATCTTCCCCAAAATCTACCTGTGTGCAGGTCTACCGGATAGATCTTAGTAGCCGATTTTTCTCACCCATCAAATGTTGTCCAAATCTCACAAATGAGCTATGTGCATCTCCGTAACCCTCCTCTCTACCCACCATAAAAATATCTGATCCTAATTCGCCCATTTGATCCTTGGTCAAAGCTCTATATAAGGGAGGTTAGGTTCTGTCCTGTCTGTTCTTTATTTCGGGATAGTGTGCGCAGTCAGTTTGCAGTTGCTCCCATTTTCAATATAACCATTGGACGAGTCTGTAGTTCCAGTATGTTGTAGTATTTCAAGTCCTCTTTCCAACGGTACCTTTTGTGTCTCGATCCGACATTGGAGTTGAGTGTACCGGCCGATCTCACCGGAACGCACAGATCTAGACAGAAACACTGCTGCGGGACAGCATTGGGAGATAATTCCCAAGAAAGCGCCCGCCTCCACTCCGGCGACCGCCGCTCCCGGGGATCGACCCGAGACACTCCAGGAGCATCCCCGTCAGTCACTGCAGCCACGAGCCACCCCGGACGACACCGTACTAGCAGCGGGTCCCACGTACCATCTGGTGGGCCCGAGTGAACGGAGTTGAACCGGACGACCGCGTCCGCCCGAGCACCATCGACTGCTGCCCGCCAACCCGAGATTGGTGCTCCCGGATCCGACGTGTCGCATGTTACCTCCCTGCGTGGAGTGGGCTTAGCATTATTTCTGTAATTATTAATTATTTCTGTACTGTGAGTTCCGGATCTCGGCCGGGAAGTCTTCCCCACGTCCCGAGCGTGGAGGTACACTTACCACCCCCTTTTTATCATATTTGCTTAGCTAGTATGCATTCTAGATGTCGCTGCATGTGACTAGGTAGCTCGCGATACATCACCGCTGTGAGTTGTGAGTGCGAGACCCGTCCCACGACTCGTTCCAAGCGTGAGAGCAAGCCGACCACCCAAACTCAAAGCCGGTTACTCAACCGTGCCGATCGTCGTGCTTCCATCGATGGGGACGACCGTGAGTTAGCACTTCTTGTTTGGGGCACATCGCCTCTTCTGGAGCTCTTTAGGTGCCGCATTGTATCGTTGTTGCTGGTCGTGTTGTCCAACCCGTAGCGGCGTCCTATAGAGTCCAAGGTCGCAACTCGTCCGTGTCGAGTCTCGTAGTCGTCCCGCATCATCCTTCCAAACAAATTGTAATCCCTTTCGTAAGCTCTTCCAGATATTCATCGCTCATCAATCCTTGCAGGGCATTAATTAATGGTCCATTCTGTGAGTTTTTGCATATTAGTTACTTTATGAGTCTGGACACCTCAGATGTCTCTGGGAGGCAGGAACCTTCCAATAACTTCTTCAGAGGTCACCTTTTTCTGCATGTATGCCTTCTTCTTTCTCCCTTCAAGCCGAGCAAGAGTTCTACCTCCTCAAGAAGGATGGTTGGTTCGAAGGTAGAGAACACAAAGATGTGTGTTTGAGGGTGTCAAATTTCTATCAATGCACCCATGGTCGCCCAGTCCATGTGGATTTGATCATAATGTTTGGCATGGACCACAAGTCCCTGGAGATACCATTTTGAGATAACGGCACTCATATTGATGGAGATGTTGGAAGTGAGCTTGGAGAGTCAGGGCAGCTTTGAGAACCTCCTTGCGTCTAGAAAGAGGGGGCATGGCTGATAAAAAAAAGGGTAAAAAGAAGGGATGAAGAAGAGTCCACGCAGAAGAAGTAAAAGAAGGGAGGTAGATCAACTTACCAACTACGATTGGATCCTCTCACTAAGTTGCCTCTCGATGTCGGAGAGCCTCTTGAAACCATTATTGGGCTTACTCTTCTTCGCAGAGCGGGAAGATTCACCCTCCATCTCAAAGTCTAGAGAACATTTCCCTTCCTTTCCCTATGCTAAAAGTCTCAACCTCCTCAAACCAGCTTCTAATGCTCCTTGGCTTCGAAATGGGAGCAAAAGGGGGGGGGGGGGTATTTATATGATGGGAGAGTGAAAAGTCACAAAAGATTGATGATTTAGAGCCGTCATTGTTGATTTTACTGGTGGATCCCCTATAGAAAAGGACACCATGATGGGACACCCCTTTCATTCCGATGTGCCACTTTGTCTTTTGTGTAATTTCTTATTATTTGCTTGCTCGATGTGTTGTTTTGTCACGTGTGCAGTTTGGATGTTTTCTTATGTTTTGTGAAATATTAGATTACTTTTATTATCACTCCGTTAACAGTTTTGTGAGTGAAAGTAAAAAAGATAGTCAAAAATAAAAAAAGAAAAAAGAAAATAAAAGAAAAGAAAAAGAAAAGAAAAATATAAAATATATATATAAGAAGATCAAAAAAAATGAAGGGGAAATTTCACCAACCGGGGCATAAGCTGCAAGTCTCACCTTTGGTTCCACGGTGATTGCATCCCACTATGTCATGCATTTACTATATGGTATTTACTCTATTATATCACATCAAGGGCCTTGCGACTTAGATAAATTTAGAATTTGAGTTCCCCTCTAAAAACATAGTGATGATTTCAGAGGAGTTTCTTCTATCACACGAATAGGCTGTTCAGTTACCATAGTTTGGGGATGACAATTCCATTTTGTGAGTTGGTGCGTGGATAAACGGGGCTCCGACTCAGTATTAGCTCACAGAATCGATATCCTGACTTATTTTTAACAACTTAACAATATTATCATTGACTACTTTCTATTTTAATTTATTTTAAATTTTCTTTAAAACCCAACATACATTAATGAAGGACCTTGATAAACTGTGGAAGATCATTCACTTAATTCGATCGTGAAAACCAGTATACTCCAACTCTAATTGATATGAGATATTCCATCTTGAATTAAGTACTCAGATTCTTTGAAACTATCTTGAGTTGTTTATTTGGAAAAGACCTTTGTTTGTATTTATCCTTAATCATTTCTTTTTACTCCATCAGATCCACTTTGGTCGTAGCAATTCCACATTGGCTGGTAACTGCTCCCCAAACGGTGAAACCTACATGTTCACGACCTCGGATACTTCCACGCACAGAAGTCAATCCCTTCTCTTATTCGTGCTCGAGTGCACATTATTCCTTTTGTTATTTGTCTTTCCATCCAAACAATTGTTGATTTCGGAGAGCCTTCGTCAAGATTGCTTCATCAAAACTTTGAACATGTTCCAATCATGTGGTGTTAAAAGCATGTCTCATCACACCTTGACATATACTTTTCAGTCCACGATCACTGCGTTCCATTACATTTCATTTCATTCCACTCCGTGTCATTTCCCTACAAAGTAGACGCCAAGGCGGGACAACTATAGACACACTACTTTCGACATCACATTGAGTGAATCTCATATCATATCATAATGCCCCAAAGTGACTCTCATTGTCAAATTATTACAATGATCTTTCCTAATTTCTTGATCTGCTTGGATTTTTATGAATTTTTTTATGCTGTTAACGAGTCAAACGAAAAAGGGAAGAAAAAGTTTAAGGCGCCCCTTCATCGAGACACCTCTTTTAGGAGCATCTTTACAATAGACCCTCCATCAATGGGAGTTAAATCGTTGAAAATTAAGGAGAAAATAGAGGCGTCCCTTCCATAGGATGCTTTTATCAAAGGGCATCTACCCTCGAGACGCTTTCATACAGTCAAACTTCGGCACAAAAAATGAACCATTTCAACGAGTGTGCCGGCACGTGGCGTCGTGATTGGCGCTAGCAAATAAGAGAGGCGTCTTCATCAGAGGATGCTTCTACACTTGTCAAAGTTAGGCATTGAACACCTCCCATTTGCAACGCGCGTGCCACCATGCGGCGTTGTGTCTGGCGGTGAGAAGTGGTAAGGGTGTCGTTTCGTCTAGACACATCTTAATAGAAGTGTCATGTCGAAGGGACATGCCATGTTTGAAGAAGTGTCCCACCTTAGAGACACATTTTATTTTTGAACTCCTATAAATAGGGCACCTCGGGCCTCAAAATGAGGGGCTTCAACATCCTTTGAGAGGAGGGAGAAACTCTGCCAAAATCACTCCAAACCTGTGAGAATTCATCGGATTGAGTGGAGGTTTTGCCGAATTCTTGAGTGCTTGATCCTTCAAGAGAAAAGTCATCCCATCATCCACTACTCTTGCATGTTGTCCTCATGTTGCTGGAGCCTTCCTCGAAGCCCGTCACTGGCGCCGCAATAAACTTTTCTTCCCCTTATCTTTCTTTTGCATTGTTTGTTGTTTGTCACATGCATCATTTGTCATTTTTGTAACGACCCAAGAATCCGATTACCGGGAAGGCCCGATAACCCGAGACTCGAACCGCCGCCCACAAGCTGGGAGGGCTCGGAAGGGCTAAAAGGAGTGTGAAGACACAAAGAAATAGGAAATAAAGCAGGACAATTCAATAATTAACAGAAATAAACAAACAACTACTACAACAGAGTCCAGTCCAACAGAAAGTACAGTCTAAAGCAGTAAAATGTACAACATTCCAAGGGAACACTCGGCCCGGCGAGCTGGCAACTGAGAACCTCTGAACATCATCCTTGAACCACGAGGAAGAACCGCCACACCTGAAAAGTAGGGGTGAGCCTCCTGTCACTGGCCCAGTAGGGATCCCGCGGAACCCCAACTGAGAACAACGGCGGCACAGAAAGTTGTAACTACAAGAGAAACGGTAATAGCATGAACAGTAAACCCGGTGGCCTGTCAAAACTCGACACTACAACTACTCCTACTGTACCGGTCAAGCAAAAAAGAAGTCCCGATCTCACAGTCGAGAACCGGACCACACTAGCACCACTTACCGAAGTAAAACCCACGGCAACCCAGCCGTAGAGGCCTGTCTCCCAGAACATGACCAACCTGGACACGCTGTCCAAGGTGCAACCCCGACCATCCGGTCGCGGGTACCGCACAACAAGACGCCACCTCGGTAAAGCCACTAGCACTAGTATCAGGACACGAAAACCAACACACGTGCCACGGCGAAACAACCGGAACTCAACGGTCAACACGACCAAAAACCCGAAGGTCGAAGTCACTGAAGCTGACAGTCTGTCACTCTCTGTCCATAACAGGAGTACCTCCCACTAGAAGCAAATCCGGATGCGTCCACTGACGTCTTAGACTGCGCCTCAGGTGTCTCCCTCTGACCCAGCGGGAACTGAGACACCGTACAAGTAACCACAAACAAGTGACTAGCTGGGGTCACGCACGTCGACGTGGGTCCAACCGCCCCTAACCACATGTGCACACACAGACCGTCCGTCCTTGGTCTGGCCCTCTGACCGGTTTTCCCCTCAGCCAGACTCGGGCTGCTAGACCCGGGGCCCGACGGAAACCAGTCCAGAACCGTCCTCAGGGTAAGCCTCTCCACCTACTCCAAGGTGTGACCACTAAACGTGTAAGCATGCTACGACTAGTGGAGGGTCGCTGAGAGAGTAGACTCTCAAGTCAACTAAAAACAACGTCCAAACCTAACGAAGTACGGGGACCGTCCAACGTACCAGCACCGTCGCACGGTGACCACGGTCGGAGAAGAAATGGGACTCACAGTCCATAAAGAAACGTAGAAGTACGATTCCCAAGGCAGCTCACAAGCCGCCAAACCGAATCCCACTCTCAAGTAAAAGCGGGAACCCTCCAGCTCTAGGCTGGACAACTGGACTCGCGGTCCAAAGCCACACACACATGGCCTACACGGAAATCACAGAAGCACGATTCCCAGGGCAACGCACAAGCTGCCGCGCCGATAACTGGACTCGCAGTCCAAGGCCAAACACATGGCCCGCTCGGGAATCATCTTCCAGGAAAACTCACAGCATGCGGGGGAGACCCCACCGCACACACACCTATACACGGTGACTCGGTCAAGCATAACACAAAAGCCCGACACATGAGGAGTCACCCGGACTCTCAAACTCACAGGCACATTAAACGAGGTAGCACGGTCCTCCCGACACCCTCAAAACACGGACACAGAATCCCACGGGTGTCTGGGGCATTCACAAGACCGCAAGTCGACCGCTGGGTCTCAACCGGGTCGACTAGGGACCTACACAACGCGAAACAATCACGGCAAGTACGAAGAACCACTTCGGCGCAACACAGTGCCTGGCGGTCTACCTTTGGGCCGTAACAGCTGTAACGGTCCAAGTCTAGGTCGTCACAGCACTCTAACGGTCCAACACAGGAGCATCACGCGAGAGGGGCAACACCGATTGTGACGCACCCACCCTGGGGCGTCACAGTCTCTAACGGTCCAAGCATGGTGCGTTAGAAGACAGAACGAAACAGGTTGTGACGCACACGCCTCGGGACGTCACAACCTCTGACGGTCCTACCTAGGCGCGTCAGAAGAATGGGCTACGTCAGCTCTGACGCTCCCATTCAGGGGCGTCATAGTGCTCTGACGGTCCTACCTAGGCGCGTCCGAGACTCGTGACCCCAACGGTCCGAAAACATGGAAACAGACGTAGCGGTCGAACCCAGGCGCGTCACACTCTCTGGCGGTTTATCGTAAGACCGCCAGAGAAACCGATGCTCTGCCGACAGAACAGGACCCTGTGACGCACCCTCCTTGGGGCGTCACAGCATGGAACGCACCCACTTAGGGGTGTTACAGACTGTGACGGTCGCTGGAAGGACCGTCACACCGTCCCGAGAACGCTACGGCGGGAAACAACGCAAAAATCGTCCCACGCCCCCATACCTCCACGGGAGAGGGGGAAAACAAGGGGGAAGCCCCCAAATAGCCCCTAGCATGCATCTACGGCCTCGGATCGGCCAAAAACGCAATGAAACGGCGGATCGACGCTCAACCCCAAAAACATGGATTTTTCACAAAATCCCCAAATACGCTCGCTCAGCTCACCGCGGCCTACAAAACTTGCGGGAAAGGGAATGCACGAGCGAGGTCCATCTCCCTACCTCTACCGAATAAACAGCGCGCCGTGGACGCCGATCCACGAAGAAAATGACGTGAAGCCCTCACCGTTCCACGAACGCGCCCCCGAGCTTCGCCACGCCTCCATCGCCTCGATCCTCGTCCATCCTCACCCGCATCCTCGCCCGCGCCCCCTCCACCTCGCCCCCGCCTCGATCCGTCGGCCGCCGGAGAAGAGAGGGGAGAAAGAGAGCGTGAGGGAAGAGAGAGGGTGAGAAATGAGAGGGGAGAGAGAGAAATGGTTAATATATATAGAAAACCCAAAAATTACAAAAATTCAGAAAATTATGAGAAATTACCTCCGCAATCCTCGGGAGGAGCACAACGCGCCTGTACAGTCCCGGAGTCGGAGAATGCCACGATTTTCCCTGCACAGAGTTCCAAAGGTACATCAGGGAAAAACACGTGTAAAGCACAAAATACACTCCGAGACCCACTAAAATGATCCGAAAATGTCCGGAAAAAAATCCGGGGCATTACAGCCCTCCCCCCTTAAAGGAATTTCATCCTCAAAATTCAGGATTAGCACCAAGTCACAGGGGAAGAACACCTTAACCAACTGACAACGCTGTCAAAGCCCCAGCACAGAAAACCTCGATTCTCATGAAAACACCGATCCTGAGGGACACAGCCAGACTACAATCACGAACAACACCCCGCTCCGCATGCCGCACACACCGGCCACTAGAGCAGGCGCACCAAAGGACACCGTCCGGCATCACCTCAGACACGCGAGAACCAATCATGGCACTGCCGCCACAATCTCGCTCACCGAGGAGACACAGTCCTCGTCATGAGAAATAGCTACCGATCCATCCTATGGTCGGCAGACAAATCACACATCAGCTTCACAAGCAGCTGACAGGTCGCACCCCCTTCTCAAGGGAACAACCAACACAGAGCCTCTATCGGCTCACACAGTCATCTCAACAGACCGCAACCAGAACATCGGCTCAGCACCAAGAATCACCTCACACATGGCAAGCTGAAAGCCAGACATATCACTGTGCCAACTCTGTCAGAAGACAAACTTCGACAAAGTCCAGATCCCGTCCGGAAAGGCACACCTTAAAATCAGCCACCTAAGGCCTCGCTGGCACACGGCTCTTGCCACGCTCGATCCCCGACAACATGCATCTTCTGTCTGTGAAAAGACCATCCACTGGTCGCCAGCTACACGTCAACGGGAAACCTCCGCTTCCTCAGGTTTTTCCTTCTTTCCTGGTCCTCCACCAGAATTGAAGGGAACATTCCAAACCTCGGCAAGCCATCCGTTGACTCACACACAGGCCGATACCACATCTCGAGCCCCACTCCTCTCAGACTCCGCATCCGATCTCAATCATCGCGCCAACTCGACCCCCCTCGGGGAGCACGATGAAACCAATTGATGAGATCTTGGTGTCTTCGGTCATCACCTCACTTGACTCGGACTTACAGGGGAACCATCCCAGCTGGTCACCAAACCAGGGATAACCATCGCGACACCAACATCCCATTAAGGACCACCATTCCGACGCCAATCTAACTAAAAGGCCTCCGCCCACAGGCGTCACTCTTCCGTCCGGTCTCATCACATCCCTTGACTCAATTAATCCAAGTGGACACCTGCCAATCCCGATTCCGCCCCTACCATAAAGCCAACGGGATACCAACTGAACAATGCATGGCACGCTTCTCAAGGTGAGGAAAGTGCCAACCAAAATTACGGCAACCAGGTCACCAGTATCACGACCAATGCACACGGGTCCCCAAGCAAAACACATCTTACCATGGTCGACTACGAGACCAGCCTTACCAGTCACTCGTAGCTACCAACAGGAACCCATAATCTAACAGATATCACTTCTTCAAGGACAATCTCAACCGAGGACACAACTTCCAACACAAGTTGGGCACCAAGCCACCAACTCTGTCCATCACGTCCTCGACCACCGTCAGGCGACATCCTCAACAGCCCCATCCGGGTCCAACACCGACGCCTGACACAGCTTACACCACAGGAATAGGGTACTCATGCAGCGCACTAGCCAACACATTCCCCAACACTCCATCCTGCTAGTGCCAAGAACCACGATATCTTGAGCAACGGCACGACAACAGCACGTCTCACACCGAGGGACCAATCCTCCGATGCTCAACGTAACCTCAGGAATCCGCCCATAGCAACCAACGCTACGATCTTGAACCAGTGGGTCACAAGCCCATTAGGCTTCCACTGTGCACTCTGATCCACGCGCACAGCCGCAACTTCCCAGAAACACCGCCCGACCGGCACTCGTCCTTTCGAAAAAGCGCCAACACACCCTCACACGACAAGGGAATGGGCACAACTTCTCACAGGCAACCACCTGGCCAAGACAAGGAGCACGTCTCGCACGGACTTCATGGCACACAAGGCCAACCAATCTGAGCACATGATGCAGGACGGCAACCCTAGCACAACATAATACTCTCCAACCAAAGGAGAAACCAAACGTCCTTCTGACCAATGGAAGAACTCCACGCCCGACCTGATCTCGAATCTCGCGCACGCTGGAAACAGCACCATCCAGCACTAAGGAAAACCATCGCTTCCATCAGGTCAGCGCCTCTGACACACTCGACGAGTGTCACGTCGGACCACAATCACAACATCTACCGACGTACCAACACTGCAATTCCTCAAACTACAGCACACCACTCTAAGAGCCGCAACACGAGCCATAACCGGTGACCGTCAATGCTCATCCTCGACTCCCAAAACTCACTGCGGAACCTTCATATCTCAAACCAACTCCAAGCGAATACAACCCATTCGCACACAAGAGCGCAGGAGCAAAACTTACTGGGGCACCTCAGCCAATTCCTGCCTCGAAATCCATAAAATAACTGGGACCGACACGTCATTTCTGACGCCACAGAGCACGACAAGAACATCAGGCTCAACGAAACAGCAGCTCACCGAGAAGATCCGCTGCTCGCCTGAGAACACTTCTCGATCAGAGCACTCGCTCTGACATCTCAAACCACGACCTTAACACCTCAAGAGTTGGATAGGCCTCAAGCTGGAGTGGCCAAAACCCACATCAACTCCCTCAGAGCACACTCATGGCCACTTAACCACAAGCAATCCACACCAGCCACCTGACCACGCTGCAGACACCTCGAACGTAGCACCGCGAGCTCACGCCTGCCAGCAACCTCTGCCCAACGCAGCACAACCAGGGCCACCACCGATGAGGGAGAAGACTCTTGACCTCGATCCTTAGACCCCACGCTGGCAACAAAAGCCGCAGACAGCAACCACCTTCACAGCGCCGCACAGCGCACTAAAGCTCTCGAGCGAAAAACTAGGCGGAAAGCGAACACAAAACCCTATGCCAGCTGTCGACTGTACTGGACCTTATGGACTCTAATCACTGCAATATTTCAAATTTTCATGTACGTCCACAACCACCGCTCTGATACCAGCTGTAACGATACAAGAATCCGATTACCGGGAAGGCCCGATAACCTGAGACTCGAACAGCCGCCCACGAGCCGGGAGGGCTCGGAAGGGCTAAAAGGAGTGTGGAGGCATAAAGAAATAGGAAATAAAGCAGTACAATTCAATAATTAACAAAAATAAATAAACAACTACTACAGCAGAGTCCAGTCCAACAGAAAGTACAATCTAAAGCAGTAAAATGTACCACATTCCAAGTGAACACTCGGCCCGATGAGCTGGCAACTGAGAACCTCTAAACAGCATCCTCGAACCACGAGGAAGAACCGTCACACCAAAAAAGTAGGGGTGAGCCTCCTGTCACTGGCCCAGTAGGGATCCCGCGGAACCCCAACTGAGAATAATAGCGGCACAGAAAGTTGTAACTACAAGAGCAACAGTAACAGCATGAATAGTAAACCCGGTGGCCTGTCAAAACTCGGCACTACAACTACTCCTACTGTACTGGTCAAGCAA
Organism: Amorphophallus konjac; assembly: GCA_022559845.1. Classification (NCBI taxonomy): domain Eukaryota; kingdom Viridiplantae; phylum Streptophyta; class Magnoliopsida; order Alismatales; family Araceae; genus Amorphophallus; species Amorphophallus konjac. Next base: position 24,101 of record JAHNEJ010001519.1, read on the forward strand.
AAAAGAAGTCCTGATTTCACAGTCGGGAACTGGACCACACTAGCACCACTTACCGAAGTAAAACCCACGACAACCCCGTCGTAGAGGCATGTCTCCCAGGACACGGCCAACCTGGACATGCTGTCCAAGGTGCAACCCCAACCATCCGGTCGCAGGTACCGTACAACAAGATGCCACCTCGGTAAAGCCACTAGCACTAGTCTCACTGCACGAAAATCGACACACGTGCCACGGCGAAACAACCGAAACTCAACGGTCAACACGACCAAAAATCCGAAGGCCGAAGTCACTGAAGCTGACAGTCTGTCACTCTCTGTCCATAACAAGAGTACCTCCCACTAGAAGCAAAGCCGGATGTCTCCACTGACGTCTTAGACAGCACCTCAAGTGTCTCCCTCCGGCCCAGCGGGAACTGAGACACCGTACAAGTAACCACAAACAAGTGACTAGCTGGGGTCACGCCCGTCGACGTGGGTCCAACCGCCCCCAACCACATGTGCACACACAGACCGTCCGTCCCAGGTCTGGCCCTCTGATCGGTTTTCCCCTAAGCCGGACTCTGACTGCTAGACGCGGGGCCCGACGGAAACCAGTCCAAAACCATCCGTAGGGTAAGCCTCTCCACCTACTCCCAAGTGGGACCACTAAACGTGTAAGTAGGCTACGACTAGTGGAGGGTCGCTGAGAGAGTAGACTCTCAAGTCAACAGAAAACAACGTCCAAACCCGACGAAGTACCGGGACCGTCCCACGTACCAGCACCGTCGCACGGTGACCACGGTCGGAGAAGAAACGGGACTCACAGTCCATAAAGAAATGTAGAAGTACGGTTCCCAAGGTAGCTCACAGGCCGCCAAACCGAATCCAACTCTCCAAGAAAAGTGGGAACCCTCCAGCTCTAGGCTGGACAACTGGACTCGCGGTCCAAGACCACACACACATGGCCCACACGGAAAGCACAGAAGCACGATTCCCAGGGCAACGCACAAGCTGCCACGCCGATAACTGGACTTGCAGTCCAAGGCCAAACACATAGCCCACTCGGAAATCATCTTCCAGGAAAACTCATGGCATGCGAGGGAGACCCCACCGCACACACACTGATACACAGTGACTCGGTCAAGCGTAACACAAAAGCCCGGCACATGAGGAGTCAGCCGGACTCTCAAACCCACGGGCATGCTAAACGAGGTAGCACGGTTCTTCCGACACCCTCAAAACATGGACACAGAATCCCACGGGTGTCTGGGGCATTCACAAGACCGCAAGTCGACCGTTGGGTCTCAACCGGGTCGACTAGGGACCTACACAACTCGAAACAATCGCGGCAAGCACGAAAAACCACATCGGCGCAACATAGTGCATGGCGGTCTACCTTTGGGCCGTCACTGCTGTAACGGTCCAAGGCTATACCGTCACAGCACTCTAACGGTCCAACACAGGAGCGTCACGTGAGAGGGGCAACACCGACTGTGACGCACCCACCCTGGGGCGTCACAGTCTCTAACGGTCCAAGCCTGGTGCGTTAGAAGATAGAACGAAACAGGTTGTGACGCACAACCCTCGGGGCGTCACAGCCTCTGACGGTCCTACCTAGGTGCATCAAAAGAATGGGCTACGTGAGCTCTGATGCTCCCATTCAGGGGCGTCCTAGTGCTCTGACGGTCCTACCTAGGCGCGTCAGAGACTCGTGACCCCAACGGTCTGAAAACACGGAAACAGACGTAGCGGTCGAACCCAGGCGCGTCACACTCTCTGGCGGTTTATTGTAAGACTGCCAGAGCAACCGACGCCCTGCCGACAGAACAGGACCCTGTGACCCACCCTCCTTGGAGCGTCACAGCACGTAACACACCCACCCTGGGGCGTTACAGACTATGACGATCACTGGAAGGACTGTCACCCCGTCCCGAGAATGCAACGGCGAGAAACGACGTAAAAATCATCCCACGCCCCCATACCTCCACGGGAGCGGGGGAAAACAAGGGGGAAGCCCCCAAATAGCATATAGCATGCATCTACGGCCTCGGATCGGCCAAAAACGCAATGAAACGGCGGATCGACGCTCAACCCCAAAAATATGAATTTTTTCATAAATCCCAAAATACTCTCGCTCGGCTCACCGCGGCCTACAAAACTTGCGGGAAAGGGAATGCACGAGCTGGGGGTCCATCTCCCAACCTCCACCGAAGAAACAGCGCACCGTGGACGCCGATCCACAAAGAAAATGCCGTGAAACCCTCGCCGTTCCACGAACGCGCCCCCGAGCTTCGCCACGCCTCCACCGCCTCGATCCTCGCCCGTCCTCACCCGCATCCTCGCCCGCGCCCCCTCCACCTCACCCCCGCCTCGCTCCGTCGACCGCCGGAGAAGAGAGGGGAGAAAGAGAGTGTGAGGGAAGAGAGAGGGAGAGAGGGTGAGAAATGAGAGGGGAGAGAGAGAAAGGGTTAATATATATAGAAACCCTAAAAATTGCGGAAATTCAAAAAATTGCGAAAAATTACCTCTGCAATCCTCGGGTGGAGCACAACGCGCCGGTACAGTCCCAGAGTCGGAGAACGCCATGGTTTGCCCTGCACAAAGTTTCGAAGGTACATCAGGGGAAAATCCGTGTAAAGCATAAAATACACTCCGAGACCCACTAAAATGATCCGAAAAATATCCGAAAAAAATCCGGGGCATTACAATCTTCGTCCACGTGTTGTTTCTCTTTGTAAGAGAACATCCTCTTCTTGCACTTCTGCACAAATCTCATCTCATCATAGCATTTCCTACCCTTTGTACATAAAATGGGTTTTAAACAACACAAACCAGGTGCGTATTAATTCATGATTTTACTCTCCTTTCATCACAAGGGATTGACACTACACTGTTGATTTCTAATCTAGTTTGATGTTTGCTTCTTTTCTTGCAAGGGTAATCAAAGGAAAAACTCTCTTCATTAGCCGGTCGAGGGAAGAGAAAGAAGGAACCCTCATAAAATCTCTCGCATGCAAGGTATAATGCACAATCATTTCCTTTTCATTTTTGGGGTCTTTGACTCCTGCTCTAACGTCCCAAATTTTTCGAATATTTTTCGGATCATTTTCGTGAGTCCCGAAGTGTGTTTTGTGCTTTACGCATGTTTTTCCCTGATCAGCCTTCAGAACACTGTGCAGGGTGAACCGTGGCATTCTCCGACTCTGGGACGTGGCCAGTGCGTTGTGCTCTTCCCGAGGATCGTGGAGGTTATTTTTCATAATTTTTTGAATTTCTGAAATTTTTGGGTTTTTCTATATATATAACCTCATTTTTCTCTCTCTCCCCATCTCTCATTTCTCTCCCTTTTCCCTCTCTCTTCTCTCACATTCTCTCTCTCCCCATCTCTCATTTCTCTCCCTTTTCCCTCTCTCTTCTCTCACATTCTCTCCTCTCCCCCTCTCACTCCGAGCGGCCGACGGAGGCGGTGAGGGCGGGGCGGCGTGGCTCCTGGGGTGTGGAGCGACGGGCATGGGACGAGGATCGCGACGGTGGAGGCGGTTCGTGGGATCACGAGCCGGCGAGGGTTTAGTAGCATTTTCTTCGTGGATCGGCGTCCTCGACCCTTCGAATCTTTGGTGGCAGTAGGGGGATGGTTCCCTAACCCTTGTAGTTCATTTTTCCACGTTTTATAGGCCGAGGTGAGGCCGAGAGTCGGTTATTTCGCGTTTGGGGGAAATTTCATGTTTTAGGGCGAGCGGCAGTTTTCGGTCGATTCAAGGCCCGATTGAGGTTTTGATTGTATTTTTTGGTTGTGGGAAGGTCCAAGGCTGATTTTCCCATTGTGGACGCACTTTTCGTTCGACAATTGTTTTTGGTGGTTCGTTCGTTGGTTTATTCAGTGCGTGGGCGTGCCAGTCACCGGAGTGACAATTTGTTCGGGCTCCGAAGAGCCCATGGTGCGCTCGACCTGACTTCGTCAGACGATTGTGTGGTTCGTGTCGGGACCATATCCCGTCGTGCCATAAAGGCCACGACGTCATTTACATCCCCCGTACAGAGGAACACCCTTGATTAATTATCGAAATTAGGGGCCCTACGGCCGAAAGAAATAATACTAACTGCGCGAGAAATGGATAGGAATAAATCACACTAAAGTCCGCATCAGGATACGAGCCATTGGCCATGTCGGTCACTCGTGGACCTTTTCATATTCGGACACGGGTCCGTGATAGGAACGCGACGGAAAACCGGGGCGAATCCGTTCAAATGTTTGCCGAATGCAGGGCAATTTTTAATAACGGCCCGGAAGGGCCCAGGGGCGAGAAACGAATCCGGTCTGATTGGAATGTCGGCCCGAGACTAGGTCGGGGCCTGGCCATGTCAGGATGGTTCCCAAGACTCGGGCCCTACCTGAGAGGGCGGCGTTATTGTTCCGTTTGTGTCGGGTCCCGGGGAGAGGGGGCTGCAATGTGGAATTATTAATACCTTATATTATTTTATCATTGTTGTTCTTACTACTCCGTTGCTTATTCCTCTTTCCGTATCTGTTCCGAGTGATTTCCCTCATCTTGCTCCTTGTCATTATTACCCTTTTTATTATCATTATTATTATTGTCACCTATTTCATTCATCATCTTTTTTCTTTTATGAATATGTTCAGATTTATTTATTCACCATGATTTTTTTTATTAGCTTGTTAGTGCTACCTCTACATACCGTTATGTACATGTATTTTTTTTGTTTTGGGGGGAGAGTTAGCCCTTGGCGGATTAAAAGGGCTAAAAGGGGGGTGTACCGCTGAAGAAAGGTGGGCAGAAAGTGTGCCGGCGAAGGGCTGGAGATGTGTGCCGTTGAAGGGCTTAAGGAGGGTGCCGCTGAAGGGCTGAAGGAGGTGTACCGCTATGGCGATGGTTGGAGAGTGTACCGGTGAAGGGATAAGAGGATGCGCCGGGGAAGGCACCGAGGAGAGTGTGCCGGCGAAGGTAGAAGAGGGTGTGTCGGGGAAGACTCAGAGTCTATACATTGACGGGTTACTGCGACACGAAGTCTATACATCGGCTGTTTGCTGCACACAAAGTCTATACATCCTGCTGAAAGTCTATACGTTGGCCAGCCCAAAGTCTGCACATTGGCCAGCTCAAAGTCCATACATTGTTCAGCTCGAAGTCTATACACTGACCCTTGGCTGCAGTTCAAAGTCTGTACGTTGGCCAGCCTAAAGTCTGTACGTTGGCCAACTCAAAGTCTATACATTGTTCATTGGCTGCAGCTCAAAGTCTATACATTGCAGCTCAAAGTCTATACGTTGGCCAGCCCAAAGTCTGCACATTGGCCAGCTCAAAGTCCATACATTGTTCAGCTCGAAGTCTATACATTGACCCTTGGCTGCAGTTCAAAGTCTGTACGTTGGCCAGCCCAAAGTCTGTACGTTGGCCTACTCAAAGTCTATACATTGTTCATTGGCTGCAGTTCAAAGTCTGTACAATGGCCAGCCCAATGTCTGTACGTTGGCCAACTCAAAGTCTATACATTGTTCACTGGCTGCAGCTCGAGGTCTATACATTGCAGCTCAAAGTCTGTACATTGACCAGCCCAAAGTCTGTACATTGGACAGCCCAAAGTCTATACATTGGCTCTTGGCTGCAGTTCAAAGTCTATACATTAGCCAACCCAAGGTCTGTACGTCGGCCAGCTTGAAGTCTACACATTGCGGTTCAAAGTCTGTACATTGTGAAGTCTACACATCCTCCAGCTCAAAGTCTGTACAGAGTCCAAAGTCTATACGTTGTGCATACTTCACTGTCTACATTGATACAACCCTTCATGCAAAGTCTATACATTTCTTGTGTTCATGCATCAACCTGCCGAGTTTGCAGAACGTAGAGGAGGGGTGTGCCGGCGAGGGGCCAAGAGGATGCATCGTTGAAAGGCTGAGGGGGTGTACCGCTGAGAGGGGCGATGGCTGGGGAGTGTACCGGCGAAGGAGGGCGGAGGTGTGCCGGGGAAGGGGAAAGAGTGAGGCGGTGTGAGAGGGATGAGTGTATGTATACCGCTGAAGAGGGTTGTGAAGGCGTATCGGTGGAGGTCCAAAGGAGGTGTACCGGTGGAGGAGTATGGTGGTGGGAGTGTGTCGGTGAAGGCTGGAACAGGCGTGCTGCTGAAGGTGGAGAAAGGTGTACCGCTGGAGGTAGTGAAGTGTGCTGCTGGGGAGGTTGAGAAGGCGTGCCGCTGGGGATGGAGAAGGGTGTACCGCTGGGGGCTAGTGGGTGTGCCGCTGAGACTGGGGCGAAGTGTACCACTGGGGGTGATGATTTAGGGTCGGGAGTGTCAAAGAGGATCCGCTCTCCCTCTGTTTATTTTAAGGCTTTTCTTTTCTTCCTTTCTTGATTTTCATGTAGTCTTATATAAATTTCTCCTTTCCTTTATTCTGTTCAGCCTCTTCTCGCGGGTCAGACGTTCGGTGTGCCATGTTGTTAATCGGTTCAGTCCTCATCATGCCGCCGACAGTAGGTTGCTTAGTCAGAAAGTTTTATCATTGATGATTCCATTCGTTTGTTGCTTCCTTTTGCCTTTTAATGTCTTATTATTTTCTGACAAAAAATCGGCAGCATCTCCCCTTGACCCGGGCGTAAGGGAGATAAAGGGAATGCGCCCACATGGAGTGGCGGAACCCAACTACTGGAGGTGGGCGCCCGAGGGTAGCGACACCTTAGTAAAACCTCAGAAAACACGGGAAAACGACGAGCCGAAGACCACTCGGGCCAGATAGGGTGGACTGGGGGTCAGCCAGGGCGTACCGGGCTAGGGCAGGGCCAGGTGTGCCGCTGAGGCATTAAAGGGGAGGTGTGCCGCTGAGGGGCTGCTATGTGTGTACCGGCCAAGGGCCGGAAGGGTGTGCCGCTGGACAAAGATGCAGGCGCACTGAATCAGAGCTCCAAAAGGGATTGGCCTGCCGACTATTGGGGCGGGGCGTTAAATCGATCAAACCCACAGAGGCTCCCGGCAAGAGGGGGAAAGGCTAAGGGGACAGACACCGATGAAGGTACTGGGCTTCGGAGGAGGAGGTTCGTGACCTCGAACCGCTCAAGATGGCACCACACCCGGTGGAAATCGTCGGCATGAGTGCTGAACGTGAACACCGGAAAGCGATGGGAACGACAGCGATGTGGTCTAAAACAACGAGACAAAGAGAAAACCTACTGAGGGAGGGGGAAATGATCTTCATTCATGAGAAACAAAGGGCCGTAGCCATCCATGTACATTACAAAGCACGCCCGCGTCAAGGCTACGGGCAAGAAAGAAAACCAAGGAACAAAAGAAAAGGAAGAAGAAAACAAGGAAACAACGGAAGGGAAGGTGTTGGGGATCGAAGTAGGGACAACCGTCCACTGCTCTTTCCCCCGCACCTTCCCCTGCTACATTCAGCTCTCCCTCTCTTACTCTCTTCTCTTTCTTCTCGTCGGTGGCTCCCTGTTCGTCTCTTCTCCTCGTATCTCCTCTCTGCCTCTGTTTCTGTCTCTGTGTGTGTTCTCCTTCTCTGTTCTCTCTGTCTGTCCTCCTTTTTTCTCTGCCGGAATGGGAGGGATTTATACTCCCAGCAGCGGGAGCCCTCGAGCACGGCAGCCACAGGCGGGAAGCGGCTGGTGATCATGGGGTTTGACTTCCCCCGTCCTGGCTGTCAGGGGAGTAGCCTGCGTGGCCCAATCTCTGATCGACATCTCAGATAGCTCACTGCGCGCCAAGGATACGTAGGGTATGGGCGTCACGTCGTTTGGCCATTGAAAAGCCTTCACGCTGTGCTGCTGGCGGGCTTAAGAAGTGTGTCGATGTAAGACACTGTGAGCGTGCCGCTGAAGAGGGCAAAAGGCGTGTCGCTGGAGGTTGCCCAAGCGTGCCGCTGAAGTGGGCAAACAGCGTGCCGTTGAAGGCCCTGAGGAGCATGCCGCTGAAGTGGGCAAACAGCGTGCCGTTGAAGGCCTTGAGGAGCGTGCCGCTGAAGACCCCCCCCTTGGGGGGTGTGCCGCTGAAGACCCCTCCTTGGGGGTGTACCGCTGAAGACCCCCTAGGGGGGTGTGCCGCTGAAGACCCCCTGGGGGGGTGTGCCGCTGAAGACCCCCTGAGGGGGTGTGCCGCTAAAGACCCCCCCTGGGGGGTGTGCCGCTGAACACCCCCCCTTGGGGTGTGCCGCTGAAGACCCCCTGGGGGGGGTGCCGCTGAAGACCCCCCCTTGGGGGGTGTGCCGCTGGGGCTTGGGTGTGCCGCTGGGGCTAACTTGGGCCCGTCTTGAGCACGAGTTATGGCTCATTCGGTTTTCTTCGGGGGCCATGGATTGTGAGCTTTCTGGGGGTCGGTTTCTCTTGGCTGTCGTGACTCCGGGGACGCTTCGCGGCAGTGTGCATTTTTGGGGAGTCCGGATGACCGGCCTCACCGGGGATTCTTCAATTGGTGCTGTTGTTAGTGCTGGGCCGAGTAGGATATCTGGATGTGCAATTTTTTGGTGTCCACAAATGCCCCCCACCCACGGGTAGCGCGGGCGAAGGATGAGCCGGGCGGTGCCTGCGGGTGTACTGGTCTCTTTTTCTCTTGGTCGGCGCCGATCGGGCGTCGGGAGCCGACGTGACTTGTCTGTCTCTTCTTATCATTGCTAATGCCGGCGGGATGCCGGGCACTGGCCCAGTTTATTGGTCTCTTTGTATCTTCGTCAATGCCGATAGGGTGTCGGGAGCTGACCTGATTTATTGTCTCTTGGTCTCTTCGTCAGTGCCGACAGGGTGTCGGGAGCTGACCTGATTTGTTGTCTCTTGGTCTCTTCGTCAGTGCCGACAGGGTGTCGGGAGCTGACCTGATTTGTTGTCTCTTGGTCTCTTCGTCAGTGCCGACAGGGTGTCGGGAGCTGACCTGGTATGTTGATCTCTTGGTCTCTTCGTCAGTGCCGACAGGGTGTTGGGAGCTGACCTGATTTGTTGTCTCTTGGTCTCTTCGTCAGTGCCGACAGGGTGTCGGGAGCTGACCTGGTTTGTTGTCTCTTTGTCTCTTCGTCAGTGCCGACAGGGTGTCGGGAGCTGACCTGTTTGTTGTCTCTTGGTCTCTTCGTCAGTGCCGACATGGTGTCGGGAGCTGACCTGGTCTGTTGATCTCTTGGTCTCTTCGTCAGTGCCGATAGGGTGTCGGGAGCTGACCTGGTTTGTTGTCTCTTGGTCTCTTCATCAGTGCCGACAGGGTGTCGAGAGCTGACGTGGTCTGTTGATCTCTCGGTCTCTTCGTCAGTGCCGACAGGGTGTCGGCAGCTGACCTGGTTTGTTGTCTCTTTGTGTCTTCGTCAGTGCCGACAGGGTGTCGGGAGTTGACCTGGTTTGTTGTCTCTTGGTCTCTTCGTCAGTGCCAACAGGGTGTCGGGAGCTGACATGGTTTGTTGTCTCTTTGTCTCTTCATCAGTGCCGACAGGGTGTCGGGAGCTGACCTGGTTTGTTGTCTCTTGGTCTCTTCGTCAGTGCCGACAGGGTGTCAGGAGCTGACCTGGTTTGTTGACTCTTCTTTTCTTTTCTTCCTTTCTCTCTCTCTTTTTTTTTGTGAACCACATTACCGATACAAGCGCCCTTTCGGGTTTTCACCGGTACCGGCCCCCTCTTGCTTTTGCCCACGCGCCCTCTCGGGTTTTCATGCGGCGGGGTACCCGATTTTGCCTGTAGCACCCTTTCGGGTTTTCGCCACAGCCGGGTTGTTGCCATTTTTACCCTTGTTCCCGTGCAGGGGCAAGTCCGGCGGGGTATCTCTATTTTTAACCCCATTTTCTTTTCTTCCTTTTTTTGACGAGCGAGTGATACGCGAGTGTCGGCTAGGGCACGAAGCCTTGCGCCGGAAGGTAAGGCTCATTCGTTGGCAAGAAGAAAATGCCAGCACAACGAGAGAGTTCGTGCCGATTCGGACGTAGGGTCCGTAATGGCAATATCGTGTGGAGTGGGTGGCTAGGTCACGGGACCTTGCGCCAGAAAGGGTTTTATTCGCTGTCAAGGGACGAATGGCAGCGCAAAGACAGAGGCCCTGCCGATCCGGGCGTAAGGCCCGTGATGGCGATTTTGTATGATGGGGGGTGGCTGGGGCACGAGGCAACGTGCCACTGAGGGACTTGTTTGTTGGCAGGGTGTGATGCCACGGCAGGGGTAGAGTCATCTTCACTTCTGTGGACGCCCGTCCGCATAGGATCTTGAGGAGGGACTGTTCCCTCGGAAAGATCTTATTATTGTGCCTCATCTACGCACACGTAAATACATAAGTGGATGGACGTATGTGTGTACATATACATGTATATATATATATGTATATATGTACGTATGTATGTATATATACACTCATATTTATCCGGCAATCAATTTCCCTTTCCTTCTTGTTTCCTTCCTTTTTTTCTTTATATATATATATATATATATATTTTTTTGTTCCCCCCTTTTTCTTCTTCCTATTTATTTTCTTTTCTTCCCCTTTTCTTCTCTCTTCCCTTTTTATTCTCTCCCCTTTTTTTCTCTTTTTTTTGAAATTTCCCTTTTTATTCTCCCTCCCTCTCTTCTTTTTCTCTCTTTTCTTTTCTCCCTTTCTCTCTTCTCTTTTTTCTTTTCTTTTCTCCCTTTCTCTCTTCTTTTTTTTATAACCTTATAAAAGGGGGGGCGGGGGTGGCTCGAACGGGCCACCCCCCTTTTCGAATTCCCCTTCCTCCCCCTCTTTTCTCTCTCTTTGGTGGCCGAGCGGACGGGCCCATCCTTCTTCTTCTCTTTCCTCTCCGACACCGGACGCCCACTCCGCCACCGTCGTCGTCGTCGCCTTCCCCACCGTCGGGGTGAGGAGACGGCTACGGAGGGGTCTCCCCCCTCCTTCCTCCTCCCCTCTACCTCCCCCGTTCTCCTTCTTCTCCTCTTCCTCCCCCCCTGTTTCCTTTCTCTGTCTTCAGGGGACGGCGGAGTCCTCCCTTTTGTCTCCTCCCTCTGCCTTCCTTCTCATTCCCCTTCCCCTCCTTCCTTGGCGTCGTAGGAGACCGTTGGCCGGACGTGCCGCGGACGGTGATGCCGAGCGTGCCGGGCTACGGAGGCATAGGGCGCGCCGGGGAAACCTCCCCAGGGTGTACCGCTGAGAGTTTGCCTGGGAGTGCCGGGGAAGCGGCCTTCGGAGTGTGCCGAGCAACACAGGGCACGAGTGTGCCGGGGGACGGAGCACCAAGTGTGCCGGGGAATGACTCTGGTGGGTGTGTCGGCGAAGAAGGCAACAGGGCGCACCGGTGGAGACACCGAGGGGGTGTACCGGTGAAGCCGCGATAGGGTGTGCCGGCGGGGGCCACTCCAAGTCGTGCCGGGGAAGGCGCCAGGAGTGTGCCGGCAAAGAAGGCAACAGGGCGCACCGGTGGAGACACCGAGGGGGTGTACCGGTGAAGCCGCGATAAGGTGTGCCGGGGAAGGCGCCAGGAGTGTGCCTGCGAACGGGAGCTAAGGGTGTGCCGGGGACGGCACTGGGCAGTGTACCGGTGAAGGTCTCCACGAGGGAGTGTACTTGCCAAGAGGCTTCAAGCCAGGGGAAAAGGGCTTCTTTGATCAACGGACTTCTGGTGTTGCCTCTCGGGGCCCACCATGACTTTGTTGGGGCCGTCACTCCTTGTGGGCGCGCACCCGTGTTTTCCCTTACGCCTCTGGCCTAGGGGAAACTCTGCCGAAATTTCTTCAGAAATTGGCAATGTCTTACTCATTTTACTTGTAGTAGAGTCCCTTTATAGTTTTCATTTTTCTTTGCCCGCGGCTTACTCTGATCTTCTATTTGTTGCCTCTTTGCAGATAGATGGCTGCCCCGAGCGGATCTTCTGCTCCTGCTGCCGATGTTGGTGCTGACCTTGTTCCCCGGGGTCCAGTGCCAGCCGTCACATGGCTCAACGTGGAGGACTTGGACCGAGAGCATGCGGAGATAGCCGCCTTGGCCGAGTCGTCGGGGTCTGACAGGGAGACCATGGACTTCCGCAGGCTTGCCAGAGTCGAGGGTGGCTTCACGTTCGACCGGGCCATCGGACAATACAGGAAGGACTTCTCGAAGGACAGACACCTCATCCGGTTTCTGAAGCATTTTCGCTCGCGGGAAGGGCGAGACCTCCGGACCGTGAAGAGTGCCGAGCGGGCCATTCTGCATGCCCGGGATAGTTTGTTATACAGCGTCCCCAGGAGCGTCCCGATATACTTGGTGGGAGAGGCCAGGGAGTGGAAGCCCGTCCTGGGGATCGAGGGGGTGCTGCCGGCCGAAGACAAATTGGTGCGAGCACCTCAATTCACCCCGGCAAAATGGGACATGTCCGCCGGGAAGGTGCATGGCGAGTCGCCCCGATTTGGCTTATTCTTTGCTCCCCTAAAATGGGGCTACAGGGAGGAGCCATTTATCTTAGATTGCCCGGCCATCAGGTTCAAGTATGAACTATCGCTAGGCTGGTTCGGGGAGTTGAAGCTTCAAGATGCACACAGCTTCCGTGAAGGGGCAGTGGAGTTCACCGAGTACGTACTATTCAACTACACCCCACTCTTGGTCCGAGCTGGTATTTATCACAGCGTGTACGCCTCCCGCTACGGCTACCCTATCCCTAAGGGTCTCTGCTGTGGTATGATAGAGGTATTCAGTGCTGAGACCAATATTTTTTACACGGCGGAAGGTGAAACTTCCCTGGACCTGTGGAGTCTCAGCCAGTTGAGCGGCTTGCCCATTGACGGGGAGCCTTACGAAGAGGTCAGCCTCCCTGACCTGATCAAAGATGAAACCAACGGGGACGGCTACTATTCTCTTGGATATTCCTACCGGTATCTCATGAAGGCGTACCGGGAGTTATACCAGCTGGCGCACGGTGGGAGGCAGCCTCCCCGTGGGGACAGAAAGAGGGTGCGTATGACCCTGTGGCTGCAATACTTCTATGACGGGCTGAAGTAATACGAGAAATTTCCCTGCGTCGGCACCGCCGTTGCTCGCAAGAAGCGTGCGAAGCCCAAGCTCGATGTGAAGATCCCCTCCAGGGGGCGTCGGAGCCTGCCCAATCCGATGGGTGTTGACCCGCAGACTCACTGTGCCGCCTATCTCGCGTACTGGCTGTGTTCGTTTGCCATGCCATACGGGGACGAGACGGTTATTCGGCCGGATGCCATCTACCCGGCGTGTCAGATGGCGTGGGGCATCAGGCTATCCCTGTGCCCGGCAACTCTTTGCTTGATTTACAAGACGTTGGGGGACATCAGCACTCATCAGTTCCCGAGACAAGCTCGGTACATATGTCCGCTGCATTTCTTCAATGCGTGGGTCTGCTAGCTTTTCCCCAAGTTCGCCCCGCGAGCTCTTCAGGACTGGGGGCTGGTGCCGAGGATGCTGGAGTTTGCCAGTGCGGAGCCAGCGTCGACCTCCCAACGGTTGTATGATATTCGGGGCCGGTTGACAATGGTTCCCCGGGACGCGGCGGACACCATTCACTGCTGGACGTTGGCCGCACATTCCAGCCCCCTGGTGAACAATAAGAGGGAGTGCAAAGACGATCAGGTGGAGAAGTATGTCCACCCGATCAGTCAGGAGAACGTGGTCCGCCCATTGCTTGAGCCTGAGCTGAGAGACTGGGCGCTGTCTATTCGCCCAAGTGTGCTGGCGTTTAGAAAGGGGGACAATGTGCTGCTGGAGCCATATTACCCCTTCTGGTTTGGCCGAAACTTCGGATACTATCAGCATATCCCTGTCTATCATGCACAGTTCGGCTTGCCTTCCCGAAATTTCCGGGGAAGTTTGGTCGCCGAGCATGCCAGAAGCTGGTGGGATTTCTTCCATCGGGCGGACTCTGCCACCTTCAGAGTACCAGCCCCCGGTCGCATCCCCCGAGTGACTCCAGAGTATATAAAGTGGTGGAACGCTCGGACAGCCTTCTATCGGCTACATAAGACCGACTGCTGGGACGGGGCCGAGAAGAAATTCCTGAGCAGACAGCCGGTACCAGTACTTGATATTGAGCCGGAGCATCTCCTTCGTCTCAAGAATAGGCAGGAGAAGGAGGTGGTGGCATATCTGGCCGCCCGCCGCGAAGCTCGGGAAGTGAGTCCCACACCGAAGGTGGAGCTACCCCCGGTGGCGAAGGATAACTACAAGAAGACCCTCAGGGACCTTTGCCAGATAGGGAGTGACCGTCTGGAGCTCATTAATTACCCGCTCCCCATGGAGGAGGAGGGCACCCCCGCAAAGATCTGGCGTCCAGAGAGGGACCCGATCTGCCCATACCGCACGTTTATGAGGTGGGAGGAGAGGAAGCCCGTGAAATATAAGGACACCACATGGCTGTATGTCCTGCTGCGGGTGAATGGGCTGAAGATTGAGGATCAGACGGCCGCCATCCTGAGCAAGCGCCTGCACGTCCCATACTATTATGCCGATGGGTGGGGCATGGACCACTTCAATCTTTTCTGCCACCTATCTTTGAAGAAGCATGTAGATCTGGCTGCCCTTACAGACCGGTGCCAGAAGGTCGAGGACGTATGCTAGCTGGTCCGAGAGGCGGCGCGTCGGGACAAGGAGCCGTCCCTGAGCTACTGGCCAATAACACTTCGGTTGTACACCGGTCCTCACAATATTTAACCTTTTCATCTCCTTTATTCTCATTGCTGCGACCTTAGCAGGTTATCGGATGCTAATCATATGCGTGTGTCTATTTCGACAGACCATCCCGACAGCGTGCAAATGGCGATGTACCGGAACTTCCTTCGGCTCGTCCAGAAGCTTGCCTATTTTGAGGCGGCACTGCCAGCTCCGACTACGGCTCCCCTGCCCAAGGCTGCGAAGAGGTCCCGGGCCAAATCGCCTGTGAAGAAGGCGGTAGATGCTGCTAAAGCGGCCAAGCAGCGGGACACGAAGCAGCGAAAAACCGAGGCGGCTAAGGCTTCGACGACCGCTCCTCCGGCGTCACAAGTTCATTCTTTTGAGGAGTTTGAGGTCGCCCGGACCGAGCCGAGCCAACCTGCCGGTTAGCGTCTGCAACCATCAGCGTGCCTTTTAAGTCTCTTTTTTTTATTTTCATTTTGAAGCAAGGCATCGACACCTGAATGCTTCCTTTTGTCTCAGCCCCTGTAGAGGAGCCCGCGCCCATGCCCATTCTTGACGTGGAGGAGCCGGTTCCTGCGCCCGTCCCCGATGTGGGTGAGGCTGCGGCCGTGGCAGGGGCGACCTCGGTGCCAACTCCGACTCCCCCACCACAAGCCAAGGGGAGGTCCCGGGCAAAGCCGCCTGTTAAGAAAGCATTGGCCGCCGCCAAAGTGGCTGGGCGGCAGGAGGCAAAGCGAAGGAGGGCAGAGGTCTCCCTGGCCTCGGCGACCGTCTCCCCGATGGCTTCCATTCCGTCTTTCGAGGAATTTGAAGTCACTCGGACCGAGCCGAGCCACCATGCCGGTGAGGCTTACCGACCGTTGACATCTTTCCGGATTTATTTATTTCCCGGGTGAGCCCTTTATATGCATGTGACCATTGCCTCTCTTCCTTTCAGACGGTACGGAGGAGCCGGCACTTGTGCTGATCCCAGGCGAGGGGGCGGCTACGGCTCCCGAGAAGGCCTTGTCTACCGAGGAAGCCCGTGGGTCACCCCGCGCTGTAGGAGCTGAAGAGGGTATTTGTCTTTGTCGGCCTAATTGACTCCTTTCATTCTTTGGGAGCCAACTGGGTTTGATGTGACCCGTCTTTCCCTCTCCTTTTTTTTTATACGACAGGCGTAGCTGGGGCAGTTACTGGGCTATTTGGGCCCGGCATGCATCTCCCGGTGACGCAGCAGTACATGAGGAAGAGGCTGAAGTCTGTCGTACCCGCCTCATCCAGCCCGCGGGAGGATGCGCCAGTCATTGACCTTGAAGAGGATGCTCCTTTGCAGGCGAGGGCGGAGCCTGTGGCGGTCGAGTCTTCGTCGGGCGAAGAGGTAGATTATAACTATTCTTCCGATGAAGTGGCTTCTGACGAGGGCGTATCTGAAGCATCGAGGCCACCCAAGCCGGTCTTCAAGGCCCCCTTACTTGCTGGTTCCTCATGCTTTATGGGGAAGGCTGCTGTAAGTGTGAGCTTGCTTGGACCGGACTCCCCCCCCCCCCCCCCTTTTTTTTCTTTCCGTAGTCACCTAGTGACCTTGTTCTTGTTATTCCCGAATTTTCAGGAGCTTACCCAGCCGGAGGTTGTGGGGAAGGCTGCTTCAGTCAGGCCGGTAGACCGCCCGGCGGGAGCCGCTGCTGGCATGGGCAAGCTAGCCCTCTTATTCGACGCCCTTCAACAGGAGGCGTCCGCGGAGCCTTTAAGTGCTACCGAAATGGCGGACGAGCCTCTGGAGGAGGGGGAGATTGCGCCCGAAGGCAGCATCATCCCGGTGGCCGAGGTAAGTACGTGGGGCTTATGGTTCTTCCCCGCCTTTCGATCTCGTCTAATTTGTTCCAGCTAGCGGGTGGCTAACTCTGCTCCCCATGATTAGGTAATGCCGACGCCAGGGGAGACGTCTGGCCGTGTCCAGAAAGCTGTCGCCGAACGGAGGCCAAGCATTGGTCCGATAGCGGTGGAGGGGCTGGTTCCGGTCTCGGACCCGGGGGTGGAGAGCCTCGCCGCATTTGTGCAAGCGGGCGACATACCCCGGCTGATGGTTCCACTTTCGCCTCTGCCGAAGCTTCCGGGCCAGGTAGAGGACCCATTCTTGAGGCAGATATTCGCGGGGCTTCGCGCACACCTGGAGGGATCCCAGACGCGAGAGAGAAGTTTATGGGCGACGGCTTCGGGCCCGGCCTTGCTCGAAGCCCCTCCTTCGGCCGAAGCAGCGACACCTGCACCCATGTCTATCGAAACAGTGGCAGAGGCGGACCGGGCGGAGGAAGAGGAGGTAGGAGAACACCGAATGATGGCAGCGCCAAGTGCTTCGGCGATGATCTTATCCATTCCCCCAGCGGTGGCCGGCCAGGGATCCTCTGCCGAGCTATGTCGGCCGGACGACTTGACACTTGCTCTTCCATCCTCTTCAGCCGCGGTGGATGCTGATTTGTGGACGGAGGTGGACAGCACCGTGGAATTCAGTCCCCCGGCCGTGCCTTCAGTCAGCCACACTTCCTCGGATGCGCCAGTCCGACAAATGCTAGTGACGTTACGGACAATGCTCCTTGCCGACCTCTCCTTATCATACCGGGAGGTGCACAGCATAGTGACCCAGCTGACTGGGGCGCTGCAAGTGTTGGGCTGCCCGCTGGGGAGTGGTCACGGCGAGTCTTATTACTGTTGAGGTATGTCAAACGCCGCGAGTTCCTCGAGACCCAGGCTCCCGATGAACGTGCCGCGCTGGATGCCCAGGCAGACGAGTACCTGCAGACCTTGGAGGCGCGGCGTCGTGATGAAGAGCGCCATGGAGGGGCCCTAGAGGAAGGCCAGGGTAATGTTCGCGCCCTTAAGAGCCGAATCGCGAAGCTGGAGGGCTACCTCGCTGCGGCTAGGCTTGACCTTGCCGAGGCTGAAAGGGCGGTCGAGAAGGAAAGCGAAGCTCTTGCCATCGCTCGAGTTGAAACGGTGTCCGTGGAAGCCGAACTCGCCCGTCTCGAAGAATTGAGGGGCCGACTGCGCGATATGATGAACTTCCCTTGCGCCGGGATCCTCCCTCCCGAGGACATCTTCCGGGGTGTTGACTGAGCGTCGCATCCCTTAGTTCTTATCCCCCTTTTTTTTTGAAATGTGACACAGGGGTATGCCCCGAAGCATATGTAGTCTGATCCCTTTTTGAATAGAGTAGAACATTTATGGTTTCACATGCCCTTTCAGTATGCGTTCGCCCCAGGGGGGGCCTCTTCTCTCCTTCCTTCTCGTTTGTGTATATTGTCTTTCTCTTCCTCTTCTCTCTCTTTTGTTGTGCTGAGACACATTGGCAGGGTGTAAATCTTCGCGGTGATTCGCTCCGGGAGAACCAGGCAGGACCCACGTCAGGGCACGGGAGAGTGCTCGCCCTCCCAGGGGGAGGACGAGGGAACCGCTCCACCATACCGAATGGGCGACCCACTAGTCTCGCCATAGTGTTGGAATCGCGCACTGGCTCCAGGCGGGGAGCCTTGGTCAGAGACCGGGTCCCTCGTTGCTTAGAGGGGACGGGGAGAAGAGTTTGTTTAGTCAATGACCTGGATAGGAGGTCCAAGCCAAAGGGGTACTCACCGCCCGGGGAGGACGGAGAGAAGAGTTTGTCTAGTTAATGGCCTGGACAGGAGGTCCAAGCCAAAGGGGGACTCACCGCCCGGGGAGGACGGAGAGAAGAGTTTGTTTAGTCAATGACCCGGACTGGAGGTCCAAGCCAAAGGGGTACTCACCGCCCGGGGAGGACGGAGAAAAGAGTTTGTCTAGTCAATGGCCTGGACAGGAGGTCCAAGCCAAATGGGTACTCACCGCCCGGGGAGGACGGAGAGAAGAGTTTGTCTAGTCAATGGCCTGGACAGTAGATCCAAGCCAAAGGGGTACTCACCGCCCGGGGAGGATGGAGAGAAGAGTTTGTTTAGTCAATGACCCAGACTGGAGGTCCAAGCCAAAGGGGTACTCACCGCCCGGGGAGGACGGAGAGAAGAGTTTGTTTAGTCAATGACCCGGACTGGAGGTCCAAGCCAAAGGGGTACTCATCGCCCGGGGAGGACGGAGAGAAGAGTTTGTTTAATTTATTTTAGTATCTCCGCTGATGCGGGGCGATGATTGGAAATGGGGGGCGTTCCCCCTTCTTCTTGGCTTTTATTCTTCCCTTGCCCTTTTCTCTTTTTCTTTCTTTTCTCTCTCTCTCTCTCTCTCTTTTCCTTCCTCTTTTTTTCTTTTCTTTTTTTTTTGTTCTTCTTTTTTTTCCTTCTCCTCTTCTTCTCCCCTCTTTTTCTTCTCTCTTTTTCCTTTCTCTCTTTTTCCTTTCTCTCTTCTCTCTTTTTTTCTCTTTTTTTCTTTACTTTCCTCTTCTTTTTTTTCCCCCTTTTTTTTTGAAAACACGGGTAATGGTCAAGTCGTTTGGACATTAATGACGCAAATCCGCCTAAAATAGGGCGAAGGATAATATTATTGATTGAATGGGGGCGCCGGAGCGTGGTACAGTCTCAAGTGCCTTCCATTAAGAGGCGGGAATTGAACTTCCCCGCGGTGGTTGACAATTACATAGGCTCGGCCTGCGTAGACTTTTTGGACTACGTGGGGTCCGAGCCAGTTCTCATTTAGTTTGCCTTTGGGGTTGGCGGCCATAACGTCTCTTCTCTTGACCATGACAAGGTCACCCTTCTTGAATTCGCGTCCCTTGACGAGCCTGTCAAAGGCGCGTGCAATCCGGGCCTGGTAGACCTGAATGTTCTGTTGGGCCTGAAGCCGTTTTCCTTCCAGGATGGAGAGTTCTTCGAGTCTTCGCTCGACGTTGGACTACCCTTCAAGGACAAGCCCATGCTGAAGGGTGACCCTGAGGGAAGGTATCTCCAGTTCAACGGGGATGATTGCCTCCTAGCTGTATACGAGAGAGAAGGGCGAGCAGCCTGTTGGGGTTTTGTATACGGTCCGGTACGCCCATAGCGCCTCGTACATCCTTTCTTCCCAGTCCCTCTTGTTAGAGCTAACAGTCTTGGCCAGGAGAGTGCAGAGTGTCTTATTAAAAGCTTCGTCCAGCCCATTAGCCTGTGGATTATAAGGAGTCGATGTCCTCCAATCAATTTTATATTTTTTTGCCAGCCGGTAGACCTTCTGGTTGCGGAAGTGGCCACCGTTGTCTGACACAATCCGGTCGTGTTGTGCCCCTGGTTTTGATGATGACAACCATGAGATATGAATGATGTGTTCAATTCAGTGATGAATTAAATTCTCATTCAATAATACTTTCACTTGATTTCATTATTGTTGCTAGAAAGGAACATGGTCGACGCTGGGAGCTTAAAGCGTCCACGCATCAGTTGAAGAAGCCTTCACTGATATCCACAATGTTAACTCCACGAAGCAGAGACCCTCACGAGTTGTTTCACTACGTCAACGCCAAAATAGAGCAGCGTCGACGCATCAGTTACAAAGGAAGAGCCAATGGCTTTCTGGATTACTCTGGTGCGTCAACGCATTCATCAAGTGGCGTCGACGCAGCAGGTTGATAGATCGACAAGGTGACCAGAGGGTGGACGCAGTTGCACAATGCGTCAACGCACTCCACACGAAACGTGAGAGCGCTGAAGCCATCTAAGTTCATATGCTGGAACACCAATGCGTCAACGCAGCATGCTGAGAGCGTCGACGCAGCACGTCTATCTGTTGAAGACTTGATCACTGGATCACCGATGCGTCAACGCAGCAGGCTGATGGAGTCAACGCAGCAGACTTGAGATTTGCTGTAGAATGTCCTTGAAGGCTGCGTCAACCCTTTGGAGCAAGTGAGTTGACGCCACCTGACTCTAGTTGCTGACACGTGGGCCAAGTATTGGGCAGGAAATGTGGAAGACACACGCCCTAGCCGCTGCTGGTATATATTGGAGCCTTTGTCTTCAGATGGAGGCTGATCGAAGAAAAAAGCCTGGAGAGCAGAAAGCCCTTCGATCCACAAAAAGAGAAGAAGAAGAAAAAGAGAAGAAGAAGAAATAGAAGAAGAGTGAGCCGGCAAGAAGAAAAAGAGTTGAAGAGAAGAAGGAGAGAACAGCATGAGAGAAAAGGAGAGCAGAAGAGAAAGAAAGAGAGAAGGAGCAGAATAGAAAGAGTGTGTGAGCTGAGAAGAAGAAAGAAGAGGAAGAAAAGAAGAAGAGGAGAGAAGTCTATTGAAGACCTGTTCAGTCTGTTCGTGGATCAAATCCAGAACGACTATTGTGATTCATTTCCAGCTTTCGTTGCTGTGATTTTCATGTTTCTTATTTTTTATATACTCCTATTGCTATTGTTCTTCCGATCTGGACTGAGGTCGGGTTCCTCCTGGTGGGACAGGAGAAGGGAGATCTGATCTCCGGTTTGTAAGCAGCAGGGGGGCTGCTTGTGGGTTCCCTCCGGGCTAGGAGGAAGAGAGGCTAGGCCTCTGGTGGATTACTGGTAGCAGAGTGCTACTGGCTGGTTCACTGGTAGCGGGGCTGCTACTAGTGGGGTTTCCTCTTGGTATAGAGGAAGAGAGACGTGAGTCTCTGGTTTCTAGTGACCGTGGGTTGCTAGAGGTTCCCTCCGTGTAGGAGGAAGAGGGGAGGTTGTTCCCCTGGGTAAGCTGTGTATCAGCGTCTGTTGGCAAGCTGTGTTGCCCAGCTGTTAGTGAAGCCACACTCGATTTGAGTGTGGGGTGGATGTAGGTCCGTGGATCGAACCACCTAAAAATCTCTGTGCAGTGGTTGGTTGCTCCATATCTCCTATCTACTTCACAGGTTACATTACATTCTCGTTTATATCTGTGCTGCTTCCGCTAGTTGTTTATTTGGGCGCAGGTTACGTATTTGATCTTTGGTTTAAAAGGATATTCTACCTGTTCTTCAGATTGGTTGTCTTGCTTTGTTAGAGTTCTAGTTTTAGTATTGAGCCGAAAAGTTTTTAAGGGTGGGATTCATTCACCCCCCCTCTGAATCCTCCGCACCGATCCTAACAATTGGTATCAGAGAGGTTCCCTATTTCTCCAGATTCAATGATCTGTAGGGGATCCTGCTGGTCTAATAGGTGCATTTCTGATCGGGTCTTATTGCTTGGTTTTACTCCTGAATTGATTCAATGAAGCATCCACCAATCTTTAGTGGTTCTGGATTTAAGTTGTGGCTTAGAGGTCTGCGTATCTATGTTAAACAACTTGATCCGGATCTGTGGAAGTTGATTTCGCATGGTCCACACATACTGCCAAAGAAAACGTCCAAATGGACTGACAGTGATAGATACATGTGTGATCAAAACATGAAGGCTATGGAAATTATGAAGGCTGCCACTGACAAGGCCTTACACTCGTGTTTTTATCATTGCAGGTCAGCCACCGAAATCCTGGACAAACTGAAGATAGCCTTCCAGTCAAAGGAGGACGCCTGCATGATGGCCAATGGGACTGATCACAGCAACAATCAAAGTGATGAAGAGGACAATGATGATCAGGTAAATCCCTTTGAAAACTATGATTTAGATGATTGGGAAAATGCATATTTTGAGCTGCTTGAATCTCATGAACTGTTAAGGAAAAAGTATAAAAAATTGAAGAAGGGTACTGGGTTAGTTAGTTCAAGTTCTCCATGTAAAAATTATTCTAAGATGAAGCAATTTCATAATGCCTGCATATCTGATATTCACACGCATAAAAATCAGTATGAAAATTTGATGAAGGAATTTGAATGTGTTAGCTCAGAAATAAGCAAGCTAAAATCTGAAAATGACTCTCTAAAACAATCTGTTAAAGAAAATGAAGGAAGGTTAGAGAAACTCAAAAAGGAGAACACGTTGCTGACTGAGAAATGTAATGCCATAAAATCTGTAAACGTAGAATTACAGAAAGATCTTGAAAAACAGCAAAAAGACTTTAAGGAATTTGAAAACAGAGGAAAGCAAGAAGTCAATTCAGAAGATCAACTTCTAATAAATAAATTGGTTCAGAATGACAAACTTAAGGAAGAAAATGAGAAGTTAAAAATGCTGAACTCCACTATGTCATAGAGACTTCTAACCTTAGAAAAAGGAAAAATAGTTAGTGTTGAAGTTCCTGAAAAATTGAGCAATCTGGAACAAGAAATTGAAAATTACAAAACTGCTAACAAGGTGTTAACTGAATGTGTGAATTGCAGTGAGTAAGAAATTACCAGCTATGAGTTACAAATCACCTCTTTAGAAAATGAAATTCTAGATTTGAAGAGTTCCCTGTCTAAATTTGTTAATGGGCAGGATAATCTGAACAAATTGCTGGGAACAAAGGTCAACTTCCAGAAGGAGGGGTTAGGCTATAACCCTATAAATAAAAAGAACATTGAAAACAAAATTCAGACATCTTCTGTTTCTAGCTCTAATTTTAAGAAAGAGGGACTGGGCTACAGTCCAGTCATGAGGAAGGTCGATGGATCCAATTTGAAAACCGTTTTTGTTAAATCTTCTGAACAGGAAAAACCTTCTACTTCATCATCTCCACCTCAGTATAAGGCTAAGAAAATAGAAAATCTGGATAAAAATCAGAAAATGATTGGAAAACAGAAAGTGAATAAAAAGGGTCCATCAGTGCATGTTGATCACAGTCTTCACACAAACTCACATGTATCTAAAAAGAAAACCTCATGCCATTACTGTCATAAACCTGGTCATTAGATGCATGAATGTAGATTGATGGAAAAGGATGATCTGAATGCTAGGAAATATCATGTTAAAAATCTTTCATCTCAGAAAAGGAGTGTCACATGTTCTAATTGTGGCAAATTAGGACACTCAATTGCTCAGTGCTGGTTTGCTAGTGGTAAGAAAACCTTCTATTCATATCATGCTAAATTCCCTGCAAACCAACATGATGTTCATGAGAATTTTGAGAGAATAAATTCCTCTCATTGTTTTAACTGTGGAAAGCCGGGTCACAGGGCTGCAACCTGTTGGCTGGCAGGATACCAAAGCAATGCTGGTTTTGGTAAACAGAACTTTAATTCTGTAAATAGAAATTTTCATACATATGCACATAAAAAGCATGTTAATAAGAATGTGCATAAATCCAATCTGAAACCTGCTGCATCCTGCCATTATTATGGTACAATTGGTCATTCAATGAATAATTGCTACCTGATGAAATCTGATGACCATGCTACTACGAGATTGTTTAGAAAATCTGCTAGGAATGTCACTGCTAATTCAGGACCCAAGATTTCTTGGGTGCCTATTTGTGCAAGATAGCTTGCTAACCTGCAGGTGTGCCTTGGAAGCTGAAGAATAAAGAGGGGTAATAAACCAAGGCACTCAATAAGAAAAACCCCTTCCCGAACTTTTCAGGTAAATTTCTTGCACTTCCTGGTTTTAGTGTTACTGCATAGCATGTTAAATATTTTTTTTATTCACTCTTCATCTGCATTGTCTGAATTGATGTTTCTGAATTTTCCTCATCTGAAGTGCATATATGTGACTTGCATGCATAGCTCACTGAACCTCTGAATTACATATAGGACTGCATGTTGAATTATCATGAGTGACCACTATGGTTTATAAATGGTAAGCTACCAAAAGGCAGGGATATCTGTCTGGAGGTTCTTACTATGTGTGAGGTGGTCTTTTAGACCAGGTGCTCCGCCTAGTACCATGGGTCATTTTGCTTAATAGGGCATTCTGAATGTGCATAAATCACAAATTCATATGTTTAGTTTTCATGGCAAACATTGCATGTTCTCAGGGGGAGCTTAGTCATCTTTGCTTGTTGTGTCTATCTTTCCTTCAATCATCTCATCAAGAATACAGTTTCAGCTTGATACTCATTTTATTGGCTGTTATAATTTCTTTCATACATGGTCTGAGGGGGAGTTAGCTTAAGATTAATTTCTCGGTGACAAAATGCTGAATAAAGTACAGAGTTGTTACTGCTGGTTGGATAAGTGAGTTAACGCAGTGTGGAAATAGAGTTAACGCACCAGACAGCTTATTCTTTGAGAACCTGATGTGAAGTGCCTCTAGTTGAGTGAGTTGACGTAATGATGAAACTGAGTTAACGCTGTGGGCAATTGGTTTCTAAATTTGAGCAAATGTTTGTGCTGTCTAGTTGGATGAGTTGACGCAATACTGAGGTTGAGTTAACGCACTGAGGAATATAATTTGGAAACTGGATTGGTTTGTGAGCTAGAACTGAGTCAAAACAGCTATGCCATGGTAAAATCTCTCTGTTATATCTTTCTTTTGGAAACTTCCCTATCTCACATCAACTTGTTTTTGTCCATCAATTCCGTCCCTTCCGTTCTTATCCCACAATAAAGCCTCCTTGACATCTTAGTATGAGGGAAGAACTCTATAGCACTGAGATATGTAGATGATGTCTTAAATTCAGGGGGAGTTAAAGTGATAATTCTTGTTGACTATGAGATATGTTCTGAATAGCTCTATGATATGCTAATGATAGGAGATCTATAATTCTTATGATATTTGAATTTAAGAACTTTTGAACCCAATAATGCACTATGTATGGAACAAAAGCTGAACATTTTAATAAAACCAGGACCTTATCATCTCTCGATCCTTATTGCTCAAAAGTAAGGAAACCAATGTGTGCAGAGGAATTTAATATTTGTATTGATAATGAACTCAGAAATTGTTTATAAACGCTGAAGATGCAATATATTACACATGTAAAAAAAAAATGCAGAGCAATGGTAGTTTTTCACTGAGAAACTAGCCCTATGCACCAAAGAAGTGCTGAAGAGCAAGTCATGAGGTGCACTACTATCTTTGTCTTCAAGTGAAAAATAAATTATTCCAGAGCAATGGTAACTATTAACTGAGAAACTACCTTCATGCACCTATGAAGTGCTGATAGGCATGTCATGACGTCAGTTGCCAACTCTGGTTCGTATATGCAGAATAGTTTGCTATGCTGAGTAACCGGGGACTCGGGTGTCTGATAAACATGTGTACTCGTGTCAAAAGGCTAGCTATACTTGACTGCAAATGAAAACGTAAAAATAAGTTGAAAATGCTGAAAATGTGAAAATAATCAAAACTTGTGAGTATGTTTGATCTGAAGCTCCTTATTCAACCGAGTCTATCATCAATGCCAGTTAAATTTCTCTCTCTGAAAGGCTTCTTAAAATTGACAGATATAAGGGACAGATATGAAAATGGTTCTAGTGTGAAAAGAGTTCTACTTTTCTCCAGACAGGTGGCTTTAGTGGTTCATGGTTTTTAATTCGATGTTTTAAGATTATTTCCTCTCTTTATCATTAAATGAATTGGAGCCTATTTACATATATCTCTTTCATGGGAACTTGATCTGCAACTCTTAAATTCTTGAATATAAGCATGTCAACTCATTATCTTAGTATCTTAAGAAAATTCCTTGAACGGATGTCCTTCTGGCTACTTATCTTGTTTCTTCTGTTCATATCTGCCTCACTGCGTAGGCGCAATGTCCCTTGGCGTCCACGCACTACTTCTAATACAACCTTCCTCACAATCCGGTTCACCGACTTGAACCGGCTGAACCGTTCACTAAAAGGGTCTTCGTAGCTTCTTTAAAAGCGTAGCTTGACCACTGCTCGTCTCCACTCCTTTCAAAAACCCTTGGTCGTTCCACCTTCCGTGTTCTCCAAAACCCTCACAGCTTTTGCCCTGTTCCATTCACCTCGCTACCATGGCTCCTCCGACATCCACTACAAAGGGGAAGAAGAGGGCAGAGGAACCTCCCAAACGTTCAGCATCAGCCGAAGGCATAATGGAGCCCAGCTCCATAGCTGATCACGATAAAGGGAAGAGGAAGGAGACGCGTCCCCGCAATCCTAGTCCGCCAACCAAAAAGTGGAAGGCATCTGATGTCAGGAAAGAAAAGAAGGGTTCATCTTCAGGCTCTGCAACAGGTCAGAAAGGTGCGGACAGATCTCTTCCAGTCACAGCAGAAGAACCTCTGAAAGTTCTCATCTCCCGGTATGTTGATGCTACCGACCATGAGATGCTTGCAGTTTTTCCGGAACTGTTTCCGACCTTAGACTATCAGGGCTGGTGGTCGTTTGTCACAAACCATAAGGCCTATTATCCTACCCTGGTCAGAGAGTTCTACAAAAATTTGAAATATGAACCACAAGTTCCAAAACTTACATCATCTGTCAAGAATGTCTGTTTCGAACTAACAAATAAGATGTTTGCCCAAGCCTGGAAAATCCCCAAAAATGGAGTTCAGCTGCATGATTTTGAGTACGATGAGCACGATGCTTTTGCGCTCCTGACTGACAAACCCAGTGATCATTCCGATGTCAGGGAAACCTATCTAGCCAGTCTCAAAGCCAATCAATTCCCTCCATTGAATAGACTGCTCCACCACATTTGCACTTCAATGATCACACCACAGAGCAGTGGTAGAGAAAGGGTGACTGAGATGCAAAGGTTTCTACTTTACTGTATGCTGAAGAGAATACAGATTTCCCTGCCTGATGTAGTGATTCAAACTATGGGGTCTTGTCTGACACAGTCCAGAACACTTCCTTTTGCTGCTCCATTAACTGCCATTTTTAGAAAAGTGGGTGTCGACCTTGGTTCTGAGAAGAAAATAATCATTCCTCAAGGGAATGTTTACACCCTTACTTACATTCAGAAGTTCATGGGATTTAAAGTCATTGATGGTAAGCCATTTAGAATTCTTCCCAGTCAGAAAACAGCTCCATCAGAAACAGGTCAGGCATCAAGAACAGCCACTATGGATGAAAGTCAAGTGAACAGGACAGAGATACAGATTCCATCAGATGGGAGAGAAGAAAGACCAGAGGTTGAGGACACATTTGCTAGATCATCTAGCCCTCAGTTGGAAACTGGGGAACCCAGTGGTTCTGCACCTACAATGGAACCCCTTATAACTGGAACCATTGATGTTTATAGGAGACCTTTTCCAACTTCTGATGCAGGTCCACCACCAGCCACTGTTGAAGAGATGTTCGCTCACATGTCTATGATGCTGCAGCGTCAGGATGCAAAGATGGATAAATTAATGGAGTTTACAAACTATCATCTCAACAAACTGACAGCTCGGATTGTACAATTTGAAGTTTCTGTCTTATCCGAGTGGCAGAAATTTTTACTCTCCAAGATGCTATCTGACCAAGCTACAAGGTCCGTCTTGCAGCACATATCATCTCTCCTTGACAAACTAGCCACTTTGGTGCAAGAGATGCACAGCCAACAAGCTACAACCTTTTCATCCTTTGCCAAGATTACTGATCTGTGCTATGATGTGAGAATAGCAGTTGAAACCATCAAGAGTCCTGTCAATGCACTTCCCCAATGCCTCAAAGTTGTGTTAGAAAAGATTGACAAAGTGACTACAACAATTCAGTCACTTGGAGACAAGTTTCACAATAAGGAATCTGTCACAGCTGATCTCTCTTCTGCCATTGACAGTGTACGCACCACTCTAAGTCACCAGTTGGGCGAAATCTCTCAAGATATCAGGAATATACTGGCTAGAGATCAATCTGCCTCAGGACAGCAGTCTCATCAGCCACCTCAAGGGCAATCCTCTCGTCAGCAACAAACACCTTCTTCTGCCAGGAAATATAATCGTTACTTTCCATAGCTCTCCCACATCTACCCCCCTTCCTGATGATGTCAAAGGGGGAGGAGAATTATGAAGTCAAGCTGGAATCTAAACTAGAGTTCATTGCATCTAGAGTTCATTGCATCTGCATCAATCCTGCTAACTAACTATATGTTTTCTTCTTTTTGTCTGGTTCAATGATGTAAAGTCTTGAACTTGAATGGACGACAAAACTAATGCTCGATTCAGTCAATGAATAGATTTCCTGTTAATCTAAAGCTCCTTGCTTGATATGAATAACCATGGTTGTTTAGATGCAATGGCATTAATGGCATTCACCTCATAGTTGCCATCATCAAAAAGGGGGAGATTGTTGTGCCCCTGGTTTTGATGATGACAACCATGAGATATGAATGATGTGTTCAATTCAGTGATGAATTAAATTCTCATTCAATAATACTTTCACTTGATTTCATTATTGTTGCTAGAAAGGAACAGGGTCGACGCTGGGAGCTTAAAGCGTCCACGCATCAGTTGAAGAAGCCTTCACTGATATCCACAATGTTAACTCCATGAAGCAGAGACCCTCACGAGTTGTTTCACTGCGTCAACGCCAAAATAGAGCAGCGTCGACGCATCAGTTACAAAGGAAGAGCCAATGGCTTTCTGGATTACTCTGGTGCGTCAACGCATTCATCAAGTGGCGTCGACGCAGCAGGTTGATGGATCGACAAGGTGACCAGAGGGTGGACGCAGTTGCACAATGCGTCAACGCACTCCACACGAAACGTGAGAGGGCTGAAGCCATCTAAGTTCAGATGCTGGAACACCAATGCGTCAACGCAGCATGCTGAGAGCGTCGACGCAGCACGTCTATCTGTTGAAGACTTGATCACTGGATCACCGATGCGTCAACGCAGCAGGCTGATGGAGTCAACGCAGCAGACTTGAGATTTACTGTAGAATGTCCTTGAAGGCTGCGTCAACCCTTTGGAGCAAGTGAGTTGACGCCACCTGACTCTAGTTGCTGACACGTGGGCCAAGTATTGGGCAGGAAATGTGGAAGACACACGCCCTAGCCGCTGCTGGTATATATTGGAGCCTTTGTCTTCAGATGGAGGCTGATCGAAGAAAAAAGCCTGGAGAGCAGAAAGCCCTTCGATCCACAAAAAGAGAAGAAGAAGAAAAAGAGAAGAATAAGAAATAGAAGAAGAGTGAGCTGGTAAGAAGAAAAAGAGTTGAAGAGAAGAAGGAGAGAACAACGTGAGAGAAAAGGAGAGCAGAAGAGAAAGAAAGAGAGAAGGAGCAGAACAGAAAGAGTGCGTGAGCTGAGAAGAAGAAAGAAGAGGAAGAAAAGAAGAAGAGGAGAGAAGTCTATTGAAGACCTGTTCAGTCTGTTCGTGGATCAAATCCAGAATGACTATTGTGATTCATTTCCAGCTTTCGTTGTTGTGCTTTTCATGTTTCTTATTTTTTAGATACTCCTATTGCTATTGTTCTTCCGATCTGGACTGAGGTCGGGTTCCTCCTGGTGGGACAGGAGAAGGGAGATCTGATCTCCGGTTTGCAAGCAGCAGGGGGGCTGCTTATGGGTTCCCTCCGGGCTAGGAGGAAGAGAGGCTAGGCCTCAGGTGGATTGCTGGTAGCAGAGTGCTACTGGCTGGTTCACTGGTAGCGGGGCTGCAACTAGTGGGGTTCCCTCTTGGTATAGAGGAAGAGAGACGTGAGTCTCTGGTTTCTAGTGACCGTGGGTTGCTAGAGGTTCCCTCCGTGTAGGAGGAAGAGGGGAGGTTGTTCCCCTGGGTAAGCTGTGTATCAGCGTCTGTTGGCAAGCTGTGTTGCCCAGCTGTTAGTGAAGCCACACTCTGTTTGAGTGTGGGGTGGATGTAGGTCCGTGGACCGAACCACCAAAAAATCTTTGTGCAGTGGTTGGTTGCTCCATATCTCCTATCTACTTCACAGGTTACATTGCATTCTCGTTTATATCTGTGCTGCTTCCGCTAGTTGTTTATTTGGGCGCAGGTTACGTATTTGATCTTTGGTTTAAAAGGATATTCTACCTGTTCTTCAGATTGGTTGTCTTGCTTTGTTAGAGTTCTAGTTTTATTATTGAGCCGAAAAGTTTTTAAGGGTGGGATTCATTCACCCCCCCTCTGAATCCTCCGCACCGATCCTAACAGGTCGGGCACGCCAAACCGGAATATAATGTTGCGGCGGACAAACCTGACCACGATCTCTCCGGTGACCTCCCGTAAGACGACAGCCTCTGCCCAGCGGGAGAAGTAGTCGGTTGCCGCCAAAATGTACTTGCAGCCCGTGGAAGATGCAGGTAAGGGACCCACGACGTCTGTTCCCCACTGGGCAAACGGCCAACTGGGCGCGGTTGGGTGTAACTGCACGGGGGGCCTTCTGGGTATGGTGGCATGCTCCTGACCTTTCTGACACGACTTAGCATATTTGCAGCAGTCGTCGAACATTGCGGGCCAATAATAGCCGAGCTTCTTTATTTCAATCTTCATTTTCGGTCCCGCCTGGTGTGCGCCAACTGTCCCGGCATGGACCTCCTTCATGACCCTCCAGGCTTCTTTAACGGACAAGCATCGGAGGAGTAATTTCTGCTTGGCATCGGCCACCATTCGGAATAACATTCCGTTTCGGAGCTCATAAGAGTCCTTAATTCTAATTAGCTTGATCTTTTCTTCTCTCTGCTTGGGCAGTTGCCGGTATTTGAACCACTGCATCAGGGGGTCTCTCCAGTCAGGTAGGCCGACGACTTCTGCTGTAGTGACTTCTAGCTCTTCTTCTTCTGGTTCTTCTTCTATCATACTGGGCATTTGGCGCTGATTTATTACTTGGATATTGAGAGGTCCATCTGGAGGCACTGCCAGTGAGCTTGCCAATTTTGCCAGGGCGTCGGCTTGTGCATTCTCCCCTCTGGCGACATGGCCTATCTCGAGGAGGTAGAACCGCTCCATGAGCCCCTTTACCTTAGTGTGATAAGGGAGCAACTCAGGTTTTCAGACGTTGAACTGCTCCTGGACCTGCTTGAAGACCAGCAGCGAGTCGCTGAATACTTGGAGCATTTTGATCTCCATTTGGAGGGCCACCTGGAGGCCGATGATCAGAGCTTCATACTCTGCTTCATTATTTGTGCAGGGCTTGCTAATGCAGCAGGAAGTGTGCATCACTTCTCCGTCTGGCGATTTGAGGACAATGCCGGCTCCGGCCCGTACCTTGGCGCGTCCGGACGGGGTCGCTTCTGTTTTCGAGGCCCCGTCGAAGTATAGCTGCCAGATAGCTTGTTGGACATGATCCACCTCCAGTGTCTCATCCTCGTGTAGCTCTGTGGCCAACGGGGAGTCTTCGGGCACATGGTGTGCTGCGAAGAAATCTGCGACGGCTTGTCCCTTAACAGCCTTCTACGGCACGTAGGTGATGTCAAACTCCATGAGCAGCACGGCCCACTTGCCAAGGCGCCCCTTCGGGATAGGCTGGGAGAGAATGTGCTTGATGGGGTCAGCTCTGGATATTAAACTTACTCATGGGACAGCATGTAGTGCCTCAACTTCTTGACTGCGAAGACCAAGGTAAGGGAGACTTTCTCAATCGGGGTGTACTTGGCTTCCGCTCCCACCAATCTCCGGCTAAGGTAGTAGAGAGCCTTCTCCTTTCCCTCATCATTATTCTGGGCGAGCATTGCCCCCAGTGAATATTCGGTGGCTACTATGTAGAGAATAAGTGGTCTGCCTTTGACAGGTGCCCCCAGGACTGGCGGGGTCTTCAGGTACTCCTTTAGCTGGTCGAACGCGTGCTGGCATTCGTGACCCCAGCTGAAGGGTTCATTCTTCATCATCAATCTATGAAAAGGTTGGTAGCGCCCCGACAGGTTGGAAATGAACCTGCGGATGTAAGCTAAATGGCCCTGTAGGGATCTCAGCTCTCCCAGACTCTTTGGAGGGGGCAACTCCTGAATGGCTTTTATCTTGAAGGGGTCAATCTCGATCCCTCTGTGCCAAACAATAAAGCCGAGGAACTTTCCGCTGGACACGCCGAAGGCGCACTTCATGGGGTTCATCTTCAGCCCATACAGCCGGAGCCTTTGGAAGACGACCCTGAGGTCGCTCAGATGTTCAGCTCTCTTCTTAGTCTTGACAACCAGGTCGTCGATGTAGCATTCGACCTTGCTATACAGCAGCTCATCGAAGATCTTGGTCATCACCCGCTGATATGTAGCACCGGCATTCTTGAGGCCGAAGGGCATCCTCTTGTAGTGGAATATCCCCTTGGGCGATCTGAAGGCTGTGTGAATCCGGTCGTGATCGGCTATCCAAATTTGGTTATAGCCGGACGATCCATCCATAAAGGACAAGGCCTCGTGGCCAGTGGTTGCATCAATCATCACTTCGGTGATAGGCACCGGGAAGTCATCTTTTGGGCAGGCTTTATTCAGGTCACGGAAATCCACGCAAATCCTGATCTGTCCATTCTTCTTCTTCACCGGTACGATGTTGGCCAACCAAGTGGTGTATTGGTTTTCCGCCACGAAGCCGACATCTATGAGCTTGTCGACCTCCTTGCAGATCTGGCTGATCAATTCCGGCCTCATACGCCGGGGAGACTGCTTCACTGGTTCCACCTTGGGATCAATGGCCAAGATGTGCTGAGTCACCTCGGGGCTGAGCCCGGGCATTTCTTTATAGTTCCAGGCAAAGCAATCCCGGAATTCTTGCAGCAGCTTTGTGTATTGCTCTCTCTCCTGTAGGGGCATAAGAGCACTCAGAAAGGTCGGCCTGGGGTCACCTTCGGTGCCAAGGTTGATCTCAATCAATTCGTCGACTGTGGCCTGGCCGCCATTTTCAATTTCCGGCGGGGCTGGCGACAAATCGACAAAGTCTTGATCTTCATTGTCCTCGGGCTTGAGGACGCCATCACCCTCTTCTTGTTCCTCGTGACTGGGCATGGAGGCTGCATTCATCGCGCACTCCTCCTGGACTATAGCCGCCGGGTCCGTGGGGTCCGCTGGTGCAGAAAAGCACAGGGCCACCTCGGGGTCTTCTGTGTACTCATCATAGACAGCTCCGGCGGGGGCTGGGGTAGCCGCGTCTTCAGGCGCCTGGTACTGGATGGATACGGTATAGGCTCCTGTTCTGGGGCTATCCGCCACGTGGGGGCGTGGCGGGGCTACCACATAGTCTCCCATTCTGAGCTCGTCCCTATTAATGAGGTCTTGAGCAATGTCTTTGAAGACATAGCAGTCTTCGATGGCGTGGCCCAGCATCTGGTGGTAGGGACAAAACAGTGGGTCCCCATTCCTTCGGGTGTCCTGCGGCCTCTTGGACCGTGGGAGGGAGACCTTGCCGTAATGGCAGGCCCAGTCAAAGATACCCCGAGTCTTCTCTCTTGGGAAAGAGTAGGGCTTCTGCAGCTTCTCTTGGAGTGTCAGGCCTCGCCTGGTTGGCCGCCCGGCTAATGGGCTTGCCGTGTCTCTTGTTTCCCTTCTTGACCAGACGGGGACATCATGGGTGGTGTCTCGGGGCCGAGACATATGGCTACCCCACGGGCGGAGAGAACTTTGGATCAGGTCAGTCACTAGCGAGGTCAACTCAGCCAGTCGTGCCTTTAACATCCCAATTTCCCGTTGCTGCCTATGGTACAAGGCGTACATGACGGGGTCGTATCGAGGGGAATTTGGAGCATGGCCCATGCTATTGCTCCTTGCTTCGCCAGCAGGCCGATGTGAGGGCGTCTCGGTGGTGTGACCCTTCGAGGTTGGTCCCTCAGGGAAGGAGGAGGTCTCTCCCGTGCAGCGGTGGCGGAGGGGGTTCCAAAGGAACACTTCTTCGTCTTACGCCTCCTCAGCCGGAGACCTGAAATATACATCTTGGTGGGCTTCCCACAAATCTGCAGTTTCCGCGGGGTCGTCGCCGGACAAGGCCGAAACTGATATCACATTAGCTTCGTAATAATCTTCTAGTGAAAAGCCCAGACCAGGGTGCTTGGTGATTTGCAGCAGCCGCCGATCTAGGTTTGGTGGGCTCCGCATTCTTTCAAACATTTCCTTCCGGCTGGAGGGCTGGTAGGGAGGAATCTTCTACTTTCTGACCATTCTGGCTGCCTGGTCGGTCATGTGGGGGAGTCCCGCAATGGGGACGTGCGGGTCATGCAACTCGTCAGGAAACCGGCAATCATCGTCTTTCCTGACTGGCTTTTCCCCGGCAACATAAAAGATAGTGGATGGCCCCTCCGGGTTAGGCACTTCAAAAGTTCTCAGCTGCTCCGCTACTTGACAGTCAATTTCTGTAATGGGCTTGATGATCCCTGGTGGGACTTTGACATCCTCCAGCAGGTCTTCGAGGCAAGGCGTCCCCGGTGTAGAGTAGATGGCGAGAGGGGCTGCCTTAAATACCCCCCCCCTCTTGTGCAATGAATGGTACATGTGGGGGAGCCACATAGCCTGGGGGTGGCGGAGGAAACCAGCCTCCTGACTCCACTTTCTTCTTTCCCTTGTCTTGGGCGGCTTGGGGAGCTTGCTTCGCCTTCTCTAGATATAGGTTGGCATCTGACAGATGACACTCAAACACCTCGAACGGGTGGAGATCGGCGAAGATTCTGACTTCCTTCCCCTCACAGGGGTACTTGATGCATTGATGCAGGGTGGAGGGCACCACTCTGTTCTGGTGTAGCCAGGGCCGGCCAAGCAACGCCTTATAGGAGGTGTTGGAGTTGATGACGTGGAACTGGACCTTGGTGGTAAAGTCATCAAAGGTCAAGTTGAACTCTGCAACCCCCATGGGCACCTCGCATTTCTGGTTAAAACCAGCAATCTTGACATTTTTGACCTCAACCAGGTGCACGTCAAAGTAGTGCTTTTGGTACACCCGGTAAGGAAGTATATTCACTGCTGCCCCTGGGTCGATCAGGACCCTGTTGATAGGCTGGCCGTTCAACTGCCCTTTCATGTAGAGGGGTCTGTTATGGCTGCAGGTGGGCATGAGCATGTCATCTTCTGTGAAAGCCACGGCCACCCCGGGTGATATCTCTGCTAGGCAAGCTTCAAGATGTGCTGGCGTCTGGAGCGCGGCAATGATGGCTTGCCGTGTTTCTTCGTCCAAAGACAGCATCTCCCATATGGTAAACCGGGTCGGGATCTTCTTGAGGTGTCTGACTATTCGGTCGGCAGCCCGCACCTTGAGTAATTTCATCTCTTCGGGCTTTCTGCGCCTGCCCCCACCTTGGAGCTAGGATGTCAGATCAGGGGATGCCTCATCTACGGGTTCTGTCATAGCCTGTGGGGCCGACGGGGCCTCCTCCTTTTCTTTCATGAATTCGGCAAGGTTTGGGATGCCGTTAAATTCTTCTTCCGGCTGAGGGGGAGCCGCCGCCGGTGGAGCTTGGGAACTGCTCGCTTCTCTGGTCGAAGGAGACCCTTGGGACGCGCCCGCCCCTGCCTTCGGGCTAACAGGAATTCGGCGAATGAAGGGGTGCCTCGGCTTCCTGGCCCCTCCGGGATAGAGACCCGACGGAGGAGGGATCTCGGTGCCTCGGACCTCAGGGTCGGGAACCTGGTATGGTTGTTCTCCCCTGAGCATGATGTTGAGGTTGTCCTGAGGAGGGCGCCCCCACTTCCTTCCCGACCTGGTGGCGTGTTGGGAAGTGGACACTTCAGCTTGATTCACATCTGCCGGCTCATGGGGTGGCTCTTCTTCTTTTTCTTCCAGGGAGAGGGCAGTGTCGAATAGCGCCGAGAGGGTGTTGCAGGCGACGACGACCTCCTTTTTCTTCTTGCCCCTGGGTCTTCTCTTCTTCTTCTTCTTTCCTGCTGTAGCCAATTGCTGCTCTTGGAGAAGTTCACCCCACAGGGGAGGCTCTTTCTCTGCTTCGGCTTCTATTCCTGGAGCCAATTCGAGTGACTCGAACTCCTCCCAGGGGACATACTCCTTCAGCTCCACGGGTTGGATTTCGGGCTGTTCATAATCTTCGAGCCCATCAATAATAGCCTGGAGTCTTTCAACCGCCGGGCTGGTCTTCTTATGCATCCGCCGCGGGAGAGAGCTCTTTTTGTTGTGAGTGGGCCGCCTCATGACCAGCCGAGGGGCCGTGTCGTGGTAAACCGGGCTCGCCGGGGGTGGTGCAGGCGGGGGCATCACATCCCTCAGATGAACTCCTAGGGTGGGCCGAGGGACGCGTGCTCTTCTATTCTTCCTGGGTGCAGGTCTGCCAACCTCCTTGGTCTTGAGCCGGGGCCGTGATAAAAGTCTCGTAAGTGGCGCGGGCGCAGGCCTCCGCCCACTCCTCAGGCAGCTCCTGGTATAACGAGACCATGTTGACGGTGGAGGTTATGCTGGGCAACTCATGCGGTTGCGGGGGGTCTACCTTATGCTCCCCCATGTCCAGTTCCCCGTTCTTGATTAAGGATTCAATAACATCCTTGAAGACATAGCAGTCTTCAATGGTATGCCCGAGCATCCGGTGGTACAGGCAAAAGCGCGGGTCGTCTTTCTTCTTCAGGTCGCCGGGTCTTTTCGGCTCTGGCAGTGTGATTTTGTTGTAGCTGGTTGCCCACTCAAACAGGAGCTTGGACTTGTCTCGGGAGAAGGAATATAGCTTGTTTCTCATCTTCTCCCTTAGTGAGGGGCCCTCCTGCCGTTCTGTGGTTCTGGGGGAGGAAGGTTGGCAGCCCCCTTGGCTTTCTCCTTCTGTTTCTCAAAGGCCTGGAAATCTAGTGTGTGCACCTCAGGGGAAGCTGGCTTTTTCTCGGCCTGCCTGGCTCTTTGGCTTGACATGGTCAGGGCGGAGGAGTATCGGGCCAAAAATGCCTCGATCTCTGCTACCACATTGTTCAGGCGGTCAAATGTCTTGACCTCGGTGCCAATCATCCTTTCCAGGATTTCCTTCTTCAGGTTCTGTTTGCAGATCTGCACCGCATCCTCCTGGTGCGGGGGACGCCTGCACCTCATGCTGAGGTTCCTCCATCTCTTGATATAGTCGAGGGCTGACTCATCATTCCTCTGCCTCGTGGCGTAGAGTTCTGCCACAGTAACCTCCCATTCAGCAACATAGAATCTTTCTTTGAACTTCTTCTGCATGTCGGGCCAGTCAGCAACCGATCCGGGTGACAAGCTGGAATACCACTCAAAGGCAAGCCCGGTAAGTGTTGAGCTGAAGAACTTCAGGAGGTAGGCTTCATCAGCAGCCAGATCTCCCATGACGTTCACATAATAAGCAATGTGCTCCCTGGGAGACCCTTGCCCATTGAACTTTTCGAACTTGGGTGGCTTGGTGACGCCAACCGGCAACTTCTTCGCAGCATGGTGAGCCGGGTAGGGCACCCGGTAGACGTCAAACGGCGTCTGATCCCCGTCACCTCTCTCGGCCAGTTTCATGTCTATCATCTGTTCCAGCATCAACCGGCTAACTGTTGCCGGGTCGACCGGACTCGGATAGAAATGAGCGGGCTGCGCGCTCGGGGTGGCCAACACGGTCGCCTGGGGGGCCATGAGGGACCCTTGGGAAAGTGAGGCATGTGGCGGGGCCAGTGCGGTGCAATGCGCCTGCTGCAGGGATGCGCCCCCGAGAGGGTTGAGGGCTGCTGGAAGAGCTGCTTCTGAAGATTGCCCCCTGTCCCTGGGTGCTTCGGGTAAAACCTCGGTCTGCCAGGACATCGGGGGCGGTGTGTTCCGCTCATTCAGTTGCTTTTTAAGTGACTCAATTTCTTGCTGGAACCGCTGCATCATGAGCAGCATTGCCGGGTCAGCTGTGGGGAGACTGGGCATGCCCCCTGTCTCTTCGGCCGGGGCGTCCTCGGATGATGTAGAGGGTCCGCCGCTCGTGTCGCCGGTGGTGACCACGTTGGCCGTGAGGGCCGCAAGGGGCTCTTCAGGGAAGGTCCCTTCGGCGCCTGTCGGTGTCGCGTTGCCTGCCGCTCTCCCTCTTCTAGTAAGGGGTCCCGGCCTGGCGGCGAGTCTGGCCATTTCTTCAGGATCGGTAGGCAAGGCCCCATACCGACCATGAACTCCTGCCATATTGCAGGTGAAGGTTCTCCATCTCTTGTTTCTCTTCGTCGCCCTCCTGGATGATCTCCCTGGGAACACCAACCTATCGAAGACCGATCGTCGGGGCGGCGCTTCCTCCCGGACAGGGGACTGGCGCAGCTCCTCCGAGCGATTCCTCTACTCCGCACTGGGTGCGGGTCGGGCTCCTTCTTCCTGGAAAGCGGAGGCTACTGCCCCCAGCAGTCTCTGGCGGCCCGCGGGAGTGCTACCTGGGCCCCGGAGGTAGTTTCTCATGGCCTGCTCGATCCATTCCCACTCCTGGTCGGGGAGAACAGCATGTGGTTGCATGTCGATGACAGCGGCAGGAGGAGAGTAGGCCCTAGGTGTCGGGCGGGCAGCATTGTGTCGGCGCCCACGGCGACGGCGGTAGGCATTCTCGGACAGCACCGGCATGACTGGTGCTGGTTGGCAGGTTGGGGTCGTCAGTCTGACCCTTTCATTTCTTCTGGCCCTCCTCGGGTGGAAAGTGATAGGTCCCGCCTGGGCGGGTGCAGTGGGCTGGGCCTCCTTGGGGACCCAAACTTGTTTCAGTTTGGCCGGCATGCGAGCCGGCGCATTCTTCGGTGCTGCGGCCGGGGTTGCGAGTGTCGCCTTCTCTTTCAGCTTCTCCAGTCCTTGAAAAGAGTTGCGGACTGGGACAGTCATGATGACGCGGTCCGGTGTCACCTGGGACCTCTGGCCATCGAGGTGGACTCGAAGGGCCCCGACAGTCATAGATTTCCCGGAGTTAGACATACGGCGCCCCGAGACGGCGCCAGTGTCGTTCCTCCGGAGCCTCCTCTGGTGAGATGCCGATCCTTGGTGGGGTGGGCTGACGGTCTGGTGCACATGGTGCACATTGCAGCTTAGCGTCGTTGTCGGGACGCCGTCGTTGTTCTTGGCCACAGCTTGGCCGATAACAGCTTCAGTGGCCCCCGGAGTGGGAGCGTTGGTCTGGGGCTCACAGGGTGCCTTCACGTCAAGGATGTTGACAAAGGCCAC
Source organism: Amorphophallus konjac (assembly GCA_022559845.1). Classification (NCBI taxonomy): domain Eukaryota; kingdom Viridiplantae; phylum Streptophyta; class Magnoliopsida; order Alismatales; family Araceae; genus Amorphophallus; species Amorphophallus konjac. The sequence goes on from JAHNEJ010001519.1 coordinate 63,241, forward strand.
CCCCAAGAAGTTGGGGAAGCCCACGGTGGGAGGGAAGCTCCCGAAGTTGAGGGGGACCGCCAAGTAGCCGCCTCGAACGTGGTTCTCAATGACCTGAGGGCCGAAAGTGACAGCCATTGTCGGCACCATGATGCAATTCTCCTGCATTTAAGAAAGTAGCGCAATTAGTGTTACAAGAAGGGGGGCCGCGGGGGCCCTAATTCCGGCAAAGAGATGAAGGGTGGATTGGTCCCACCGGGCGTGCCAGACTTGTGGACGCACTTTTCGTTCGTCTATTATGCTCGTCGTTCGGGAATGGTTGATTCGTCTATTAAGTGCGTGGGCGTGCCAGTCACGGAAGTGACAATTTTTCGGGCTCCGAAGAGCCCATGGTGCGCTCGATCTGACTTCGTCAGACGATTGTGTGGTTCGTGTCGGGACCAGATCCCGTCATGCCATAAAGGTCACGACGTCATTTACATCCCCCATACGAGGGAACACCCTTGATTAATTGCCGAAATTAGGGGCCCTGCGGCCGAAAGAAATAATACTAACTGCGAGAAAGGGACAGGAATAAATCACACTAAAGTCCGCATCAGGATACGAGCCATAGCCATGTCGGTCACTCGTGGACCCTTTTCAATTCGGACACGGGTCCGTGATAGAAACGAGACGGAAAACCGGGTGGACCCGTTCAAATGTCTGCCAAATGCACGGCAATTTTTAGTAACGGCTCGGAAGGGATCCGGGGCGAGAAACGAATCCGGTCTGATTAGAATGTCGGCCCAAGACTAGGTCGGGGCCTGGCCACGTCAGGATGATTCCCAAGACTCGGGCCCGGCCTGAGAGGGCGGCATTATTGTTCCTTCTGCGTAGAGTCACGGAGAGAGGGGGGCTGCAATGTGAATTCTTAATACCTTATATTGTTTTATCATTGTTGTTCTTGCTACTCCGTTGCTTCTTCCTCTTTCCGTATCTGTTCCGGGTGATTTCCCTCATCTTGCTCATTGTCATTATTACCCTTTTTATTATCATTATTATTATTGTCACCTATTTCATTCATCATCTTTTTTCTTTTATGAATCTGTTCAGATTTATTTATTCACCATGATTTTTATTAGCTTGTCAGTGCTACCTCTACATACCGGTATGTACATGTATTTTTTTTGTTTTGGGGGGAGAGTTAGCCCTTGGCAGATTAAAAGGGCTAAAAGGGGGGTGTACCGCTGAAGAAAGGTGGGCAGAAAGTGTGCCGGCGAAGGGCTGGAGATGTGTGCCGTTGAAGGGCTTAAGGAGGGTGCCGCTGAAGGGCTGAAGGAGGTGTACCGCTATGGCGATGGTTGGAGAGTGTACCGGTGAAGGGATAAGAGGATGCGCCGGGGAAGGCACCGAGGAGAGTGTGCCGGCGAAGGTAGAAGAGGGTGTGCCGGGGAAGACTCAGAGTCTATACATTGACGGGTTACTACGACACGAAGTCTATACATCGGCTGTTTGCTGCACACAAAGTCTATACATCCTGCTGAAAGTCTATACGTTGGCCAGCCCAAAGTCTGCACATTGGCCAGCCCAAAGTCCATACATTGTTCAGCTCGAAGTCTATACACTGACCCTTGGCTGCAGTTCAAAGTCTGTACGTTGGCCAGCCCAAAGTCTGTACGTTGGCCAACTCAAAGTCTATACATTGTTCATTGGCTGCAGCTCAAAGTCTATACATTGCAGCTCAAAGTCTATACGTTGGCCAGCCCAAAGTCTGCACATTGGCCAGCTCAAAGTTCATACATTGTTCGGCTCGAAGTCTATACATTGACCCTTGGCTGCAGTTCAAAGTCTGTACGTTGGCCAGCCCAAAGTCTGTACGTTGGCCAACTCAAAGTCTATACATTGTTCATTGGCTGCAGCTCAAAGTCTATATATTGCAGCTCAAAGTCTGTACAATGGCCAGCCCAATGTCTGTACGTTGGCCAACTCAAAGTCTATACATTGTTCACTGGCTGCAGCTCGAGGTCTATACATTGCAGCTCAAAGTCTGTACATTGACCTGCCCAAAGTCTGTACATTGGACAGCCCAAAGTCTATACATTGGCTCTTGGCTGCAGTTCAAATTCTATACATTAGCCAACCCAAGGTCTGTACGTCGGCCAGCTTAAAGTCTACACATTACGGTTCAAAGTCTGTACATTGTGAAGTCTACACATCCTCCAGCTCAAAGTCTGTACAGAGTCCAAAGTCTATACGTTGTGCATACTTCACTGTCTACATTGATACAACCCTTCATGCAAAGTCTATACATTTCTTGTGTTCATGCATCAACCTGCAGAGTCTGCAGAACGGAGAGGAGGGGTGTGCCGGCGAGGGGCCAAGAGGATGCATCGTTGAAAGGCTGAGGGGGTGTACCGCTGAGAGGGGCGATGGCTGGGGAGTGTACCGGCGAAGGAGGGCGGAGGTGTGCCGGGGAAGGGGAAAGAGTGAGGAGGTGTGAGAGGGATGAGTGTGTGTGTACCGCTGAAGAGGGGTGTGAAGGCATACCGGTGGAGGTCCAAAGGAGGTGTACCGGTGGAGGAGTATGGTGGTGGGAGTGTACCGGTGAAGGCTGGAACAGGCGTGCCGCTGAAGGTGGAGAAAGGTGTACCGCTGGAGGTAGTGAAGTGTGCCGCTGGGGGGGGTTGAGAAGGCGTGCCGCTGGGGATGGAGAAGGGTGTACGGCTGGGGGCTAGTGGGTGTGCCGCTGAGACTGGGGCGAAGTGTACCGCTGGGGGTGATGATTTAGGGTGGAGAGTGTCAAAGAGGATCCGCTCTCCCTCTGTTTATTTTAAGGCTTTTCTTTTCTTCCTTTCTTGATTTTCATGTAGTCTTATATAAATTTCTCCTTTCCTTTATTCTGTTCAGCCTCTTCTAGCGGGTCGGACGTTCGGTCTGCCATGTTGTTAATCGGTTCAGTCCTCATCATGCCACCGGCAGTAGGTTGCTTAGTTGGAAAGTTTTATCATTGATCATTCCATTCGTTTGTTGCTTCCTTTTGCCTTTTAATATCTTATTATTTTCTGACAAAAATTCGGCAGCATCTCCCCTTGACCCGGGCGTAAGGGAGATAAAGGGAACGCGCCCACATGGAGTGGCGGAACCCAACTACTGGAGGTGGGCGCCCGAGGGCGGCGACACCTTAGTAAAACCTCAGAAAACACGGGAAAACGACGAGCCGAAGATCACTCGGACCAGATAGGGTGGACTGGGGGTCAGCCAGGGCGTACCGGGCTAGGGCAGGGCCAGGCGTGCCGCTGAGGCACTAAAGGGGAGGTGTGCCGCTGAGGGGATGCTCCAAGGGCCGGAAGGGTGTGCCGCTGGAGAAAGATACAGGCGCACCGAATCAAAGCTCCAAAAGGGATTGGCCTGCCGACTATTGGGGCGGGGCGTTAAATCGATCAAACCCACAGAGGCTCCCGGCAAGAGGGAGAAAGGCTAACGGGGCAGACACTGATGAAGGTACTGGGCTTTGGAGGAGGAGGTTCGTGACCTCGAACCGCTCAAGATGGCACCACACCCGGTGGAAATCGTCGGCATGAGTGCTGAACACGAACACCGGAAAGCGATGGGAATGACAGCCAAACATGCTGTGGTCTAAAACAACGAGACAAAGAGAAAACCCACTGAGGGAGGGGGAAATGATCTTCATTCATGAGAAACAAAGGGCCGTAGCCATCCATGTACATTACAAAGCACGCCCGCGTCAAGGCTACGGGCAAGAAAGAAAACCAAGGAACAAAAGAAAAGGAAGAAGAAAACAAGGAAACAACGGAAGGGAAGGTGTTGGGGATCGAGGTAGGGACAACCGTCCACTGCTCTTTCCCCCGCACCTTCCCCTGCTACATTCAGCTCTCCCTCTCTTACTCTCTTCTCTTTCTTCTCGTCGGTGGCTCCTATTCGTCTCTTCTCCTCGTATCTCCTCTCTGCCTCTGTTTCTGTCTCTGTGTGTGTTCTCCTTCTCCGTTCTCTCTGTCTGTCCTCCTTTTTTCTCTGCCGGAATGGGAGGGATTTATACTCCCAGCAGCGGGAGCCCTCGAGCACGGCAGCCACAGGCAGGAAGCGGCTGGTGATCATGGGGTTTGACTTCCCCCGTCCTAGCTATCAGGGGAGTAGCATGCGGGCCCAATCTCTGATCGACACCTCAGACAGCTCACTGCGCGCCAAGGATACGTAGGGTATGGGCGTCACATCGTTTGGCCGTTGAAAAGCCTTCACGATGTGCCGCTGGCAGGTAAGACACTGTGAGCGTGCCGCTGAAGAGGGAAAAAGGCGTGTCGCTGGAGGTTGCCCAAGCGTGCCGCTGAAGTGGGCAAACAGCGTGCCGTTGAAGGCCCTGAGGAGCATGCCGCTGAAGACCCCCCCTTGGGGGGTGTGCCGCTGAAGACCCCCCCCCTGGGGGGTGTGCCGCTGAAGACCCCCTGGGGGGGTGTGCCGCTGAAGACCCCCCCTGGGGGTGTGCCGCTGAAGACCCCCTGGGGGGGTGTGCCGCTGAAGACCCCCTGGGGGGGTGTGCCGCTGAAGACCCCCCCTGGGGGTGTGCCGCTGAAGACCCCCTGGGGGTGTGTGCCGCTGAACACCCCCCCTGGGGGGTGTGCCGCTGAACACCCCCCCTGGAGGTGTGCCGCTGAAGACCCCCTGGGGGGGTGTGCCACTGAAGACCCCCCCTTGGGGGGTGTGCCGCTGGGGCTAACTTGGGCCCGTCTTGAGCACGAGTTATGGCTCGTTCAGTTTTCTTCGGGGGTCACGGATTGTGAGCTTTCTGGGGGTTGGTTTCTCTTGGCTGTCGTGACTCCGGGGACGCTTCGCGGCAGTGTGCATTTTTGGGGAGTCCAGATGATCGGCATCACCGGGGCTTCTTCACTTTGTGCCATTGTTAGTGCTGGGCCGAGTAGGATATCTGGATGTGCAATTTTTTGGTGTCCACACCCATGTTTTCCCCTTCACATGGGTGTGAACGGGATGTAGAATGGGTTTTTTTGCGGAATTCACCGTTTTCGGGATCGGGACGCCGTAGCGGTCCTTCCAGAGACTGCTAGGCTACTTGCAGTCCTCTGGAGACCGCCAAGGGTCCCCCTGTGTCGGTTGGTTTAGCGGTCTCGCGATAGATCGCCTGAGGGGTTCAGTGGTCTAGGTGTAGATCGCCAGGCTCGTTGTAACGGTCAGGGCAAGACCGTTTTCTGTTTTGGAGTCGTTCGAGGTCGGTGGGATAGCGGTCTTGCGACAAAACGCTAGGCATCGCCTAGCGGTCATGCAAAAGACCGCCACTCTGCCTAGCGGTCCAAGAAGTGACCGCTTGGGGTTACGAGTTCCTGGGGCTTAGCGGTCCAGGGGTAGACCGCTAGGCTGGCCTTAGCGGTCCAGGGGTAGACCGCTAGGCTCCCTAATGGTCCAAGGGTGGACCGCTAGGCGATTCTTCGTGCTCGCCGTGTCCGTTTGGTGTGTGTTGGTCTCTGGTTGACCCAGTTGTGACCCAGTGGTTGACCTTTGGCCACTTAGATGTTCCGGACACCCTGTGGGTTCCGTGTCCGTGTTTTTGGGTATCTGGAGGTACCGTGTTACCTCGATTAGCATGCCCATAGGTTTGGAGGGTCTGGGTGACCCCATGTGTTTCAGGCTTTTGTGTTCTCGCTGGATCGAGTCACCGTGTGTTGGTATGAGTGCGGTGGGGCTTCCCCGCACGTTATGGGTTTCTCCGGAAGGTGGTTTCCGAGTGGGCCGTGTGTGTGGCCTTGGACTGTGAGTCCAGTCAACCTGCCTGGGGCTGGAGATTTTCCGTGTGTCCCTTGGATGAGAGATTACCTTGGCGGCTTGTGAGCTGCCTCGGTATTCATGTTACCGTGGTTTCTGACCTAGGCATAGGCCAGATTGACGGCATGGAGCCGTCCCGATATGACAGTCTTGACCCCGAGTCGTGTGACTCAAGGATCGTTGGATTTAGTAGGTCTAGTGGGTTGTCCATAGTCTGGTGGAGTCGTGCCACCTGTTACTCCGTGTTACTCGCGATGGGTGCGTCATTGGCTTTCTGTGTTTACGTTAGTGACCTCCCACTAGTCATAGTCTTCTTACAGCACGCGTGTGCTGACCCACCCGGGAGTGGTGGAGCGGCTTACCCGAGAGAGACGATTTTTAGGCTGATTTTCGTAGGGCCCCTTGCCTTTGCAACCTGAGTCCGGCTGGGGGGAAAATCGGCTAGAGGATCCGACCTAGAGCAGTTGGTTTGTGTGTGCACACGTAGTTGGGGGCAGAGGACCCTCACTGATTAGCGCGACCCCAGCTAGTCCTTGTTCGTAGTATTGGTTACTTTGGTGTCTCTGTAAGGACCCAAGATCCGGATACCGGGAAAGACCCGATACCATTTGAATCCTGGCCCGCCGCCCACGAGTCAGAGGACTCGGAAGGGCTAAAAAGGAGTGTGGAGGCACAGAGAAATAGGAAATAAAGCAGGACACTTCAATAATTAACAGAAATAAATAAACAACTACTATAACAACAGAGTCATGTCCAACCGAAAGTACAGTCTAAAGCAGTAAAGCGTACCACATGCCGAGTGAACACTCGGCCCGACGGGCTGGCAACTGAGAACCTCCGTACCGCACCCTCAAACCCCGAGGAAGAACCACCACACTTGAAAAGCAAGGAATGAGTCTCAGAACAAGACTCAGTAGGGATCACTCGAACTCTACCTCGTAAACGGAGAACCGCTACGCTAGCAGTAAGCGAGTACCTCAAAAGAGAAAGCCCTGCAACTATAGATATCGGTCTCACGGCACGAAAATCGACACACGTGCCACGGCGAAACAACCTGGACTCAACGGTCAGTACGGCCAAAAACCCGAAGGTCGAAGTCACAGAGACTGACAGTCTGTCACTCCCGACTCGACAAGCGTACCTCCCACTAGAAGCACAGTCGGTAGCATCCCCTGACGTCTTACACCGCACCGCAGGTGACCGCCTACCATGCCCTAAGGCGGAGGCAAGGACACCGTACAAGTAACCACAAAGCAAGTGACTAATGGGGGTCACGCTCATCAGCGTGGGTCCAACCGCCCCCAACCACGTGTGCACACACAGACCATGCGTCCTAAGTCTGGCCTCCAACTGGTTTTCCCCTTGAGCCGGACTCTGGCTACAGAGGGGTCCAACAGAAACCAGTCTAAAAACCGTCCTCAGGGTAGCCTCTCCACCACTCCCTAGTGGGACCACAGGCGTGTAAGCAGGCTACGACTAGTGGAGGGTCACTGAAGGAGTAGACTCTCAAGTCAACGAAAAATAACGTCCAAACCCGACAAAGTACGGGGACCGTCCCACGTACCAGCACCGTCGCACGGTGACCACGGTCGGAAAAGAAATGGGACTCACAATCCACGGGCCACGCACCCAGCCACGCAGAAGCGCAGTTCCCAAGGCAGCTCACAGGCCGCCAATCCGAATCCCACTCTCAGGGAAAAGCGGGAACCCTCCAGCTTGGCAACTGGACTTGCAATCCAAGGCCTTACTCATGGCCCACTCGGAAACCTCTTTCCGAAGAAACTCATGACGTGCGGGGAACCCTCGCCGCACTCACACCGACGCACGGTGACTCAATCAAGCGTAACACCAAAAGCCCGGAATACGAGGAGTAACCCGGACTCTCAAACCCACGGACACGCTAAACAAGGTAGCATGGTCCTCCCGACACCCTCAAGACACGGACACAGAACCCTCGGGGTGTCTGGGACATCCAAGAGACTGCAAGTCGACCACTGGGTCGCAACCGGGTCAACTAGGGACCTACACAACGTGAATGATCGCGGCAAGCACGAAGAACCACTTCGGCATAACACAGTGCCTGGCGGTCTATCTTTGGGCCGTCACAGACCGTAACGGTCCAAAGGTAGGCCGTCACAGCACCATGACGGTGCAACTCAGGAGCGTCAGACACTCGGTGTGAAACGAACTGTAACGCGCCCCCGCTGGTGCGTCACAGCACCTGACGGACCTAAACAGATGCGTCAGGGCACGAGTGACAACTGAACGTAACGCGCTCCTCTAGGGGCGTTACGGAACCTAACGGATCATGCTGGTGCGTTAGGCCACGGGACAACACAGGCCATGACGCATGCCGCTCGGTGTGTCACGCTCTCTAACGCACCTACCCAAGTTCGTTAGGGAGAGGGGTGGATGCGTTAACTCTAACGCACCTACCCAGGGGCGTGTCACTACCCTGACACCCCACTCTGGGTGCGTCAGGTGTCTATGACCCCCAATGGTCATAAACCAACGGTCGGAATCACTGTAACGGTCTAACACCAGGGCGTCACAGCACTGTGGCGGTCTATTGTGGGACCGTCAGGCCCACATACGCCACACCTAAAAGCCAACGAAGTGTAACGCACCTCCCTGGGTGCGTTACACCCTGTGGCGGTCACTGGAACGACCGCCACAGCGCTCCGGCGACGAAAACGGCGAACAAGCACAAAAATGACAACCATGCCCCCATACCTCCATGGGAGAGGTGGAAATCAAGGGGAAGCCCCCTGGGGACCCCTAACATGATTCTAAGCCATCAAAACGTCGAATCGCGGCTCAAATCCATAGATCGGGCGAACTCTCCCCAAAACATGATTTTGCCCCAACCCACTCTAAAATGCCCCTCTCGGCTCCCATTCGGCCTACAAATCGCGGGGGATGACGGCATGAGCGTAGGGATTCGTCCCCCTACCTCAATGGAGCGAAAGCTCCGCCGAATCGTTGTCGAAATCAAGGAAGATGCTTTTAGAACCCTCGTTCCTTCACGCCTCCCACGAATGCCGCACGCCCCCGGGATCGTCTCGCCGCCGCCTACGTTGTCGCGCTGTCGCCCACGGCCGTCTGCAGCCGGAGGGGAGCTCGCCACGGTCGCCGTTGGCCGAAGAGAGAGAGGAAGAGGCGCTCACGGTGGGGGGGGGGGAGAAAAAAGAGGAAGAAGAAGAAGAAAAGGTGGGGGAGAGAGAAAAGAAGGGGGGTATTTATAGAAAAACCAGAAATTCCAAAAAATAGAAAATCACGTCTTCACGATCCTCGGAACGCACCGATCGCAACGGTACCACTCTCGTCTAGGTGAACAACCCGGTTCACCCGCAACGAGGTTCCGAAGGATTTACCGAAATCCGCACGCGGAAATCAAAAAACACGCGGAAAAAGTCACGGATCACGCTCCGGACCTCCGAAACAACTCCGGATCGCGCCGACCCTAACATGAAAGATGTCCGAAACAAAATTTTAGACCCAACGGAGTCAGACACTCCGAGAAAATAGATTCGAAACCCAAAAAGAAGATCCGAAAGGTCTGAGATATTACAGCCCTCCCCCCTTAAACGAATTTAGTCCTCAAAATTCAGGACTAGCACCAAGTCACAGGGGAAGAACACCTTAACCAACTGACAACGCTGTCAAAGTCCCAGCATAGAAAACCTTGATTCTCACAAAAATACCGATCCTGAGGGACACAGCCAGACTACAATCACGAACGACACCCCGCTCCGCATGCCGCGCACACCGGCCATTAGAGCGGGCATACACCAAAGGACACAGTCTGGCATCACCTCAGACACCACGAAAACCAACCATGGCACCGCTGCCACCATTCCGCTCACCGAGGAGACACAGCCCTCGCATGAGAAACAACTACCGATCTATCCAATGGTCAGTAGACAAATTACACATCAGCTTCACAACCAGCTGACAAGTCACACACCCTTCTCAAGGGAACAACCAATACAGAGCCTCCACCAGCTCAAGCAGCCATCTCAATAGACCGCAACCAGAACATCGGCTCAGCACCAAGAATCACCTCACACATGGCAAGTCGAAAGCCAGACATATCACTGTGCCAACTCTGTCAGAAGATAAACTTTGACAAAGCCTAGATCCCATCCGGAAAGGCACACCTCAAAATCAGCCACCTAAGGCCTCGCTGGCACACGGCTCTCGCCACACTTGAGCCCCGACAACCTGCATCTTCTGTCTGTGAAAAGACGATCCACTGGTCGCCAGATACACGTCAACGGGAAACCTCCGCTTGGTCAGGTTCTTCCTTCTTTCCTGGTCCTCCACCAGAATTGAAGGGAACATTCCAAACCTCGGCAAGCCATCCGTTGACTCACACACAGACCGATACCACATCTCGAGCTGCACTCCTCTCGGACTCCGCATCCGATCTTGATCATCGCGCCAACTCGACCCTCTCAGGGGAGCACGATGAAACCAATTGATGAGATCTTGGTGTCTTCAGTCATCACCTCACTTGACTCAGACTTACAGGGGAACCATCCCATGCTGGTCACCAAACCAGGGATAACCATTGTGACACCAACATCCCGTCAAGGACCACCCTTCCGACGCCAATCTCACTAAAAGGCTTCCGCCCACAAGCGTCACTCTTCCGTCTGGTCTCATCGCATCCCTCGACCTCCGTCAGGCGACATCCTCAACAACCCCATCCGGGTCTAATACCGACGCCTGACATGGCTTCCATCACAGGAACAGGGTACTCATGCGGCGCACTAGCCAGCACGTTCCCCAACACTCCATCCTGCCAGTGCCAAGAACCATGAATCTCGAGCAACAGCACGGTAACATCACGTCTCACACCGAGGGACCAATCCTCCAATGCTCAGCGTAACTCAGGAATCCGCCCATAGCAACAGACGCTACGATCCTGAACCAGTGGGTCACAAGCCCACCAGGCTTCCGCTGTGCACTCTGATCCACGCGCATAGCCGCAATTTCCCGGAAACACCGCCCAACCGACACTCGTCCATTCGGAAAAGTGCCAATACACCCTCACACGACAGGAATGGGCACAACTTCTCACAGGCAACCACCTGGCCAAGACAAGGAGCACGTCTCGCACGGACTTCATGGCACACAAGGCCAACCAATCCGAGCACATGATGCAAGACGGCAACCCTAGCCCAACACAATACTCTCCAACCAAAGGATAAACCAAACGTCCTTCCGACCAACGGAAGAACTCCACGCTCGACCTTTTCTCGAATCTCGCACACGCTGGAAACAGCACCATCCAGCACCAAGGAAAACTATCGCTTCCATCGGGTCAGTGCCTCCGACACACTCAACGAGTGTCACGTCAGACCATAATCACAACATCTCTCGATGCACCACCGCTATAATTCCTCAAACTGTAACACATCACGCCAAGAGCCGCAACATGAGCCATAACGACAACCATCAACGCTCATCCTTGAGTCCCGAAACTCACCACGGAACCTTCATATCTCAAACCAAATCTAAGGCGAACACCACCCATTCACACGCAAGAGCGCCGAAGCAAGAACTTACTGGGACACCACAGTCCAATCTTGCCTCGAAATCCGTAAAACAATCGGGACCAACACGTCATTTCTGACGCAACATAGCACGACAGGAACACCAGGCTCGACGAGACAATAACTCACCGAGAATATCCTCTGCTCACCCGAGCACACTTCTCGATCAGAACACCCGCTCTGCCACCTTAAACTACGACCTAAACACCTCAGGGGCTAGACAAACCTCAAGCTGGAGTGGCCAAAACTGACAGCAGCTCCCTCAGAGCACGCTCACAGCCACTTAACCATGAACAATCCTCTCCAGCCACCTGACCACACTGCAGGTTCCTCGAACGCAGCACCGCGAGTTCACGCCTGCCAGCAACCTCTGCCCAACGCAGCACAACCAGGGCCACCACCGATGAGGGAGAAGGCTCTCAACCTCGATCCTTAGACCCCATGTCGGCACGAAAGCCGCGAACAACAACCGCCTTCACAGCGCCACGCAGCGCACTAAAGCTCTCAAACGAGAAACTAGGCGGAAAGCGAACACAAAACCCTAAGCCAGCTGCCAATTGTACTGGACCTTATGGACTCTGATCACTGTAATATTTCGAATTCCCATGTACGTCCACAACCACTGCTTTGATACCATCTGCAACGACCCAAGATCTGGATACCGGGAAAGACCCGATACCATTCGAATCTTGGCCCGCCGCCCACGAGTCGGAGGACTCAGAAGGGCTAAAAAGGAGTGTGGAGGCACAAAGAAATAGAAAATAAAGCAGGACAATTCAACAATTAACAGAAATAAATAAACAACTACTACAACAACAGAGTCATGTCTAACCGAAAGTACAGTCTAAAGCAGTAAAGCGTACCACATGCCGAGTGAACACTCGGCCCGGCGAGCTGGCAACTGAGAACCTCCGTACCTCACCCTCTAACCCCGAGGAAGAACCGCCACACCTGAAAAGTAGGGAATGAGTCTCAGAACAAGACTCAGTAGGGATCACTCGAACCCTACATCGTAAACGGAGAACCGCTACGCTAGCAGTAAGCGAGTACCTCAAAAAAGAAAGCCCTGCAACTATAGATACCGGTCTCACGGCTCGAAAACTGACACACGCACCACGGCGAAACAACCTGGACTCAACGGTCAGCACGACCAAAAACCCGAAGGCCGAAGTCACAGAGGCTGACAGTCTGTCACTCCCGACTCGACAGGAGTACCTCCCAGTAGAAGCACGGTCAGTAGCGTCCCCTGACGTCTTACACTACACCGCAGGTGACCGCTTACCACGCCCTAGGGCGGAGGCAAGGACACCGTACAAGTAACCACAAAGCAAGTGACTAGCTGGGGTCACGCTCGTCAGCGTGGTCCAACCGCCCCCAACCACGTGTGCACACACAGACCATGCGTCCTAGGTCTGGCCTCTAACTGGTTTTCCTCTTGAGCCGGACTCTGGCTACAGACGAGGGGCCCGACAGAAACCAGTCTAAAAATCGTCATCAGGGTAGCCTCTCCACCACTCCTTGGTGGGACCACACGCGTGTAAGCAGGCTACGACTAGTGGAGGGTCACTGAAGGAGTAGACTCTCAAGTCAACGAAAAATAACGTCCAAACCCGATGAAGTACGGGGACCGTCCCACGTACCAGCACCGTCGCACGGTGACCACGGTCGGAAAAGAAATGGGACTCACAGTTCACGGGCCACGCACCCGGCCACGCAGAAACGTAGAAGCACGGTTCCCAAGGTAGCTCACAGGCCGCCAAGCCGAATCCCACTCTCAGGGAAAAGCGGGAACCCTCCAGCCCCAGGCTGGGCAACTGGACTCTCAATCCAAGGCCTTACTCATGGCCCACTCGAAAACCTCTTCCCAAAGAAACTCACGACGTGCGGGGAACCCTCGCCGCACTCACACCGACGCACGGTGACTCAATCAAGCGTAATACCAAAAGCCCGGAACACGAGGAGTCACCCGGACTCTCAAACCCATAGGCACGCTAAACGAGGTAGCATGATCCTCCCGACACCCTCATGACACGGACACAGAACCCTCGGGGTGTCTGGGACATCCAAGAGACCGCAAGTCGACCACTGGGTCACAACCGGGTTGACTAGGGACCTACACAACGCGAAACGATCGCGGCAAGCACGAAGAACCACTTCGGCATAACACAGTGCCTGGCGGTCTATCTTTGGGCCGTCACAGACTGTAACGGTCCAAAGGTAGGCCGTCACAGCACCATGACGGTCCAACTCAGGAGCGTCAGACACTCGGTGTGAAATGAACTGTAACGCGCCCATGCTGGTGCGTCACAGCACCTGACGGACCTAAACAGGTGCGTCAGGGCACGAGTGAAAACTGAACGTAACACGCTCCTCTAGGGGCGTTACGGAACCTAACGGATCACGCTGGTGTGTTAGGCCACGGGACAACACATGCCATGAGGCATGTCGCTGGATGCGTCATGCTCTCTAACGCACCTACCCAAGTGCGTTAGGGAGACGGGTGGATGCGTTAACTCTAACGCTCCTACCCAGGGGCGTCACACTACCCTGACGCTCCACTCTGGGTGCGTCAGGTGTCTATGACCCCCAACGGTCATAAACCAACGGTCGGAATCACTGTAACGCTCTAACACCAGGGCGTCACAGCACTGTGGCGGTCTATCGCGGGACCGTCAGGCCCACAAATGCCACGCCCAAAAGCCAACGAAGTGTAACGCACCTCCCTGGGCGCGTTACACCCTGTGGCGGTCACTGGAACGACCGCCACAGTGCTCCGGCGGTGAAAACGGTGAACAAGCACAAAAATGGCAACCACGCCCCCATACCTCCATGGGAGAGGGGGAAATCAAGGGGGAAGCCCCCTGGGGATCCCTAACATGATTCTAAGTCATCAAAACGTCGAATCGCGGCTCAAATCCATAGATCGGGCGAACTCTCCCCAAAACATGATTTTGCCCCAACCCGCTCAAAAACGCCTCTCTCGGATCCCATTCAGCTTACAAATCACGGGGGATGATGGGATGAGCATAGGGATTCATACCCCTACCTCAATGGAGCGAAAGCTCCGCCGAATCGTTGCCGAAATCAAGGAATACGCTTTTAGAACCCTCGTTCCTTCATGCCTCCCACGAATGCGCACGCCCCCGGGATCGTCTCGCCACCGCCTACGTCATCGTGCCGTCGCCCACCGCCGTCTGCAGCCGGAGGGGAGCTCGCCGCGGTCGCCGTTGGCCGAAGAGAGAGAGGAAGAGGCGCTCACGGTGGGGGAGGAAGAAGAAAGAGGAAGAAGAAGAAGAAAAGGTGGGGGAGAGAGAAAAGAAGGGGGGTATTTATAGAAAATCCAAAAATTTCAAAAAATATCAAAAAATAGAAACTCACGTCTCTGTGATCCTCGGAACGCACCGATCACAACTGTACCACTCTCATCTAGGTGAATGACCCGTTTCACCCGCAACGAGGTTCCGAAGGATTTGCCAAAACTCGCACGCGAAAATCGGAAAACACGCGGAAAAAGTCACGGATCACGCTCCGGGCCTCCTAAACAACTCCGGATCACGTCGACCCGAACACGAAAGATGTCTGAAACGAAATTTCAGACCCAACGAAGCTGGACACTCCGAAAAAATAGATCCGAGACCTAAAAAGAAGGATCCGAAAGGTCTGGGATATTACAGTCTCTGCCTCCGCCTGGGGCGTCGCAGTGAGATACTTGAGGCGCAGACTAAGTCATCAGTGTACGCATCCGGCTTGGCTTTTGGTGGGCAATGCTCCCGTCACGTGACGTGAGTTTCTTGTGACTTTAGTTTCCACTTCCCATCTGCGAGACGTGGTTTTGCGTGCAATTTCCGGGTGTGTTCCCGAGGTAGAGGTCTAGGGGTTTTTTCGGTGAGCGTCATCGAGGGTTTTCCCTAGACAGTATAGGGTCCACGACTGCGAGGTCATGATGGTTTCTTCTAGCGGCGTGGCCAAAGGTTTTCCCGTTAGTTCGGTAGTCCCCCGACGGTAAGATTGGGGTGTATTTGTCCGGTACTGTAGGAGTAGCTGTAGTGTCGAGTTTCTACCGGCCGCCGGTTTGTTGTTCCTGCTGCCGTTGCTGCTTTCCGTTACCGCCGTTGTTTACAGTTGGGGTTCTGCGAGATCCCTACTGAGCCAGTGACAGGAAGCCCACCCCTGCGTTTCAGGTGCAGCGGTTCTTCCTTGAGGTT
This sequence comes from Amorphophallus konjac, assembly GCA_022559845.1. Classification (NCBI taxonomy): domain Eukaryota; kingdom Viridiplantae; phylum Streptophyta; class Magnoliopsida; order Alismatales; family Araceae; genus Amorphophallus; species Amorphophallus konjac. The sequence goes on from JAHNEJ010001519.1 coordinate 78,755, forward strand.
CGAGGGTGCTGTTCGGAGGTTCTTAATCGCCAGCTTGTCGGGCCGAGTGTTCTCTTGGCATTGGGTACGTTCTTCTGCCTTAGACTGTACTTTCTGTTGGACTGGACTCGTTTGTAGTTATTTATTTCTATTGTTATATCTGTTGTCCTGCTTTATTTCCTATTTCTTTGTATCTTCACACTCCCGTTTAGCCCTTCCGAGCCCGGCTCGTGGGCGATGGGTCAGGATTCGAATGGTATCGGATTCCTTTCCCGGTATCCGAATCTTGGGTCGCTACACCTGCGATCACACATCATGTAGCACACACGCACTGACGCATGATTTGATTTCTTTCAATATTCTGTTAAAACCCGCAGAGAGCAACTCTCGCAGTCCCTTCTTATTCTCTGTTCGTGACGTCGTTCACAACGACACTGTGGTTACTGCCTCATGCATTTGGAGAGCACTCCTCCCACTGCTCAATGGACGACTGGGTGGGGGAGCTATTGGAGATGCCACTGGGGGATCCTCGGGAGCCTTCTCTAACGCATTATGGTTCCTGCGAATAGTGCGCTTCCAATGTTGATGACTAACTGGGGGAGGCCTAGTAGCCCTCTTTGCCAATTGGGGTTTCAACTCTGTTACGGGAGGAACTACAAGAGGGGCTTGCTGATGGGATGCCCCAATAGCCATCCCCGCCATTGGGGCTTCCAAATCTATTTTGGGAGGGTCTTCATTCAGGTCCATTGTCAATGGGAGCATGAGAGGGGGAGGAAGGGGTGTCCCGCCTATGCCAGAGAAGAAAAGGGGCCATGTTCGCCTTAGCTCTACAGGGGGAGAGAGATAGAGAGAGGGAGGTGTCGCGAGGGAGAAATATTTGCCCGAGGTGCCGCCTGTGTCAAAGGGTCACGTCCCGCCTGCATCGGAGAAGAGAAGGGACCCTCTTCGCCCTAGCTTTATGGGGAGAGAGAGAGAGAGGGCATGGGAGACGAAGGGTTGCACGAGGAAGAGACGAGGGCAGAGATGTCTTTTGCAGGCCTTTCAAATCATATTAAAATGTGGTGCCCAGGTCAGCCTGAGGTCTCCACGTCAGATCCAACTCAACTCTTGACCCCTCCAAATGTGCATCTCCTATTGGGTGCACATTAAGAATGACACTTGTGCACACCAGGGGTGTGCACCAAGTGTTACTCAAATTTGAATAATAGATGGAAAGGTAAAACAGAACTTGACAAGGATGACAGTTCCAGGAAGTCAATGACTTACTTAACAAAACCTCTTTGAGTATAAATGTTTCCTCCCTTTTGTGGGGTGGAGAGAGGAGAGAGTTCTTTATTAGAGAAACACTCCCTCTCTTCACCATAGTAGTTGTGGAGATGTAGGTGGTACACTTAAAATATCTTTCTTCTTTTAGCCCAATTTAAAAATGCGACGTGATTCAAGATTATTATCAAAATCTTCTAGAGAGTAAAAGTAGGGTTGAGATTATTTTTAGAGATTTTCTCCTTCACTCTTTTTCTCGCTGTCTCTCTATACCTTTTCAAAATCTCCCCTTTACAAAATCTAATGAGACATGACAACATTTGAAAATGCTTTTGAGGTACGGAGATTTCAAGGTCATAGTCTCCGCCAGAGTCTTTTCAAACACAGTTAAGCCACCCCCATCCTTAATCATTTCTCTTCTGAACACTAAATGACAAGAAAGTGTGCCAATCAATTGGCAAGATAGTTTGTAAGAATATGATACTGTCGTGAAATTATAATTATTTATATTATAAATAATTTCATATATACTATCCTTCCAAATGAAATATCAAGAAAACCATCTTTGATGTCAAATATCATATACTTTAGAAAGTAAAATGTTCATATTTATCGTAACCATTATCTCTTCGTCCCATTAAACAAATTAGATGCTGTTAAAAGTTAACTCAAGTGAAAAATGACCATTTTGTCCTCTCATTTGAGCCCAAAATTCCATTTCCATCACCGTTGCATTGACCAAAGGGCCACCGTTGTTGTCATCAAAGAGACAAGAGGTTGCTTGTCATTGCATCGTGTCTAGGGAATGTCCAAATGAACAGAGAGAATAACTATGCTTCCTCTTTAAAATGAGAAATATGAACATTGAAAATATTATAATCTTTTAATCCTCCTCGTATTTAGCCATTAAAATCTATTTTACAACATATTGAAACTAAAGTTTAATGAGAATGGTACATATGATATTTGACATGTAAAGATGGCGTTTTTTTTTGAAAGTAAGCGATATTCATTCATAACAGCAGAAGGTTACAGAATAAAGTCGAGACAACCAACCAAACATTCAAAGGACATCCACATCTAGACCGAACCAACGACTTCCAAGAAGAGAATGAGAGATAGAGTAGAACAGTGGTAACACAGATAACCCTCTGAGATGAGGAGGTCAGGAGACGCCGAAGAAGAGACTGCCGCATTGTAGGAGACGAGCAGTAGCTAACCTTCCCATTCGGCTATGAGCTGGGCCGTCCCTTCCACTAGCACCCATCACGCCTGTTGCTCTCCCCTCCCCGGATCTTCTCCTCCCATCTTCCCCCCACCTGTGGAAAGTGACCCTCGCCCCCCAACCGAGAAGCCCCCCCGCATCTTTCTCTTCCCATTGGGGTCCAATCGCTGCTGTGGATCCACCCTCCAGGATGGCGGTGTGAGAAGCCCTGCCATGCCATCATTCTCCCTCTTGCTCCCCAGCTTCCCACTGGGGTCCCAAGCGCCGCAACAGATCCGCCCGTCAGGATGGCGGCGCAAGAAGCCCTACTGGCGATGTCCTCCTCGGGCAGATCCGCGGCGGCATTCGGACCCCCAGTGGGAGGTGAAAGCTAGGAAGCGGGAGGGAGGAGGACATCGCTGGCGGGGGCTTCTCGGTTGGACTGGTGCCGCCGAGTTGAGGGCGAGGGTCACTTTCCACAGGTGGGGGGAAGATGGGAGAAGAAGATTTAGGGAGGAAAAGATGACAATCGTGATGAGCGCCAGTGGAAAGGGAATGCCTAGATTATGGCCACAGGGAAAGTTTACCTAGTGCTGGCACTAGGTGATCATTTCATATATATATATATATATATATATATAATATTTACACTAAATTACCAATTTCAAGAGCCCGTCCACTCTTACTATACTCGCTTACAGAACATCGTATTTTTTCTCAATCCATACATTTTAGAAATCAAAACTATCAAGGGATATAGATGAATCATCACTATAATTAATAAGACCTTGTCTTGATTGAGTAGGTCAATGGGCGATACTCCTTCTCTATCCTCTTTGATAACAGAATAGAGGAAATCCGGTTAACTTAAACTCATGTAAATTATTTTGACTTTTTCATTTTTTTACTTTGATCCGTATCCGGGTTAAAGTAGAATAACTAATTCTACTTTTTAATTAGAACTAATTATTCTAAAAAAATTCGAGTTAGAGGTGAGAAAATTTATCCGCCTTATCAAATTATATTTTTTCTTATTCTTCATGTTAAGACTCCTTATTCCTCCCTTATTCGTTTATCAAAGAAATCTTATGAAAAGGAGATCTCAAATTCGAGCCTTGACAACTCCTAAGACGAGAGTTGAGACTCTCTTAGATTTTTATGAGCCCCGAGTGAGTGCGATCTAACTAGTGGCTTCACCTTTACGCCTAACACGGGGGTGCGGGTGTAAAGGCGCGTTTAGAGATCACATGGGCGGGGATTACAACGAGTGAAATCCTCGACAATAAAAAAACTTAAACGAACATCCTCCAGTGATATGGGTTTTCGTGTTCTCAAAAATCTAGTATGAAAGAGAATACGGAGACATCTTTGAGTCTAATTTCTTTAATCCTTCGAAACAGAGAAAGATGAGATTATGTGGATTTTATAATAATGATAATCCTTCCCCTGTCAGTTTCCACTACGGTGAAGTAAAATTTCAAAAATTATCTATGGCATAAATGTTATCAAACGCTGCCTAAGTGTCTCCCAGCACCTTCACCCAGAGGACATACTTTCCGGAGCCCTACAATGTTTCCTGTCCTCCCTCCCTTCCCCTCCCGAATATGTACCCCCGTGGTAAAAAAAAAATCATGAACTTCCGATTAGTTAAAAATTTGTTGAGATTCAACCTAACTGATTAAGATGTCAACAAAGTTACTCTTTAACTATCCTTCCTAAATCTCAATCAATAAAATTTTGTTAAATAAAATAATGATGTATTTCAATCTCATAATCAGATATTTTAGTCACCTAATTCAGTAATCCCGGTCCTATAATTTGAAACTGGTACTACCTTTTTTCGTCCAATAAAATGAGAGAAAAATAGGTATATCTCCCCAGAGTTTCCCCAAAGGCCAAGGCTATCTAGGTCTCTGCTTCTTCCCTGCCATCGCCACAACCGCCCTCACTTCCAGCAGCGGCCGCCATCGCCCCAGCAGCAGCCACCATAGTCCCCGCAGCAGCAGCTCCAGCTATGGGGGGAGGCGTCGGTGGGGGTGACCGCGCTACGGCTGCGGCGGACACGGAGGGGTCGCAGGAGGAGCAGCAGAAGCGGTCGGAGATCTACACCTACGAGGCGCCGTGGCACATCTACGCCATGAACTGGAGCGTCCGCCGCGACAAGCGCTACCGCCTCGCCATCGCCAGCCTCCTCGAGCAGTACCCCAACCGCGTCGAGATCGTCCAGCTCGACGACTCCACCGGCGAGATCCGCGCCGACCCCGCCCTCTCCTTCGACCACCCCTATCCCCCCACTAAGACCATGTTCATCCCCGACCGCGACTGCCACCGTCCCGACCTCCTTGCCACCTCCGCCGACTTCCTCCGCATCTGGCGCATCTCGGACGAGGAGAGCGCCGCCGGCGACGCCCCCGCGGCTCCTGGGGACGACGTCGCCAACAAGGCGTCCGCCGGCGGCAAGGGCGGGAGCCGGATCGAGCTCAAGTCCACCCTCAACGGGAACAAGAACTCGGAGTACTGCGGGCCGCTCACCTCCTTCGACTGGAACGAGGCGGAGCCGCGCCGGATCGGCACGGCGAGCATCGACACCACCTGCACCATCTGGGACATCGACCGTGAGGCCGTGGACACGCAGCTCATTGCCCACGACAAGGAGGTGTACGACATCGCGTGGGGGGGCGTGGGGGTGTTCGCGTCGGTCTCCGCCGACGGGTCGGTGCGGGTGTTCGACCTCCGGGACAAGGAGCACTCCACCATCATCTATGAGAGCTCCGACCCCGCCGACACCCCGCTGGTGCGGCTGGGCTGGAACAAGCAGGACCCCCGCTACATGGCCACCATCATCATGGACAGCCCCAAGGTGGTGGTGCTGGACATCCGCTTCCCCACGCTGCCGGTGGTGGAGCTGCACCGCCACCAAGCCAGCGTCAACGCCATCGCGTGGGCGCCCCACAGCTCCTGCCACATCTGCACGGCCGGGGACGACTCGCAGGCGCTCATCTGGGACCTGTCATCGATGGGCAGCGGCGGGGGTCAGCAGGGGGCTGGGGTGGCGGAAGGGGGGTTGGACCCGATCCTGGCATACACTGCGGGGGCGGAGATCGAGCAGCTGCAGTGGTCGTCGACCCAGCCCGACTGGGTTGCCATCGCCTTCTCCTCCAAGCTTCAGATTCTCAGGGTCTGAAGATAAAAAAAACTCTCCTCGTCCTTGTATTGCTGTCACTCGTATGATTCATAGGAGAGTTGTTTGCATAGACGCTTTATTGTTTCTGTTCTCCCAGGTAGACTCTCAATTGGGCTCTCCTCTCTCCTGCTGCTGTGGCTGTGCAAGAACGTACTAACTTTTCTAATAACATAAGTTTGTCAAATTTGACCCAGATATGTCAATTGCTCATACGGGATCTTGGTCCCCTTACTCGCTGCTTGGTTCTTCTTGTTTGTTCTTCTGTTTCCTTGGAACTGAAAAGTTTCTAGGTTCTGGACAGAGCCGCGATCTGGATTTGCTAGTCTTATTGGCGAGGATGTATATTTCTGACAACACGTTATGCTGTCACTGCTATTCTTATCCTATTTATTCAGGGTTGATTACATGAACTTTTTCTCAATCTATACAATGCCATATTTGTAATTATATTTGTGAAGGTCATGTCTTTTATCAGTATGTTCTAATCTTCTAACTAGCAATGAAGTGAAACGATGGAGTATATGTGCAAAGCATTTAAAGCCTAAAATTAACTGCCAATTGGTGCTATATCTAAGTTTGCACATATACAGGCATTTCAAATTGAGCCTTTTTAATCTTTCCACACGTTCATCGGAGCATCCTCATCTCTATCACACACATTTTCTATACATGTTATTTTCTATACTTGTTGTTGGCAGAGGGCTTAGATACTTTGTTCCACTGCAACCACCCCGCCTTAAGCCTATACACGACATCCTCCTAGATCCCCCCCTTTGGAATAATCTATTCAAGATATCGTCTTAGGAATAACTTGACCAACAATCACAGCCAAAACCTCTTGGTCTACCTGCACGTTACTAAGAGTTATAATTCATATGTTTTGATTGCTTTTTTTGTTTCATCATCATCATCATCATCATCAGAGCCTTATCCCAATTAATTGGGGGCTTTTTTTGTTTACGAGTCTTAAAACCTTTACATTCCCCCGATGACCTAACTTGACATTCAAACCTTCTATATTCTCATCAATTAAAATGATATCATATGGGATTCCATTGTAAGCTATCTTGTCACCACTGCTTATGTAAATGTTGTTACTGTCATTTGTTTATGTGGTTTGATAGTTATCTTTACCTCAGCATTGATCAACCTGCAGACTAGCTGGTTCATGCAGTTTTTCAGAGGGACCATGTGAGATGATGTGTTGTAGTGAGACAAATGGAACATGTGATGATTTTGAGATAAATAGAACATGGCGATGCTTTTGTTTGGCTTTGTCTTATGCTCTTATTGTCTGCTGGATTCTCATAATGGTAAGTCGTGTGTCTGAAGTGGTATTTATTCGCTCAAGTCATTGGGTTGCAGATATCCTGCTTGCAGAATCAGTGTTAGTTGTTCCTTTTTATGAACTGTTTATTCCTCAAGTCATTGGGCTCCTTTTAATGAAATTGTTTTTCCTCCATTGAATTTCCTGATTCTTTTTTGTTGTTTGATTGAATCCATTGACCTGCTGTTTGCATTGAAGTTGTTGGTTATCCAGGTTTCCATTCTGTAATGCAGTGGAGACCTGTGACTAGGAATTCTTTTTGGACATGGTTCTTTGATGTTCAAATTCAAAGTACATATAAATTCTCTTGCCCCTTCGATGGAACTTTGGACAAGATCTTGGAATCTCAGCATGCAGTAATAAGTTTCATGACCAAAAGTTTCAGAAGTTTGGTTTGTGGTTCACAATCTTTGATAGAGGGATATCCCTTGTTTATCTCGGGGATAAGTCACATTTTATCCATTTTTCAGTTTGATAGGGTAATAAAGTTAATTCGGTTTCAACGAGGGATAACCTTCATGTATCTCGGTTAAACTGACCCAATAAAACTGGTGGAACCAATTATCCTCCTATTTAACCCATTGTTTACCAAAATAAATGGGTCTAAACTCCGGGATAAATGAACTCACGAGAGATATCCCTCTATTTGTCTATCCCTATCCCTTTATCAAAGAGTTGAAGATTCAACCTTGATCATTGGAGATGGTTCAAATTTGTGGCAAAAATGCAATCACTTTTACCTTCTTTGTCAACATCTTGAGAAGGCCTTTGATAGGAGCCCTAGGAGGTAACAATTTTGTGGGCACTCGGAAATAAAGTGTTAAGCGGGCATGTGCGTCATGAAGGGGCATGTACGACATGTGAGAATGGTGTTTATGGTGTGGGTAACTTTATGACGAGAGAATTGCTCTTCGGATTTTGACATGGTACTTCAGTGGGCAAAGCTGGACATTTTGACATGCGAACAGGTGCCCGCGGCTTCCCCCTTGATGGGCACAGCAGCCAAAGGGCCGTGTGCCCCATTAATCTACAAGAATATATCAAATATGGCAAAAGTTTTACCACTTGTGTTTTGTGAAGCTTGCAAAGTATTATAGTGAAGGGATTAACGATTCATGTCAATTATTAGGACTCCTGCACCTTATTGTGTGCTACTTTTAAACTTCGAGCAAATATGGCAAAAGTTTTATCAGAGGTAGGGAATTAACGTGATTTCGTAGCGAAAATTATAAGTCTAAATCTTCTCATTTGAAGATTTTCTTACATTAAAAAAAGATAAAATTTTAGTCGTCCATGTCTTCTCGGACGTAGTGGAGATAATATCTTAAAGGAGACATCTAAATTTATATATTTTTGTTAACGTCGTTAGATAAAATCTCGGTCCAATAAGTATAAAGTATATCTTTGTTAGGAGGAGTTGGTGTAGAGATTTAAGAAAGGGATTCACAAGATCTCATATCGGAAACTATAAAGATATATATGTGTTTATAAGTAAAATTTAAATCTTCTTTTTTGAGTCTTTTTATGAGCAAAAAAGATAAAATTTTAGTTGCTTTCGGACGTAGTGGAGATAATACTCATATGAGACACCTAAAATTATGTCTTCGCCACATGTTTTATCTTTCAAAAATAATTATCACATGTTTGAGATCGTATAAATAATTATGTCAGCAACTCCGGAGCTTATTAAGTCTGGAGACCCACAATTGATTTTACAATTTTTTTTCAAGAGATTCCAGACTAATGGTTATTTAACGAATGGATTGGCATGGTCGATATTTTGAGAACACTTTAGTGGTTTGGCTGAGTGCATCACATAGGTGTTTTCACCCACGGTTGGTTGACCCGGTCTCGGCGTAAGACGGGTCGGGTCGGCCGGGTCGCACACTGACTCGGTCCGTCTTCTCGGGCTCTCGGCATGCGATTTTTTGATTTTTTTTTAAAAAAATTATTTAATTTTTGAAAAAATAAAATTTTAATAAAATATTATTTAAAAGTCTTGATTTAAAGATGAATTTTTTGCATGAAACCATTGTTAGATGTGAATTTGTAAAAAAATTACTCTTGGAAATGAATTGGCAGGCATATCACTTTGTAAACTCTACTTGTGCAAAAATGCCATCATACTTAACTTCCGTCGACGGAAAGACGAATAGTTCATATAGATTCTGTTATTCCCATTAGTTAGACATAAAATGACAAGAATGCCCTTAGAGAGAGAGAGAGAGAGAGAGAGAGAGAGAGAGAGCACGCGGCTGCGATGCGTGGCACCGTGTCACCCTCCCGCAATCGGGACGGAGATGGCGATTGCGTTGGCGGTGAGAAGGGCGATGGGATCGACCTGGAAGAAGGCCGCCACCTTGGAGATCTTGAGGTCGGTGTAGAGGGTGTTGTCGACGAGGGTGTTGCAGGAGTTGGAGCCTACGCAGGGCTCGATGGTGGACTTGGCCACTGCGAGCCACCGGGACGCGCAGAGGCAAAGGAAGAGGGGGAGGTGGAGGCGGGGGGCCGCCGGCAACATGGAGCTAGGGTTTGGTTGCACGCGCTCAGCTCTGCTGCTCCCATCCGCTGCCCTTTGTCACTTCGCACTTTGCCCTTCTTCCCACCGGCAGTCATCAAATGCGGCTGGGAGGTCTACTGGAGGTGGTGAAGGTGCGGGGCCGGCGACGTGGGGGAGGAGGAGTGGACGATATCGGTGGCCGTTGGGGACGAGAAGCGGGAAGGCTCCACGATGGCCAGGGGCGAGATCTGGTGGTACATGGGGGAGGACGACGGCGGCACCGGCTGCGAGCTCTTGCGATTGGGGTGGTAGCCATGCTGCTGCTGCTGGTGGCGGTGCTGGTGCGGGGAGGAGGATGAGGGGTAGGGGTGGATGGTGGAGATGGGCTTGGGGAGGGAAGGGGTGTGCGTGCCGCCCTATCCGCTGCCGCCAGCAGCCACCGCAGACGACGACGAACTGGAGAAATTGGGGCAGGTGTCGCGCTTGAGGTGCTGGGAGGCGGTGCGAGAGGGATTGGATGCCGAGAAAACAGTGTCACAGAGGGAGCAACGGAGCTTCACGGCCTTGGGGAGGCCGGTGTCGGGGTTGGGGACGAGCATGGGCTCTAGGTGCGCCCAGTACCAGGCCCCCTTCCCGCTGATGGCCTTGTTCTGCACGGCCTTCACCGCCACGTCCTCCGCCGCGCCCGAGGACGACGATAGTGGCGGAGGGCGGCAGAGTCGGTAGTGGGGGAGGGGGGGGGGCTACTCCACGTGGAGAGGGCAGGGTGGGGGGGGTACTCCGGCGAGGAGGGGGGTTTCCGATGGGAGGGAGGGGAGGGGTGTTAGAATATATTTTTGTTTTGTTTTATTTTATTTTAACTAGGGATATCTTGGTCTTTTCTCATGTCGGGTTAAGATTAACCATGATTAAATTCTCGGGTAATAACATATGGTTACGAAGATGACATTTTTGCACGATTAGAGTTTACAGAGTGATATGTTTGCTAATGCATTTCCAAGAGTGATTTTTTTTTACAAATTCACATATAATAATGGTTTTCATGTAAAAAACCCTTTAAAGATTAAATGTTATATATATTTAATAATATTAGAATGTAGACTTTTTTTATGATAATAGATTCATACTAAATTATACATAATTAATTATATAAAAATAACATATTACACCTCTTATGTTTAAGTTATTCTGAGACATAAAAAATCACTTAAATTACTCAATATGTTAAAGTAAGCAGTGACATAATAATGTCATCATTCAACTTTAGTCATGAAATATAAAATACAAAAACTCACTCATCTGGTCAGATCTGACCGGTGGCTGACCAGATCTGACTGGTGGGAGGCCGAAGGGGGAGGTGGGCGCTGGTGACCCCCCCTCCACCACCTCCTCCACCCTCCCACGCCCAGCCCCACCGTCGCCCGCCCTCCCACGCCCCCCCCCCACCGGCCACCCTCCACCATATTTAAAAAAAAAATCAAAAACGAAACTTACCTCCGATCGCCGTCCACCGCCGCTCCCTGCCGTCCACCGCCGTTCCGGGACGTCCACCGCCGCTCGCCGCCCAGCTACCCACGGTCTGGAGACGCCCCCCACCGGCCCGTTAAATGGGCGGACCGGCACGAGCGGGCCGACCCGCACGTACCAGCCCGTCCCGTCCACGGACCGATCTGGTACGTGGCGGGATGGACGGGTCGGTGCGGGCAAGTCCGACCCGGCCACGTCCCGCCCGACCCGCTGGGCGCCTGGGACGGGACGGGTGGTGCGGGTCGGGCCGACCCGGTCTGATCCGTCAAACCATGTTTTCACCTTGCAACATTATACCCCTCATTTGAACATATTATCGTGAATATCTTTCATTTAGATAGAAATGTTACGATTATACCTCTTTAATTTTCTGTCATCGACGGAGGAGAATATTCTGTGAAATATGTCATCTACCGTCGTTGGATCTAGAGTATATTTGACAAAATCAAAATTTACAAAGATATATATACAAAAATTTTACGCTTTAACTCACACTTAACTCGGGTTAAGCACCCGAAAATTATGGCGAAAGTATAACCGTGATATTATTTATATTTTTAAGATATTCATGATAATATCTTTGACGAAATAAAATTTTAAATATATATATATATATATATGCAAAATCCGTATTAATACGAGTGGTCCTCACTCTCCTTTCTTTATATGTTGTCCCTTTCGTGACGTGACCCGCATTTATCCTCACTTTCAAAAATCAAATGAATGCGCTTCTAGAAAACTATAGTCGATGGTCGTAGAGGGAGGCAATGTCTATAATTCATACAGATTTTGAATTCGGCAATTTATTTAATATATACATGATCTATCTTGTACTGTTGCACATAGGATTGAAAAAAATATGAATCTTTGTGGATTAATTAGATGTACGTGACGCTTAATTAGAAAACAGTGATACTTAGGGATAATTATGTACATACACCATCATAATACTTATTATTCTATCATACGTCTTTATATATATATATATTTGTATTGTCATATATACATCCTTTATAAGATGGTACTACGTCATATATACTCCTAACATCATTTGTCATTTTTGTTACTAAATTTTAAGTACAATAATATTTTAAAAGACCAATCTAACTTTATTTATTTTTTCACACAATTAATATGATGGCATCTCTCTCTCTCTCATCTTTCATATTATCTTATTATCTTACCTCACAGTTTACATGGTCAATAAAATGTTCTGTGAACTTTGTTAGTATCAAAATCCACGTGACATAATTGAAACAATACTTAATATGGGTACGCATGACAACATAAAGAATACGAGGATTGAATAAAATAATAAGGGCGTCTTTGACAACAGAGTTATCCTCGGTTAATCGACACCGACTAATCGGTGGGTCCCGCCTCCGCTCGCCCTCCCCCTCATATAAATCCGGTAACCGACCCCTGGTGTCGTAATCGACCCTTCGAGATCGATTACGGCACCCCCTTACTCGAGTATCAAAGACGCCCTGTGATCTTAGGAATGTATCATATACTATAATTATCCCATAGAAAGAAGTCGTAAATCATAACACTTGGAAAGTAGATTTTAATACTTACAAACATGGTAGAGGAAAAAAATACACGAGTAAAGACGAAATTGATTGACGTCTCCTTTTTGTGACCATTTGTGAGCGGGACCCACTCCCCGATATGCTGGCAAAGATTCAAAAAACATTTCTCCGCGGGCCCCACCGGGAAGAGTAGCCGTTACAAAACAAACCCCGTACCCACTTCGAAGCGTTCTGTTGTTGCCCTGCACGCTCTCCTCGGCCAAACCCCCACGGAGAAGCTCGTCCCCTCTCTTCCCCCCTCTGGTTCCCCTCTGAAACCTCTCTTCACCTCCGGCGGCGAGATCGGCGTCCTCTCCCATCTACACGGCTATGGCGCGGCTGGATTCCGTGCTGGGGAGCCCCGGGATGGAGACCCCCGAGAAGATTTCGAAGACCTCCACGCCTCAGATGGCAGGATTCTGTGGGATGTCGGAGAATTCCGACCCCAATCTCCCCGGTTGCAGCCACTCCCAGAGACCCGTCTCTTCCCCGGCCGTGAGGTCCGCGAAGGCGAAGAAATCGGCCCCCAGAGCCCCTTGCCGGGTCGCTTCCCCGCCGCCTGCCGTCCAAGAAAGGAAGTTCATAGTCGCCAAGAGGAATACCAAGAAGGGGGAGAAGGAGCGGGGCCTGAAGAGGTGCCAGCGGGCGGCGTATGAAGCCCTCAGGGCGTCGCAAGAAGACTTCTTCCGGAGAGATCAAGAACCGGCGGGCGCCGGGAAGCCAGAGGCGCGGCCGGTTGAAGCGGTCGAGCTGAAGGAAGAAGAAGAGGAGCAGAAGGCTAGGGTTCTTGAGGATAAGGGCATTCCGCGTTGTGATTGTGATCGGTTTGTGGCTTCGGACGATTCTGGGGTCCAGGACCTCGAGGGGAGTTCAAAGGTGAGGAAGATGAGGAGTTTGATGATGGAGGAGGCCATGAACAGCATGCCGGCCCCGGGGTCTGGGAGGGTGATGCACTTGGTGAAGGCTTTTGAGAGACTGCTTTCCATCTCCACGGAGCGGGAATCTGATAAAGTTGATGACAGCAAGAAGAAGGTCACGGCTTGGGCATTGCCGGGCTTGCGGCCGCCTCCAAAGGTGGTGGGAACAGGAGCTTCCTCCTCTTCAGTTACATCTTCTATGGAGTTTTGCTTCCCTCCCAGGGGTTTTGAGAGGGATTCGGTGGTTTACTGTTCATTCGACAGCAATAATGGGAGGTGAGTGGCTGTTGATGACCCAAATAAGATCAGGACTATTTTTTCTGTTGATTCAGAGGATGATTAGACGTTTCTACTTTGATGTTTCTGTTGAATTCAGAGAGATTGATTAGACATCTCTGTGACTTCCAGGTTGAGCTTGGGGGGCATGGCATCTGAAGGAGGAAGAAGGAGCAGGCGTAATGTGAGCCAACAGTTTTTGCATCACATCGATGGATATGATGTCTTCAGTTACAAATACTCTCTAATGTTTGGTCAGTTTCTGTACAGATTGCAGATTCCTTGAGGAGGTCTTGGAATAAGAAGCTTAAAGTGACAAGCCAGCATCCTTTCAAGTTAAGAACTGAGGTACGATGTACTTTTCCTTGTAAGAAACTGATGTACACTGTCAAACACTTGGCCAGTATTGATTCGGAAACCTCTTTTTGAACTCATCTCACTAGGATATGCCCCGGGTTGTGAAATAAATCAACCCTCTTATCTGTGTATTCACCCTGCGATTTGATTTTGTGAAACCTTATCAAACTAGCTAGGGAACAGAAAGATGGGTAAAATGTATTTGAAATCAATGGGGATAAAATCTTTGAAATTAATTATGGTCTTTTAGTCATGTTTTACTTCTATCAGAAGATAAATTTGACAAATGGTCTTAAGGAATATCAGTTTCTGATGTGACACTAATTGATTGTGGGTAGATCTTTTGTCAGAGAAATGGCCAAAGAATTGATAGACAGAAATTATTAACCATGAAATTGTTGGTTGGAAGTCACCTGATACTTCGATTTTGTTAAGCGGCGACCAGGCGGGTGCCCCTTGGGGCCGACCGTGCAGGGACGCCAGGGGGTGCCCCTTGGGGAGCCGTAGGAGGGCCCACGCCAGATGGCGCCATGCGGTGCTCCCTCCCCCTTCTCTCCGTTATCCTCTCCCTCTCTCCCCCGTTTCTTCTCCTCTAAGTATCTCTCACTCTCCCCTTTATACATGCGGTGCTCCCTCCCCCTTCTCTAACTTATCCTCTCCCCCATAAAAACTCTTTGCCTGCCTACAGGGATCCTATGGTATTCCACGAAGCCAGCTCGATCCATGGTTATATGTTCGGTTGCTCTTGAATCCACAATCCACACAGGATTAGGACGAGCAGTTAAAACATGTGTACAAACATAAACATATTGAGAGCTAGGTACATTAATTACCTTCTTCGGCTCAGCACACTCATGAGCGAAGTGGCCTCTCTTCCTGCAGTTAAAACATCTTATATGGCTTTTGTCTTTCTTTTTCTTCCCGCCACGTCTTCCACGACGGTGCTTAAAGGACCAATTTTCTTTGGGTCCTGGTGCGGCATCTCGCCCTTGTAATTTCCTCTGTGGTCCCTTCCTGTCACATCGGCGACTACTCTGACCGACATTAGCAGTTGCGCGATGTAAAATCTCGCGCTCAACTTCTAACTCTACATGACGAGAAATATCCGAAAAATCCTTGATATTCTCATTATGTGTTAGAATTTGTTTCATTTGGAACCACGAGTCAGGCAGAGATCTAATCATAGCCTGCACCTATTGCTCGTCTGTGAGATCATGTCCCGCCGCCTTCAAATCACGAATCATATGAGCCATAACCCTCAGGTGCCCAGTCATTGTGTGGCGCGAGTCCTTCCGGTAGGTTTCAAATTTCAAAACAAAAGCCCTTAACCGGGTCACAGACGTCCCCCCAAAGGTAAATCTTAACTGGTCCCATATTTCCTTGACAGTCCTATAACCCTTAAACTCGCCAATGAGATCGTCCTCCATCGCGCTAAGCATAGTGAAGCGTGCACTGCGATCTCTTTTAAACCAAGTATTATAGGTTTCTTGGTCTTGGCGATGTTGGGCAATGTTGCCCTCTTCGGGCGGTAACATAGTAACAGTAAGATGGTCGAGCAACTCTTGCTCATCTAGGAGATATTGGATCTTACGGTGCCACATATCATAATTTGTGCCGTTTAATTTTTCACCCCTAGTGAGATCCGGGCGGCCATAGATATTAACCACTACATAAATAGAGAAAGTAAACGACATCAATTTACACTTCGTCTCAATTTGCTAACAGAAGTTCAAACTAATTATATTAAACTTTCTTATATGGTGAAATCGAAAGCAGAGTCAGACAACTACAATCATCTCCCACTCACATAAGATCATTTAATAACCATAGAATGACTTCGAGTAAATTCATAATTTATATTAGATGTACAAAACAAATTCGCATATTATTATATGCAAAACAAATTCGCACTATATGCAAAACAAATTTGCATTCACATGCAAAACAAATTTGCATAATATGAGAAAGTAAGAGTGCATTTAACATGTTCCCAAAAATAGACTAAAAACACTATTTTATATAAACATGTTAGTGTAATATGCACATGATCCGCTACATGCGTGTACAGACACACGCGCAAAATACAGAACAAAAGTATACTATTAAAAGGAACTGTATATAAGACATAATAACTCACAACAACTGTACATATCCAATAAAGCACCACCAGCTCCCTATCCAGGGTCACAATAGGAATAGTTGGAATGAGTGGTGGTGGAGGTGGTGGTTCCGGAGGCCCAACGGGGGGCGACCCACGCCGACCAAGCGGCCAAGGCTCCCACTCGGCCTGAACGGGCTCTAGATGCTGTTGTGGCGTCAGTGGACATGAGGGAACCTCTCTAGCTGGGAACTCAGTAGTGGCCTGCTAGCTCGTCACTGCGGCTCTCCCCACTCCGGCAGAAGTCGAGGTCGTCGGTAAGGGGAGAGAGCTCGCCCGGTGCTGCGTGACCACCCTCGCGTCATCTGCGTGTCCACCCTCTATATGCCTCTTCCCACGTGATCCGGCCAGCTCCTCAACGGGTACACGTGTGGGTGGTGTAGCGGTCGTGCTCGCTGCAGTCTCCAGGGACGATCCTCGAAGTGCACTGTAAAAATCTTGCTGGTACTCTCGGGCTTTAAGGCGACGCCATCGAGGGGACAACTCCTCCGCAGGAGCGCGCACAGGGGTACTCGGCTTAACGTCATTTTCTCCTGACGGTGACGATGGTGGCTCTAACTCTCTTTCCATTTGGGCGGGCTGCACCAGAGGGCCTGCGGGTATGCCTAGCATTGCCCGCAATGGCGCCAAAGCCCTCCCAGGAGGGAAAGAAGGGAGAGAGTCACGCTCCGGGGATGAACTCCTCGGAGTGGTCAGTGAGAACATCATCATGGTAGGGAGAAAATGGTGGGGCCGCCATCAAATACCGTTCTTTGCCAAAATAAATAGCCAAATAAATAGCATGAACTTAAAATAAAATAGACGGAACAATTCTGACATATCCAAGACGAACCCAGAACAATATTAATTAAACAAGATGCATCTGGCATAAAATAAAATTACACGGGACTAACCCGGCATGTGTGGGACAAACCCAGAACAAATAAAAAATTAAACGGGACGAGCTTGAATAAAATAAAAGTAATCGGGACCAACCCGACATGTCCGGGATAAAACCCAGAGGAAAATAAAAAATAAACGGGGCTAACCTGATATTAAATAAAATTAGAAAGAAGGAACCTGGCTCTAATACCATTGTTGGGTGACCCTATAATAAACAAAATAAACAGAGTTTTATGCATAAGGACATATCTTTGCAGCACAACGGAAATATATGTATAAAATAAATCTTTACTCGCGGAGTCGGGAAGTAGCTACCAGAGTTACTTCTAGGTGTCCACACTCCAAATCCAAGGACTCGGGCGACGTTCCTCCGGAGCTGGTGCCACCACGCAGTTGGCACATCGGTGCAAGGGACTGAGCTTTCTTTCTTCTCTCCTACCCTCACACTCTTCTCATTTCTCACTCTTCACCTCCTCTCACTTTCACTCTCCCTTTCTCACACTCACTATATGCACACACAGGCACACGGTAAAAAATCTCACCCTCACACTCCCCTGTGGACGACGAAATCGTAGCGTGAATTGGAGGATGATATGAGAACACACAACGCAACACGCACGGAGATTAACGGGAACAATAAGATGACAGAAATAAAAATCACCACGAGAACTTGTGTCTCCTGGGATTTTGAAATAGAATGAGATTACGGAGATGACGGGAATTAAACCACCGTGAGACGTGATTCTCCGCGGGATCTAAACAGAAAAACCACCGCGAGAAATGACTCTCCGCGGGGTATGAATAGAAATGAAAATGACAGAATTAAACCGCCGCAGAGGTGACACTCTCCGCGGGATTCATTGGGGAATGGGAGTGTGCAGAAATTAAATGCTGAAAGTAAATTGCCGAAATAAAAGGACCACTGCAAGAAGTAACTCGCCGCGGGTTTTATTGGGTTAGTGTTAGTGTACAGAAAGTAAATTACAGAAATTAAACGGCCATAGCGGGAAGTGACTCGCCGCGACCTTAGAGGGAGGGGAAAGTGTTGAAATTAAATAGAGGAGGGGAACCGCCGTGGGGAATGATCCTCCGCGCGGGTTTACGTAGGAATACCGCCGCGGGAAATGACTCTCCGCGCGGTGTTGCTGGTGTGATCGCCAGGGGCTGAGAACCCCACAATGGAAAGGAATTGATCGCGTTTGGCCACAGGAGTCGAAACAGTGCGGGTCATTTCTTCCTCTTCTTTCGGCCGGCGGCTTCCTTTGGTTACCCTGGTTGATGTTGTCCCCTTTGCTTATTTTATTATTATTTTTATTTTTTTTACTTTCTTTTTTTTTTATTTTGAGAGAGATCTAGAGGGAGAAAGAGAGAAATCGGAAGGGATGTAGAGAGGGAGAGTGAGATATAGAGAGAGTGAAATATAGAGAATGATAATAAAATATTAGCGAGAATATATATATATATATATATATATATATATATATATATATATATATATATATATATATATAGGGAAAGAGATTTTTTTGTTTTGTTTTTTTAGGAAGATCAAGAGAGAGAAAGAGAGAAATTAGAAAGCCAAGTGAGAGAATGACAACAATATATATATGTATATATATATATAGAGAGAGAGAGAGAGAGACCATTGAGTGTGCGGGAGAAAAAGATGGAGATGGAGAGGTTTAAATCACATAGAATAAAAGAAGAGACAGAAGAAAAATAAAAAAGAATGGAATGGAAATTGCGTGTGTGTATGTGTGTTGAAGAGAAATAGAG
Source organism: Amorphophallus konjac (assembly GCA_022559845.1). Taxonomy (NCBI): domain Eukaryota; kingdom Viridiplantae; phylum Streptophyta; class Magnoliopsida; order Alismatales; family Araceae; genus Amorphophallus; species Amorphophallus konjac. Next base: position 97,676 of record JAHNEJ010001519.1, read on the forward strand.
AGAGGAAGAAAGTTAGAGGGAAAGGAAGAGGGAGAGTGTGTTGGCTAGACGGAGATAGAGAGAGAGAGAGCTCTTTTTTTATATTTATATTTTTTTATTTTGGGGGATCTTTAGATAAGATGGTATAAGTGAGGAGAAAAGATAAAAAATAGGGAGAGGAGGGGATGAGAGTTTAATAAAAATAATATATATATATACGTATATACATACTAACACTCACGCATGTACATGTGGAGTAGAAAGAGAGAGAAGAGAGAGATCGTAAAGAGAGAGGAAGAGAGAGATTGTAAGGGGAGAGATAGAGTGTGTGTGTGCGTTGACTAGAGAGAGAAAGGGAGTAAGAGAGAGAAAACACGGAAGGTTGAAGAGAGAGAAGGTGAGAGCAAGAGTTAGAGAGAGAAAGGGGGACGATGGGGGCGTGAGGCATGTGGGGGTTAGAGAGAGAAAAGAGGGAGAGAGAGAGGTGGAGACGTCTGTGGGAGAGAGTAAGTGGAGAGGGGTGGTGCCCGTCGGTGTGTGAGGGTTAGAGGGAGAGGGAACGATGGGGAGGAGAGGAAGGTGAGTGGAGGTGTGTGAGAGGTGACGGTGGGCGCGTCTAGTATAGGGGACAAGAGAGGACGACAGAGAGAGGGTCGACGGGGGCATTGCAGGCGGGTAGAGGGGTACCGCGGCGGTGAACTCCGGTGGCGAAGGGAGGAGGTGAACGTTGCAGCGGTGAGGGGAGGCGACCGGAGGTGGGCGACGGCGGCGTGGGGAGGTGACCGGGGGTCGCCTGCGGCGATGCAGCGGGGAGGGCGACGACATCGGCGGTGTGAGGGTGTAAGGGAGAGGGGAGAGCGATGATGTGGAGGTGCCGGAGGAGGGGGGGAAGTGTGTGTGAAGGAGAACGTGAGCAAGAGAAGGGAGAGGGCGAGCGGGGGGAAGTGTGTGTGAAGGAGAACGTGAGAAAGAGAAGGGAGAGGGCGAGCGGCGGTTAGAGAGAGAAGTGTGGGCGAAGTGCAGTGGGGAGGGCGGTGAGAGGCTCACGGCGGAAGAGATGCAGGGGGTTCAGCGGCGACAGCGTTAGATTAGTGAGAGGGGGGAGGTGGTAGTGGCAACGTGGCGGTGCTTGCGTGGGAGGGAGGGGGGGTCACCGGCGGCGAAGGTGATGTAGGTGGTGCATGGGTGGAGAGGGTGAAGTGCAGTGAGAGAGAGAGAGAAGGATGGACGCGGGGTGACGGTGGGAGTTCGACGGCGGTGTAACGGGGAGCGGCGTGGGGCATGGGTTGCTGGAGGGTTAGAGAGAGAGGGAACTACAGTGGCTCGGCGAGGGAGACGGTGGGGCTAGCGACGGTCGCGCAGGTGGTGGGAAGGCCGACGGGGGAGAGTGAAGAGGGTGGTGGCCGGAGAGAGATGGGAGTGAGTGAAGGGGCTCGGCTGAAACGTTTTGGTTTCGGACCGGTCCGAAACGATACCAGAGAGTGGGTTTCGGCCGAAACCAAATGCAACCCTTTAAAAAAATAGTATTAAATTGGTTTCGGAAACCAGTTTTGGACTCGGCCGAAACCGAAACCGATACCGGCACAGCCATCCTTGGCGAGGGGTGCAGATGGCGGCGGCTTGTGCAGACGGTGGTGCATCCGGTTGCGGTGGCGAGATGAGTAAAGGGGTCGGGAGGTAGACGTGGAAGTGGCCGGAGGTGGCTGTGGCATTGAGGGGCTCGCGGTGGAGGAGATGCAGGCATGGTTGGCAGTATCGGCCGAAACCGATACGTTTCGGTCGAAACGTATCGGTTTCGGCCGGTACCGATCCGAAACCGAGCCCCAACACTGTAGCAGGTGCAATACCTAAAAAAATACTTTTTTCATGGTTTCGGACTAAACCATTAAGGGTTTTGGCCGAAACTGACCTGTTTCGGTCCGAAACCGTCCGGTTTCGGCCGAAACCAGAGAGGATCACTAATTTTTTTATTTTTTTGAATGGTTTCAACCGGTTTCGGCCGAAACCGAAACCGGTACGTATTTGTGATTCACAAGAGCACCTCCAGTTCTATGGGAGGCTGGCAGCACCGGCCAAGATCTCACTATGCGCACAAGGTGCGCACATGTCAGATTTAAGAGGAGTTCCAAAGCTCCATTTGATTCTGCACAACTGCACAAATACTCCAGACTTTTCAGTTTACAAGAAGAAGTAAGCTAGCTACATCATTCACATGCTAACAAAAAGAAGTCACGTGTTAGAGTTTTGAATCATTTTCCCACATTTGTGTCCTGCACAAATAGCTATAGCCATGTTAGTTAGTTCTGTGAAAAGTCATTGAACGAAGGTATCCCATTCTTGAATGAACGAGGATAAGACAATGTATATGAATCAACTATTCATAGACCAATGCCAAAAACCCACAATCAACACATTCATCTATTCACAATTCTCACAATTTATATAAACTTCTTTGAGTCAAAACACGCTCATATTCACATGAAACATCGTCACATTGTATTTGGTCATCGTCAAAATTCCTTAATGCAAAAATGCCACGCACGGAGTTCAACAATGACTTACAAGTGATTGTTTCTTATTCATATACTATATTTATTTGTAAATGATTGTCGTTTAAGTCTATTTTGACACGATTGTTTGTTCACAAGCATCTAAGTTTAAAACAAGAGAACTTGTAATTGGGTACCCCTATTTTCATTCAGATGTAAGTCAGTTGTATATAGTCATCTTACATATATTTTTCAGATTTTATTTACCTACTTTTTTTGTCAAAATGAGGATAAGAATAAGGACAATAATGAGGTTGATAAATTACTAGAATCAGGAAAAAGAGCGATCGGTTTTGTGCATGAGCTCGAATCCACGAGGAAATTCGATGATTTCAATTATACTTACTGGAATGAAAGCTGGACTACACAGGTGAGTGAGTAAAGTTTATTAGAATAATGATAATACTTATAGAAATGTCATTCTAATATCTTTATTTTTCCTTTCTTAGATTACAAAAGCGCATATAATTAAAGATGGTGGGTATCTTTCTTATACACAACTTTCAAAGCTGTCACACAGCAGAGCTGCAATGATAATACTATAGGTGACTACGTCACTATAGTTTATTCATAGTTTTTTTATTTATAGTAAATAGAATAACATTTTAAACACTTAAAAATTCTCAATAAGCAACTAATATCTCAAGCACATATTTACTTTTTTTATCTTACAAGTGACTTTATTCTATCTTGTATATTTTCAGAGATTTTGGACTATTATGCAATTGATACAATCCGAATGTCCCTTCAGTTTGGATGAGCTAATCCATGAGGAGTTATGGCATTTGAGCAGCGGGGCATGTGAGTTATTTCTATTTTTTAAGTATTTATCTATGTAATTTTTCTTTTGTTATGTTTTTTTTCTTTCTTGAATCAGGCATGTGGCCCATTTATCCCTAGAGTTTTAATATTGGTCGCTATAGGCTTATGTTCATCATTGGATAACAAGAGTTTTTCTAGCCTTTGTAAAGGGGCATTTTGGTCTTCTAAAACTTGACCTCTCTCTATAAATTGGGAGGCAAGATGTCCAACCATGGCTAATGAAATTCGAATCAGTGTGATGAGTGTATGAATGGTGTGAAGCCCCAGAGGGAAGAGTGTGAAGCTCCCCTCCTATTCCTTCTCTCTCTAACCCCCACCCTCTCACCTCTATCTTTTGGTAATATTTTCTGTTTGATAGACTTGAAAAGAACTTGATATATGCATTGAAAAGGGGGCCTTTAGATCCCATGTTTTGTGATTTTGCTTGCTCTTCTATCTAGGACTTCACACCATTCATACACTCATCACACTGATTCGAATTTCATTAGTCTTGGTTGGACATCTTGTCTCCCAATTTATAGAGAGAGGTCAAGTTTTAGAAGACCAAAATACCCCTTTACAAAGGTTAGAAAAACTCTTATTATCCAATGATGAACATAAGCCTATAGCGACCGGATAAATGGGCCACATGCCTGATTCAAGAAAGAAAAAATGCATAACAAAAGAAAAATTACATAGATAGACTTAAAAAATGGAAATGACTCACATGCCCCGCGGCTCAAATACCATAGCTCCTCATGGATTAGCTCATCCAAACTGAAGGGACATTCGGATTGTATCAATTGCATGATAGTCCAAAATCTCTGAAAATATACAAGATAAAATAAAGTCACTTGTAAGATAAAAAAAGTAAATATGTGCTTGACATATTAGTTGCTTATAATATTGAGAATTTTAAGTGTTTAAAAGATTATTCCATTTACTATAAATAAAAAAATTATGAATAAACTATAGTGACGTAGTCACCTGTAGTATTATCATTGCAGCCCTGCTGTGTGACAGCTTTGAAAGTTGTGTATAAGAAAGATACCCACCATCTTTAATTATCTGCGCTTTTGTAATCTAAGAAAGGAAAAATAAAGAAATTAGAATGATATTTCTATAAGTATTATCATTATTCTAATAAACTTTATTCACTCACCTGTGTAGTCCAGCTTTCATTCCAGTAACTATAATTGAAATCATCGAATTTTCTCGTGGATTTGAGCTCAGGCACAAAATCGATCACTCTTTTTCCTGATTCTAAGTAATTTCTCAACCTCATTCTTGTCCTCATCCTTATCCTTATCTTCATTTTGACAAAAAAAGTAGGTAAATAAAATTTGAAAAATAGATGTAAGATGACTATATGCAACTGACTTACATCTGAATGGAAATAGGGGTACCCAATTACAAGTTCTCTTGTTTTAAACTTAGATGCTTGTGACCAAACAACCGTGTCAAAATAGACTTCAACGATAATTATTTACAAATAAATATAGTATATGAATAAGAAACAATCACTTGTAAGTCATTGTTGAACCCCGTGCGTGGCATTTTTGCATTAAGGAATTTTGACGATGATCAAATACAATGTGACGATGTTTCATGTGAATATGAGCGTGTTTTGACTCAAAGAAGTTTATATAAATGGTGAGAATTGTGAATAGATGAATGTGTTGATTGTGGGTTTTTGGCATTGGTTTATGAATAGTTGATTCATATACATTGTCTTATCCTCGTTCATTCAAGAATGAGATACCTTCGTTCAATGGCTTTTCACAGAACTAACTAACATGGCTATAGCTATTTGTGCAGGACACAAATGTGGGAAAATGGTTCAAAACTCTAACACGTGGCTTCTTTTTGTTAGCATGTGAATGATGTAGCTAGCTTACTTCTTCTTATAAACTGAAAAGTCTGGAGTATTTGTGCAGTTGTGCAAAATCAAATGGAGCTTTGGAACTCCTCTTAAATCTGACATGTGCGCACCTTGTGCACATAGTGAGATCTTGGCCGATGCTGCTAATACTTGCTGCAAGCCTCCCATAGAACTAGAGGTGCTCTTGTGAATCACAAATGGCAGTATCGGTTTTGGTACCGGTTTCGGCCGGTACCGAAACCGATACGTACCGGTTTCGGTATCGGTTTCGGTCGAAACCATTCAAAAAAATAAAAAAATTAGTGATCCTCTCTGGTTTCGGCCGAAACCGGACGGTTTCGGACCGAAACAGGTCAGTTTCGGCCGAAACCCTTAATGGTTTCGTCCGAAACCATTAAAAAGTATTTTTTAAGGTATCGGACCTGCTACAGTGTTGGGGCTCGATTTCGGATCGGTATCGGCCGAAACCGATACGTTTCGGCCGAAACGTATCGGTTTCGGCTGGTACCGATCCGAAATCGAGCCCCAACACTGTAGCAGGTCCAATACCTAAAAAAATATTTTTTTCATTGTTTCGGACTAAACCATTAAGGGTTTTGGCCGAAACTGACCTGTTTCGGTCCGAAACCGACCTGTTTCGGTCCGAAACCGTCCAGTTTCGGTCGAAACCAGAGAGGATCACTAATTTTTTTATTTTTTTGAATGGTTTCAACCGGTTTCGGCCGAAATCGAAACCGGTACGTATCGGTTTCGGTATCGGCCGAAACCGGTACCAAAACCGATACTGCCATTTGTGATTCACAAGAGCACCTCCAGTTCTATGGGAGGCTGGCAGCAAGTATTAGCAGCATCGGCCAAGATCTCACTATGTGCACAAGGTGCGCACATGTCAGATTTAAGAGAAGTTCTAAAGCTCCATTTGATTCTGCACAACTGCACAAATACTCCAGACTTTTCAGTTTACAAGAAGAAGTAAGCTAGCTACATCATTCACATGCTAACAAAAAGAAGTCACGTGTTAGAGTTTTGAATCATTTTCCCACATTTGTGTCCTGCACAAATAGCTATAGCCATGTTAGTTAGTTCTGTGAAAAGTCATTGAACGAAGGTATCCCATTCTTAAATGAACGAGGATAAGACAATGTATATGAATCAACTATTCATAGACCAATGCCAAAAACTCACAATCAACACATTCATCTATTCACAATTCTCACAATTTATATAAACTTCTTTGAGTCAAAACACGCTCATATTCACATGAAACATCGTCACATTGTATTTGGTCATCGTCAAAATTCCTTAATACAAAAATGCCACGCACGGGGTTCAACAATGACTTACAAGTGATTGTTTCTTATTCATATATTATATTTATTTGTAAATGATTGTCGTTTAAGTCTATTTTGACACGATTGTTTGTTCACAAGCATCTAAGTTTAAAACAAGAGAACTTGTAATTGGGTACCCCTATTTCCATTCAGATGTAAGTCAGTTGTATATAGTCATCTTACATATATTTTTCAGATTTTATTTACCTACTTTTTTTGTCAAAATGAGGATAAGGATAAGGACAATAATGAGGTTGATAAATTACTAGAATCAGGAAAAAGAGCGATCGGTTTTGTACACGAGCTCGAATCCACGAGGAAATTCGATGATTTCAATTATACTTACTGAAATGAAAGCTGGACTACATAGGTGAGTGAGTAAAGTTTATTAGAATAATGATAATACTTATAGAAATGTCATTCTAATATCTTTATTTTTCCTTTCTTAGATTACAAAAGCGCATATAATTAAAGATGGTGGGTATCTTTCTTATACACAACTTTCAAAGCTGTCACACAGTAGAGCTGTAATGATAATACTATAGGTGACTACGTCACTATAGTTTATTCATAGTTTTTTTATTTATAGTAAATAGAATAATATTTTAAACACTTAAAAATTCTCAATATTATAAGCAACTAATATCTCAAGTACATATTTACTTTTTTTATCTTACAAGTGACTTTATTTTATCTTGTATATTTTCAGAGATTTTGGACTATTATGCAATTGATACAATCCGAATGTCCCTTCAGTTTGGATGAGCTAATCCATGAGGAGCTATGGCATTTGAGCAGCGGGGCATGTGAGTCATTTCTATTTTTTAAGTATTTATCTATGTAATTTTTCTTTTGTTATGTTTTTTTTCTTTCTTGAATCAGGCATGTGGCCCATTTATCCCTAGAGTTTTAATATTGGTCGCTATAGGCTTATGTTCATCATTGGATAACAAGAGTTTTTCTAGCCTTTGTAAAGGGGCATTTTGGTCTTCTAAAACTTGACCTCTCTCTATAAATTGGGAGGCAAGATGTCCAACCATGGCTAATGAAATTCGAATCAGTGTGATGAGTGTATGAATGGTGTGAAGCCCTAGAGAGAAGAGTGTGAAGCTCCCCTCCTATTCCTTCTCTCTCTAACCCCCACCCTCTCACCTCTATCTTTTGGTAATATTTTCTGTTTGATAGACTTGAAAAGAACTTGATATATGCATTGAAAAGGAGGCCTTTAGGTCCCATGTTTTGTGATTTTGCTTGCTCTTCTCTCTAGGGCTTCACACCATTCATACACTCATCACACTGATTCGAATTTCATTAGTCTTGGTTGGACATCTTGCCTCCCAATTTATAGAGAGAGGTCAAGTTTTAGAAGACCAAAATACCCATTTACAAATGTTAGAAAAACTCTTATTATCCAATGATGAACATAAGCCTATAGCGACCGGATAAATGGGCCACATGCCTGATTCAAGAAAGAAAAAATGCATAACAAAAGAAAAATTACATAGATAGACTTAAAAAATGGAAATGACTCACATGCCCCGCGGCTCAAATGCCATAGCTCCTCATGGATTAGCTCATCCAAACTGAAGGGACATTCGGATTGTATCAATTGCATGATAGTCCAAAATCTCTGAAAATATACAAGATAAAATAAAGTCACTTGTAAGATAAAAAAAGTAAATATGTGCTTGAGATATTAGTTACTTATAATATTGAGAATTTTAAGTGTTTAAAATATTATTCCATTTACTATAAATAAAAAAACTATGAATAAACTATAATGACGTAGTCACCTGTAGTATTATCATTGCAGCCCTGCTGTGTGACAGCTATGAAAGTTGTGTATAAGAAAGATACCCACCATCTTTAATTATCTGCGCTTTTGTAATCTAAGAAAGGAAAAATAAAGAAATTAGAATGATATTTCTATAAGTATTATCATTATTCTAATAAACTTTATTCACTCACCTGTGTAGTCCAGCTTTCATTCCAGTAACTATAATTGAAATCATCGAATTTTCTCGTGGATTTGAGCTCAGGCACAAAATCGATCACTTTTTTTCCTGATTCTAAGTAATTTCTCAACCTCATTCTTGTCCTCATCCTTATCCTTATCTTCATTTTGACAAAAAAAGTAGGTAAATAAAATTTGAAAAATAGATGTAAGATGACTATATGCAACTGACTTACATCTGAATGGAAATAGGGGTACCCAATTACAAGTTCTCTTGTTTTAAACTTAGATGCTTGTGACCAAACAACCGTGTCAAAATAGACTTCAACGATAATTATTTACAAATAAATATAGTATATGAATAAGAAACAATCACTTGTAAGTCATTGTTGAACCCCGTGCGTGACATTTTTGCTTTAAGGAATTTTGACGATGACCAAATACAATGTGACGATGTTTCATGTGAATATGAGCGTGTTTTGACTCAAAGAAGTTTATATAAATGGTGAGAATTGTGAATAGATGAATGTGTTGATTGTGGATTTTTGGCATTGGTTTATGAATAGTTGATTCATATACATTGTCTTATCCTCGTTCATTCAAGAATGAGATACCTTCGTTCAATGGCTTTTCACAGAACTAACTAACATGGCTATAGCTATTTGTGCAGGACACAAATGTGGGAAAATGGTTCAAAACTCTAACACGTGACTTCTTTTTGTTGGCATGTGAATGATGTAGTTAGCTTACTTCTTCTTATAAACTGAAAAGTCTGGAGTATTTGTGCAGTTGTGCAAAATCAAATGGAGCTTTGGAACTCCTCTTAAATCTGACATGTACGCACCTTGTGCACATAGTGAGATCTTGGCCGATGCTGCTAATACTTGCTGCAAGCCTCCCATAGAACTGGAGGTGCTCTTGTGAATCACAAATGGCAGTATCGGTTTTGGTACCGGTTTCGGCCGGTACCGAAACCGATACGTACCGGTTTCGGTTTCGGCCGAAACCGGTTGAAACCATTCAAAAAAATAAAAAAATTAGTGATCTTCTCTGGTTTCGACCGAAACCGGACGGTTTCGGACCGAAACAGGTCGGTTTCGGACCGAAACAGGTCGGTTTCGGCCGAAACCCTTAATGGTTTCGTCATATCGGACCTGCTACAGTGTTGGGGCTCGATTTCGGATCGGTACCGGCCGAAACCGATACGTTTCGGCGATACCTTAAAAAATACTTTTTAATGGTTTCGGACGAAACCATTAAGGGTTTCGGCCGAAACTGACCTGTTTCGGTCCGAAACCGTCCGGTTTCGGCCGAAACCAGAGAGGATCACTAATTTTTTTATTTTTTTGAATGGTTTCGACCGAAACCGATACCGAAACCGGTATGTATCGGTTTCGGTACCGGCCGAAACCGGTACCAAAACCGATACTGCCATTTGTGATTCACAAGAGCACCTCCAGTTCTATGGGAGGCTGGCAGCAAGTATTAGCAGCATCGGCCAAGATCTCACTATGTGCACAAGGTGCGCACATGTCAGATTTAAGAGAAGTTCCAAAGCTCCATTTGATTCTGCACAACTGCACAAATACTCCAGACTTTCAGTTTACAATAAGAAGTAAGCTAGCTACATCATTCACATGCTAACAAAAAGAAGTCACGTGTTAGAGTTTTGAATCATTTTCCCACATTTGTGTCCTGCACAAATAGCTATAGCCATGTTAGTTTCTGTGAAAAGCCATTGAACGAAGGTATCCCATTCTTAAATGAACGAGGATAAGACAATGTATATGAATCAACTATTCATAGACCAATGCCAAAAACTCACAATCAACACATTCATCTATTCACAATTCTCACAATTTATATAAACTTCTTTGAGTCAAAACACGTTCATATTCACATGAAACATCGTCACATTGTATTTGGTCATCGTCAAAATTCCTTAATGCAAAAATGCCACGCACGGGGTTCAACAATGACTTACAAGTGATTGTTTCTTATTCATATATTATATTTATTTATAAATGATTGTCGTTTAAGTCTATTTTGACACGATTGTTTGTTCACAAGCATCTAAGTTTAAAACAAGAGAACTTGTAATTGGGTACCCCTATTTTCATTCAGATGTAAGTTAGTTGTATATAGTCATCTTACATATATTTTTCAGATTTTATTTACCTACTTTTTTTGTCAAAATGAGGATAAGGATAAGGACAATAATGAGGTTGATAAATTACTAGAATCAGGAAAAAGAGCGATCGGTTTTGTGCATGAGCTCGAATCCACGAGGAAATTCGATGATTTCAATTATACTTACTGGAATGAAAGTTGGACTACACAGGTGAGTGAGTAAAGTTTATTAGAATAATGATAATACTTATAGAAATGTCATTCTAATATCTTTATTTTTCCTTTCTTAGATTACAAAAGCGCATATAATTAAAGATGGTGGGTATCTTTCTTATACACAACTTTCAAAGCTGTCACACAGCAGAGCTGCAATGATAATACTATAGGTGACTACGTCACTATAGTTTATTCATAGTTTTTTTATTTATAGTAAATAGAATAATATTTTAAACACTTAAAAATTCTTAATATTATAAGCAACTAATATCTCAAGCACATATTTACTTTTTTTATCTTACAAGTGACTTTATTTTCTCTTGTATATTTTCAGAGATTTTGGACTATTATGCAATTGATACAATCCGAATGTCCCTTCAGTTTGGATGAGCTAATCCATGAGGAGCTATGGCATTTGAGCAGCGGGGCATGTGAGTCATTTCTATTTTTTAAGTATTTATCTATGTAATTTTTCTTTTGTTATGTTTTTTTTCTTTCTTGAATCAGGCATGTGGCCCATTTATCCCTGAGTTTTAATATTGGTCGCTATAGGCTTATGTTCATCATTGGATAACAAGAGTTTTTCTAGCCTTTGTAAAGGGGCATTTTGGTCTTCTAAAACTTGACCTCTCTCTATAAATTGGGAGGCAAGATGTCCAACCATGGTTAATGAAATTCGAATCAGTGTGATGAGTGTATGAATGGTGTGAAGCCGTAGAGGGAAGAGTGTGAAGCTCCCCTCCTATTCCTTCTCTCTCTAACCCCCACCCTCTCACCTCTATCTTTTGGTAATATTTTCTGTTTGATAGACTTGAAAAGAACTTGATATATGCATTGAAAAGGGGGCCTTTAGGTCCCATGTTTTGTGATTTTGCTTGCTCTTCTCTCTAGGGCTTCACACCATTCATACACTCATCACACTGATTCGAATTTCATTAGTCTTGGTTGGACATCTTGCCTCCCAATTTATAGAGAGAGGTCAAATTTTAGAAGACCAAAATACCCCTTTACAAAGGTTAGAAAAACTCTTATTATCAAATGATGAACATAAGCCTATAGCGACCGGATAAGTGGGCCACATGCCTGATTCAAGAAAGAAAAAATGCATAACAAAAGAAAAATTACATAGATAGACTTAAAAAATGGAAATGACTCACATGCCCCGCGGCTCAAATGCCAAAGCTCCTCATAGATTAGCTCATCCAAACTGAAGGGACATTCGGATTGTATCAATTGCATAATAGTCCAAAATCTCTGAAAATGTACAAGATAAAATAAAGTCACTTGTAAGATAAAAAAAGTAAATATGTGCTTGAGATATTAGTTACTTATAATATTGAGAATTTTAAGTGTTTAAAAGATTATTCCATTTACTATAAATAAAAAAACTATGAATAAACTATAGTGACGTAGTCACCTGTAGTATTATCATTGCAGCCCTGCTGTGTGACAGCTTTGAAAGTTGTGTATAAGAAAGATACCCACCATCTTTAATTATCTGCGCTTTTGTAATCTAAGAAAGGAAAAATAAAGAAATTAGAATGATATTTCTATAAGTATTATCATTATTCTAATAAACTTTATTCACTCATCTGTGTAGTCCAGCTTTCATTCCAGTAAGTATAATTGAAATCATCGAATTTTCTCGTGGATTTGAGCTCAGGCACAAAATCGATCACTCTTTTTCTTGATTCTAGTAATTTCTCAACCTCATTCTTGTCCTCATCCTTATCCTTATCTTCATTTTGACAAAAAAAGTAGGTAAATAAAATTTGAAAAATAGATGTAAGATGACTATATACAACTGACTTACATCTGAATGGAAATAGGGGTACCCAATTACAAGTTCTCTTGTTTTAAACTTAGATGCTTGTGACCAAACAACCGTGTCAAAATAGACTTCAACGATAATTATTTACAAATAAATATAGTATATGAATAAGAAACAATCACTTGTAAGTCATTGTTGAACCCCGTGCGTGGCATTTTTGCATTAAAGAATTTTGACGATGACCAAATATAATGTGACGATGTTTCATATGAATATGAGCGTGTTTTGACTCAAAGAAGTTTATATAAATGGTGAGAATTGTGAATAGATGAATGTGTTGATTGTGGGTTTTTGGCATTAGTTTATGAATAGTTGATTCATATACATTGTCTTATCCTCGTTCATTCAAGAATGAGATACCTTCGTTCAATGGCTTTTCACAGAACTAACTAACAGGACACAAATGTGGAAAAATGGTTCAAAACTCTAACACGTGGTTTCTTTTTGTTAGCATGTGAATGATGTAGCTAGCTTACTTCTTCTTGTAAACTGAAAAGTCTGGAGTATTTGTGCAGTTGTGCAGAATCAAATGGAGCTTTGGAACTCCTCTTAAATCTGACATGTGTGCACCTTGTGCACATAGTGAGATCTTGGCCGATGCTGCTAATACTTGCTGCAAGCCTCCCATAGAACTAGAGGTGCTCTTGTGAATCACAAATGGCAGTATCGGTTTTGGTACCGGTTTCGGCCGGTATCGAAACCGATACGTACCGGTTTCGGTATCGGTTTCGGTCGAAACCATTCAAAAAAATAAAAAAATTAGTGATCCTCTCTGGTTTCGGCCGAAACCGGACGGTTTCGGACCGAAACAGGTCAGTTTCGGCCGAAACCCTTAATGGTTTCGTCCGAAACTATTAAAAAGTATTTTTTAAGGTATCGGACCTGCTACAGTGTTGGGGCTCGATTTCGGATCGGTACCGGCAGAAACCGATACGTTTCGGCCGAAACGTATCGGTTTCGGCCGATACTGCCAACCATGGTCGGTGGTGACGTTAGGAGGGGGAGGCTCAGTGGTACGAAGGAGAGAGAGGGAGGTGGTGTTCGCGGCGTGAAGCGGAGGGAAGGGGGGTAGTGCGGCGACGAGGTGGGAAGGTAGAGAGGAAAGGAGGGGGGTCTGCTGTGGGGAGGGCGGCGGCGGTCGTAAGGGAGGGGAGAATGAGGGTCACGGTCGTGGGTGGTCGGAGGTGAAAGGTGCAACGACGGCAGTGGAGGTGCATGGGGGGAGGGTTAGCAGCGGCGGTGTGCAGGTGAGGTTGGCAGCGGCGAGGGCAGTGAGAGGTTGCCGGAGGAACGGTGTGAAGTGAAAGGTTCGCGGACGGAGTGTGTTGGCTGTGGGAGAGAGGGGGAGTGAAGGCGGGAGGGGTGCGGCCGCTGGGTGTATGTGTGAGGGAAAGACAGCAGAGAGGGAGGAGGCGGTGACGGTGGGAGATGGGTGCTGGGCCCCAAGTGGTTGCGGTGGTGGTGGAGGCTAAAGAGAGGGAACTGGAGGCCAGGTGAGGTGGCGGCCGACGACGGCTGTGAGGTGAGGGCGAGTTGGCCGGAGGGAGGGCTTCGACGGCTGGGGCGGTGGCCGGTGGTGAGAAGGGCGAGAGATGAGAGAGAGGGAGAGACACGCGGGAGAGATGCAAGGGCGGCCTTCGCGATAAGGAGATGGGAGAGAAGGGTTGGCTTCGGCAAGGCGTTGAATGGGTGTGTGTGTTGAGAGAACAAGGGAGCGGGAGATGAGAGTGGAGAAAGGGAGTTGAGAAGGGGAGGGAGGGTGTGGAGAGTGGAGATCAGGGGGGTGGCTGGCGAGGGTGTGGAGTGAGATAGAGGGAAAGGGATGCGTGGGATGGAGAGGGTGTCAGAATGGGAGAGTGGGATCAGAGAGGGAGTGGGTGGCTGGGCTGAGAGAATGAGGAATGAGAGAGGTAGTGGGTTCGCCCCGGGTGATGGGTGTGTGTGTGGAGTGAATGAGTGAGTGTGTTGAGAGAACAAGAGAGTGGGTGGGAGAGATAGGTTGGCCGTGGGGGCTAGGGGTAGTGGGTGATAAAGAGAGATGAGAGGGAGAGATGAGTGGGAGTGGGTTCTCTTAGTGGTGACTGGAGGAGAGAGATACGAAGAGAGAGAGAGATAAGGAAAGGGACGTGAGAGGAATGGTGAGAAGGGCGAGAGACGAGAGAGAGGGAGAGACACGTGGGAGAGGTGCAACGGCGGCCTTCGCGATAGGGAGATGGGAGAGAAGGGTTGGCTTCAGCAAGGGGTTGAATGGGTGTGTGTGTTGAGAGAACAAGGGAGCGGGAGATGAGAGTGGGGAAAGGGAGTTGAGAAGGGGAGTGAGGGTGTGGAGAGTGGAGATCAGGGGGGTGGTTGGCGAGGGTGTGGAGTGAGATAGAGGGAAAGGGATGCGTGGGATGGAGAGGGTGTCAGAATGGGAGAGTGGGATCAGAGAGGGAGTGGGTGGCTGGGCTGAGAGAATGAGGAATGAGAGAGGGAGTGGGTTCGCCCCGGGTGATGGGTGTGTGTGTGGAGTGAATGAGTGAGTGTGTTGAGAGAACAAGAGAGTGGGTTAGAGGGAGAGATAGGTTGGCCGTGGGGGCTAGGGGTAGTGGGTGATAAAGAGAGATGAGAGGGAGAGATGAGTGGGAGTGGGTTCTCTTAGTGGTGACCGGAGGAGAGAGATACGAAGAGGATGCCCCTTGGGGAGCCGCAGGGCCCACGCCAGGTGGCGCCATGCGGTGCTCCCTCCCCCTTCTCTCCCTTATCCTCTCCCTCTCTCCCCGTTTCTTCTTCTCTAAGTATCTCTCACTCTCCCCTTTATATATATGCCCTTCCACCGTAAATGGGGGAGTGTTGGGGGTGAGACTTTTTACTGTGTGCGTGTGTGTTCATACAATGAGTGTGAGAAAGGGAGAGTGAAAGTGAGAGGAGGTGAAGAGTGAGAAATGAGAAGAGTGTGAGGGTAAGAGAGAAGAAAGAAAGCTCAGGCCCTTGCACTGAGGTGTCAACTGCGTTGTGGCACCAGCTCCGGAGGAACATCACCCGAGTCCTTGGATTTGGAGTGTGGACACCTGGAAGTAACTCTGGTAGCTGCTTCCTGACTCCGCGAGTAAAGATTTGCTTTATACATATATTTCCGTTGTGCTGCAAAGGTATGTCCTTATGCATAAAACTTTGTTTATTTTGTTTATTATATTCCGGGGTCACCCAACAGATTTGATCTTTTCCAGCCGGTTTGGTGCATTTTGATTGACCAGTGGGAAAATTACTGTTGCGGGGTATTGGTTCAACAATGTCAAATTTTGGAGATCACTGAGAAGCTTATTCTTTTTTCGGATGAAGCAGCAAACAAGGGGACACGGCTACAGTTACTGGAAATCTGGGGAGTGCCAAGGATAGTTGGTGGAATGTGGATATCCATGAAACAAATTTGTGAATATTAGATGCAACAAGTGGGTGGTAATTTAATGAATCTTACTGCTAAGCCTTGTAGATACTGGTGTTCAGAAAGGGTATCAGGTGTTAACAGTTACCTGAACTTAGGATACTGAAGGAATATGGATTACATTTAAAGCAACGGAGTGACTTATAACTAACCGAAAAAATTATTCAATTTAGTTATAAGAGACAGATAATATTATGCCGCTGTCACATTATAAATGAATATAAAAGTATGTGATGGTGGTAACACTGTAACATATAACTTCAACCAAGAACTATTATATTAACAGGAAACGAAAGTACCAGCTGTCATAGCGTGCCCAGGACAGGGTGGTTGGTTTGACAATTTTTTATTGATACTTAAGACTAGAAAATCTTCTTCATAGCACTTCTGAGATTAATTTGCTAGAAACTGCATGAATCTATTTGTGAACACATGTAAGAAGGTAGGGATTACTATTGAATAAAGGGTCACATTATTGTTTTCATCTCAAGCAGTAGATCGCAGATTTTTTTTCCCTTAAGAACAACTTAATGCCCTTGTGAAATATCTTGTTTCTATTGCATTCACATGTAACAAGTACGCAAAACAGATGTCACAAAACTGGAGAAAAAGGGAAAGAACAAACAGGCAAACAGAGAAATAAACATGACAGAAGATGTACTGAGAGAGTCCATTTCAGAAGTTGCCTTCATCCTCTTGCTTGAGAAAACATTGAGGCATCTACCACAGTTAAACACTCTAGTATGCAAATTCCTAGGGGATACATGACACAATCAAACAATAAAAGAAAGATTAAAAGTGAGCTTAGTGATACATGACAAGTTGGAGCAACATCTAACATTCAAAAGGAGAGGTGTGAGTTTGCAATCCATCACAAATCAGAGATACTTTTACAGAACAATTGGTGCTCACTGACTTTTATTTGGCCAACAAATTACTGGTCAGATGAGCAATTTCTATAAACAAGCAAAATGTACACTGTGCATATGTGGACTGTGAAACTGACCTACTCTTACTGTGTATTTTGTTTTCTCATGTGCATAGTCGCACGTGAGGTGATGTATTTATCTTGCGAGAGATATACTTGGAAACTAATGCAGCTTGGGAGAGATACTTCTAGACAAGTAAGTATTGAATGAAAAATGGATATACACAACCCTCCAGGTTGAGCTTGTCAAGGCCATGCGCATCCTCTACAAGCTGAGAAGAGTATCTAGTAAAGACTCACATATGTAAGTATGATCTACACGTAAAGTGTATATGTTTTGGAGAAGCAGTAAAATGGTGGACAAGCTCGTGCCTGCACCATGGAGAAGGATTTCTTAAAGGAACTAGAGTGATCAAGAACAAGTTAATTATTCTTTTTATTACTAATGAGAGTTTACAAGTCTTTCAAGATATAGAAGCCTGGTTTGTGTGTAATCTATTTGTGATTTTTCATGTGGATATCTGGCACTGTGAGGTAGCATCCTGAGAATCAGGCATCTACATACAACACCTATATTTCAACAAGTTTTTAGTACAGTATTTGACAATGCGCAAGAAGCAGATGTAGTCAAGGTGAAACTAGATGTTCTTCACATTGGGCATTTAGATGTAACAGAGTGCCTAGGTCTGGCTGTTAGGCATAGCAAAAATGAAAATAATATGTACCTTTGATGATAAATAAGTATATGATGGTGAATTGGTCATAGGAAAAATGGACTCTGTATTTAAGTCAACTGTTAGGCGTGGTATTTTTCTTTATTTTATTTATGACTGTGTAAACAGAATAATGCAATTTCACATGGATGGATGCGAAGATAGGAAATGCAAATCATAGCACAGCAGAAACCAGATATGACTTTCTTGATAAGAAGAATGTGTAGTTCTTGGATTATGGGGTTACTTATGCTTTTTTTTTTCTCTCTTTTTTGACAATCAGAAGTATATTAACTGTTCACTTTAAGTCACAAATCTTGTAGTATGTCAATAGTGTCAGGCAGTCATTTGGTTGGCATATAAGCAGCATTTCAAATTTTCATCCTATTCATGATGAAAATTTGTAAAAGCTCCAACTTGCATCGCTGATTGTTGTAACATGCATATAAATTCTCTGGTTTGATTTAACTTCAGCTGGCAATCATGGTGTTTGATGTATTGTCTTCCCAATGCAGGAGCGAGGGAAGCTAAAACAGGAATACTTCCTCAAGAAAGTTAGAGAAATGTTAATGGAGGAGGACAAAAAACGAATACCAATTGCACAAGGCCTTCCATGGACAACCGACGAACCAGAGGTTAGAAAGATAATTTGTCCAATATTATCTTTTCAGAATTATGTTTCTGATAGAGATTGGAGTTTCACATATACCATTTCATGAACAATCTCACTAATTGCATCAGCCAAGGATACTGCATTTGATTTATGAATTACCCTTTGTGAACTAGAAATTTGATCCTTGTGCGGTGCTAGTACCCAAAAAAAGGGATTCACGATTGCAAATAAACCCAGAAAGGGTCTGCAATTGCAAATAAACCCATAAAGAGTTCAAAACCTCAAATAAACCCAAAAGGGTCCAAAATTGTAGAAATACCTTGAGAGGGTCAGAAACTATAGAAATACCCAAGAAGGGTCCAAAATTGTAGAAATACCCAGAAGGTGTCTAAAATTACATAAATACCCCCGAAAGGGTCATAAATTGCAAACTTATCCCCCAAAAAAGGTTTGATCTCTATGAAACTCAAATTCAACGGTCTGTTCTTGTGGTGGAATGAAGGCCAAATATAAATCCCGACTATGTAATCGAGATTTCATGTATTTTGTAAAGATGAATCCAAAGAATGAAATGGTTAGTTTTCTCCTGCAAATGTACATCTCTAATGGGTGATCTCTTTGATCAAATCTATTAAATAAAACCCCCAATATCACATTGGATAATGTAAAGGTCGAAAAGTGTTTCTTTAATAGTTAATTAAGGGGATTCGGACTTTATGCCGATGTAAATAAATATCGAATACGGTCGATGGAGAAATGTCTCGAACCTGAACCCAAATAGTCTAATAAACCTAAATTCGTGAAAATAATAATACACACACTACTTAAATAACCACTAATGTGTATTTTCTTCTTCAGAAGAAATATTTATTTATTTATTTATTTATGTGTTAAACAGTCATGCTTAGGAAGGTGTTCCTCAGAGGTAGGTTGGCATGAGCTGCCATATTTTGAGCTCCCAGAGGAGGATTGACATCATGCCAATCAGCATTATCATCACCACCTATCTCTTCAACCCCCTTCTTGATTTTGCCCTTGGCTCGAAGATCTAGGAACCTCATTCCCTTTAGACATAGGTTGGGATACTAGGTTGAATGCATTGACAACGTCAGCCAAGTCATTATCAACTTCGGCTGGCTACTTGGCCGAAGTGTAATAGGTGAATATCTTTATGGTATTTTCGTCTCTCTGCATTGCTCTCCTTTTCTTGCACGGGAGTTCTTGGGTGAGATTGTACCCACGGTCCGTCAAAGACCGAGACCCGAGGTGTCGCAGCCTCAGCAAGATGTATTCCTTCAACTCGAATTGGTTCCGAGTGTTAAGGTGCATAGTTTGGTTTTTTGTACCCTTTTTTCTTCTGCCTATGAGAACGAAGGGGTTGAACCTCTTGGAAAGCCGGGACTTCTGCTTGTTGCTGGTCCGGCTTCAGAACAGACTTGCCTACTTTGGCTCTCCTGATGGCACGGGCTTCTTCTTTAGTAACCTAAATCTGCTTTGTTCTACGGGGGCGTTCCACAATTGGGTTGCCCCCCCGCCCGGATTTGGATTTCTTTCTAAAATCCGCCTTGTCCTCTTGCACTCGGCGGGGTAGGGTGAAGCGGTTAGAGGTTGGAATAGTTGGGACATGGTTGTCCCATGGCATCATTGGCTCGCCCCCGTCGAGCCGAATGCGCAAATCACCGACAAAGACAGTCTTGCCATAGTTTGAAATAGCGGCTGCAGGCTTTTTGCCTTTGCGGCCATAGCGATGACCCCGCTTAGCAGGAGTAGCATTGTAGGAGAGGGTGTTGACCGAGAGGACTCGGCCTTGTAGAGAAGATTGGGGCTTCATGCCCCCAGCAACCATCGTCATAGCCGATGCTTCCTCGACTGCGAGTACTACCCCCAGAAAGAAGGGATCCAACAACTACTGGGAAATCCCCAAATACTATTTGGGTGGCCAGATACCCGTATCTGGCGTGCGTGGCGATGACTTACGGGCCGTAAGTAATTGTCACCATTAGTAGGTTGGTGTTGTTGTGCTATTGTTTTTGCCTTGGTATTGATTCCCTCCATGCTCTTTCCCGCAACAAGGAAAAGAAGCG
The DNA here is from genome assembly GCA_022559845.1 of Amorphophallus konjac. Lineage (NCBI taxonomy): Eukaryota > Viridiplantae > Streptophyta > Magnoliopsida > Alismatales > Araceae > Amorphophallus > Amorphophallus konjac. Next base: position 118,111 of record JAHNEJ010001519.1, read on the forward strand.
GGCATCACAACCTCCGCAAAGGTATGCAGTCTTTTGGCAGAAAGATGAAAGGCAGGAATTGTCTCCCCGGGCGTGCCAGTCAACACACATGGGGAAATTAATTTTAAAAAGGGGATAAAATATAAATTAGTTCATTGGTTGAACAAGCATGCGCAAATAGCATGCACTCTTTTGATCCCGCGAGATTTGATTTATCAGACGATTAAGGGTTCATGTTATGGACAATTCCCCACTGACCGCAGTCAGTGTGAATTTACATCGGCGTAAAGTCCGAACACCCTTGATTAATTGACAAAATATGAACCTTTACAATATCCGTTGTGATGTTGAGGGTTTTCCCTATATGTTGGATTTAGAATTAGTCGAGACCAAACTGCCGGATTTGTTCTCGGCTCGGTCTGACTGTTAGACTCGGACATCACCGCACTTGAATCGTTGGGCCACCGTACGATCACGACCGGACCATTGAACATTCTCCCTAGGGCGAGGATGTTTGCCCTTAAATAAGGGCACAATTGCGATTTCTCGCGAAATAGGGATGTATTCAAAATTCCCTTCTTTTTTTGAACATTGACAGACTCAACATGCAATCTTTAAATAGCTACATAATTTTAGAAGTCTTCGTGCTTTTTTCGTAACTTCTCAAATATTTACACAATTTTGGAGAAGTACAATGTAAAATTATAATTTCTGTAATTCTTGAACATTCCTTTTTTTTCCTGAATCGCGTCTACGTTAGTAGATGGGTATCGTAAAATGCGTCTCCTTCTCGGGACACGTTTAACAGAAGAAAGGCGTCACCATCTCTGGACGCATTTTAAATTGCGTCCTCTTCTGCAGACATGATATACATTCCTGAGTTCTTCATATTTTTGACGTATTTGACATAGAAACGTGTCACCCTTTGTGGACGTGTTTTAAATAGCGCCTTATTCTCTAGACACGTTTCAGAATTGCGTCCACGGGTACGTACGCTATTTACATCTGATTTCTTCACATGTTTGGCAACTTTTTGCAATTTCTTTGGGCATATCCTTCATAGAAGGGGCATTTTCACATATATATTCTTTAACAGAAATAAATTCCTGCTCAGTACTTGCCTTCTCCGGGTCTTCAAACAGCTACTCCAACCTGCTACATTAGGAAAGCTTCAAGGCCAAGCTCCCCAAAGTTTTTAGGTGCACAAGTGTCTTTCCTTCTTGGGCAAGGGTTGCTATTTATAGGGGTTTGAAAAGGGGGTCCACCCAACTTCTTCCTTTTAATGCACGGAAAGGCTTCAAAGAGGGCTACCCGCTCACCTAATGCCCGGGGGAAAAATGAGGGAAACCTACTCTCTCAATGCCCGGGGGTTCTTCCATCTCCCCCGAGCATTGGAGTAGGGAGACGTTGGGTTCCATTTTTCTTGTAAAACAAAAACCTTCCCCGGGCCTTGGCGAAGGGAGATGTTGGATTCTTCTAAACTCCCTCGGGCATTGAAGGGAGAAGATGGGAACGAGAGGGTTTTTGGAACCCCCCCACCCTTGCTGGCTTCTCTTGACTTTCTTTCTGTATTTCCCCCGAGCATTGGAGTAGGGAGACGTTGGGTTCCCTTCTTCTTGTAAAACAAAAACCTTCCCCGGGCCTTGGCGAAGGGAGATGTTGGATTCTTCTAAACTCCCTCGGGCATTGAAGGGAGAAGATGGGAACGAGAGGGTTTTTGGAACCCCCCCACCCTTGCTGGCTTCTCTTGACTTTCTTTCTGTATTTCCCCTGGCGTTTTCATGCAACTGAGACAGAGGAAGCGAAAGATGCTGCAGTCACTGCCCCTCCTAGCCTCACCTTGAACGTGGAGCTCCCGCCCCACCTCTGGGCCTCGTCCGCGATAGGAGAAAGAGCTCGCAGGCGGGCGAACAGGAATAGCGAGAGAAGGCAGGTGCCTCGGGGCATTGCTGACAACCGGGGAAGAGGGAGGGGCTTTAACCACATCAGGCATTGAGGAGCCAAGAAAGGAAGCCTTGAAGGCCGCTGGCCAAGGTGAGCTTTCTTGTCTTTTCTCCCCGAGCATGGGATGACCGAACCGGCCTTCCTCTTGCTTTCTCCAGGCCATTGTCGCCGCTGGGCATAGCTACTGCCGCCGACCCCTTTAGTCTTGTCATGAACAGGGTAGTCGATCTGGGTCTGAGAGAGCTCCGCCGCCGCCGGGCTTGGAAGACCTCCGTCGCCGCCGGGAATGGACAAGGAGAGCGGAACCTTCACCCCCTCCCTCTGATTTTCTACAAATAAGGGGAACCTCCCCGGGCATCGTGGGCATGCCGGGAACCCCTTTTCCCCTTTTCTTGTATTGCTAGAGAGAGAGAAGAGAGAGATCAGGTGGGCGCTGGCCTCCGGGCATGCTTGTATGGCCAGGAGTCTCGGGCATCCTCCCCCCTTCTTCTTTCTGTGTTGTTTAGAGAGAGCAGGTGTGAGTGCGGGGACCTCGACACTTTCTCACAGCCCCTCTAGGCATGCGTCGGTAGGGCCTCAGCCACGGCTCGTAGCGAGGACCCCTCCCGTCTCCCCTGGTCATGGATGGACATAGAGAGTCCTCTGGGCATCCCCAAATAGAAGAGAGAGAGGGATGACAGAGTTTCTCCCTTGGGCATCACCGGACAGGAGAGAGAGAGAGAGGAGAAGAAGGCCGCCTCAAAACTCCTCCTGGCATTGTCCATGTTCTAAGGTGGGGAATTTTCTTAGGGTTTCTTGGTGATTTTTGGTGTTTCTTGACATCGTCTTGCTGCCCACAAGGTCCAAAGTACAAAGGCTACACCTGAACATATCGGGTATAAAGCTCGGAGGCGGAAAATAGTTGTTTTGGTGTTGATTTGGGGAACGGGCAAGTGACTTTGTGCCGCGGTTGAACCCAATTATTTTCTTGAACCAATTGGGGAAAATGAAACTCAGATTAATCCTGTGACGGTAACAATAAGGCACAAAGTCCGTGTCGTCACAATGCTGGGTCAAACACGCGTCCCGAAAAAAATTCGTCGGGTACAAGGATGGCAAACTCGATTTCGGCCAGGTCCGAAACCGATACGACTCGGTATCGGTTTCGGCCGAAACCCAGTTAAAAGGTTAAAAAAATCAAATTATTTCTAAAAAATCTGAAAAAAATCATAAATAATAACTTAAAATCACAAAAAACATTACACATGCATTTGACTGTATAAGTTAGTGCAATAACCTTGAAGTAGACAACTACGCATTGAACTCATTGAACATGTGAAAGTTAAACTAATATTCCATTGTACATTAATACAAGCAGTACAATAAACCAAATTAGACAAAATAAATGTTACAAAAATTCATTGATTCTTACCTAATATGGATAATAATTATTAGAAGAACCTTCTCCCTCGTCATCTGGCCCTTGATGTTGATACCCATAACCAAGTTGCATGTATGGTCTATATTCACTATAACCAAACAATGAGGTAGCCAAGTCTTGCATCCTTCTTTGGATCCCTCTTGGAGTGTTTGGTTGGCTTGATTGGAATCCAGTATCAGCATAAGAATCTTGAGGAAGAGAAGAGGAACTGGTCGGATGTGGATGGAACTGGAATGATGGTTCATAATTCCACGACCCATAAATAGCTGCTTCATGTTGGCCACCTCGTAACCTGGTGAATCATATCCTCGCTGACCTTGACTGTATCCAGTAGTACCACCTGCAGCACCTGCATCACCTGTACCACCTGCAGCACCTCTGGGATGATCACCATCATCATCATCACCACAAGAAATCAGTCGTTTTTTAGCCTTCGGGGATGCTTTTTTCTCTTTTGGTTCGGTTTCTTTAGCCACTCTTGACATGAATCCTCCTGCCCTTGGCGTGTGTCTCACATAAATCTGCTTCAACTGCTCAATTGTCGGGTCCTCTCGAGTAGCAGCGTTTGTCCTCTCAGTTTGCCCATGCACTGATGTACTTCTTCTTAAGGAGACCGGTGGCTTGACCATTGTAGGAGTGATTGGCCTGCTATCTGTATCTGAGTGTCTAGCTGGCTCAAACTCGAACTGCTCCTCAGTGTCATCAACAACCCTAGACTGGTGCGCATGAGTATCTCTGGCCCTCTTTGATTTTCTTTTGAATTCGGGATCTCTTGGCTCATCTTCATCAAGTATGCCCTCTGCCCATGTTCTATCATCAACATCAAAAACGGGCTCATCAACCTGCTCTCGTGTCTCCACCCAAGACTGCAAGGGATTATCATCATCAAATAAGGCATCCACATCAATTTCTGCGGCGGCATCCTCGGCGACGCGTTTGTCTCGCAGCTGTTGTCTCAACCTCATATTCTTTATTCTCAACCTCATATTGTAGTGGCAGTACACTAATTTCTCTAACCGATCAGCCTTTAGCCGATTGCGAACCTTTGAGTGTATAAGGCTGAACGTGCTCCAATTTCTTTCACATTGGCTTGCTGATGTGGTTTGACTCAACACCCTGATTGCAATGAAAGCCAATGCAGAACTGCCCAATTGTCTATTGTTCACCATGATCCACTAGTCAGCTGTTACACCAACCAACCATAAACAAATAAATATAAGTTGTAAATAAAAATCAATTAAGGAAGATGTAATTGCAAAGAAAGCACAAAGATGAAGTATACCTGGGCTCACTCTTCCCACTGCGTATAGCAATTGGGAGTCAGAATACGTCCCAGTTCTCATTCTATAGTTGTTCATCTACAAAAATTACATAATAGATTAGCATAACTACTTAAGTAAATTCTATACCTCTTATTCATGAAATTAAACAGGCCAACCTCTACTTCCGCCTGAAGCCTCTTATCTGGTGTCCTCGATAAACGACCAATGACTTTTAAAGTGCCTTGAAGCACCTCGGCATCAACATGTGCATTGGCATCGTACATGAATCGAGGGTTCAGAAATAACCTGCATTTGTATATAGTTAACTAAATGTTATATATAAAATAACCTAAAGAATAATGTATGAATACAAATAATCACTCACCAGCTGCATGCAAGTCGTGGTGTAATGTGGTGTCCCATCTATGGTCAATAATCTTCCACCACTTTGCATATTCTTTGGGAAGGGACTCCTGCAACTCCAATTTCGCACGGTCCATGGCCTCATACAGATATCCATATCATTCTTGTCATCGCCATCCACCAATCTTAGGACCTTCACGAGGGGGGTGACTACTTTCATGTATCGTGTTACTCTGCCCCAGAATTTGTTGTCGTCCACGATGTGACAGACATCCAAATAATCCATCTGAGCATCAACATTGCCCTTGTCGATGTATTCCCGCAGGGTATTGTGGTACATGAAAGCTTTCAACTCATTCTTATACCTGTGCAAAGAAATAAAATTTGAATCAAATACGGATCATAACTATAAGGATAAAGAAGTAATAATTGAGTTCAACCTTATACCTATGCAGAGACTCCAAAGAAATGAAATTTGAAGCAAATCTGGTTGGCCCTGCACGGATGATATCTCGCCCCCCACTTGCATGCTCCCTGAACATGTTCAATATCCTAGGATGGCCATAAATATACTGGGTAATCTTTTGTGCCCTTTCAACCGTCTTCTTCACATGTTTGTCCTTCCCTATGTCTTCAAGTATGAGATCTAGACAATGTGCTGCGCATGGGAGCCAATATAAATGCCTGCGCTTATGCATCAATTTCCTCCCTGCAGCCTTATAACTGGCTTCATTATCAGTCACAACTTGTACAACATTTTCTTCACCAATTTCGTCTACCATGTTGTCCATCAAATGAAACAAATAATTGGCAGTTTTTTCAAAATTTGATGCATCTACAGATTTTACAAATACTGTACCTTCGATGCAATAGACAAAAAGTTAATCATGGACTTTTTCGTGGTACCAGTCCAACCATCACACATAATAGTGCATCCTCTCTCCATCCATATATGCTTGAAGCTTTCAACCCAGTCATGGAGCTCCTCAACCTCTGCCTCAAGCCCACGCCCGTATATGTCCCGACGTGACGGCGCCTTCAAGCCAGGGCCAGCATCTGCTATGGCATCCAACATAGGTTGAAAATATTCACTTTCAGCAGCATGTGCAGGGACACCTGCATGAAAAAATCATTTACAGATGCTTTTAAATGCATGCCCTGCAACTTCTGCAGATTTTTTGACCCCTCTCAATGCACTTTTGATCTTAGGTTGTGTAGCCTGGGGCCTTCTGTGGAGATAACTGTCCATGGGGCCTGTTCTCTGCGTCTGCGGGGGCGGGGCAGCACCAACGTTAGGACGTTGTGCAGCTGTACTGGAGTAGGTCCCTCCTGAACCCATGGGTGCCTTTCCTTTCCTTCGAGCGGCTTCTTCACGCTCCCTTGCTTCAGTCAGCTCCGGATCAGAATCTTCAGTGCCTTCCTCATCATCATCCCTCCTAACCCTTCTGCCAGAAATCTCCTCAGCAATTTCCTCCTCATCCTCAGCCCTTTGTTGCATCCTCTCCTTTTTGCCCAGAAGGCACTGGCGCATCTCCTCTCGCACCTCTCGTGGACAGTGGTCACATTGTCTCACCTCTCCTCGTACCCCTGCCAAATGTTGCTTTCCTCTGGTAATTCCGCCATGCATCTCCCTACCACAATAATTACATTTAACCTTTCTTCTCTTAGCATCAACTAAGGACAGGTGGGCCCACCCCGGATCCTCCTGCCCTTGCTGCTCCTGTGTTTGTTGACGTCTAGGCATGATGCTGCATTAAGACAGTAAAAGACAATGTCTTGTAAGTACAATGAAAAAAAGACAATTTGTCATGAAAGAGGTTAAATTTAGTCAATGAATCTTAATTGAGCTTCAATTGACCTTTACTAAACCTAATTAGAGGAAAGCCCAAATTTAAGGGTCTAATGAGGCTTAATTAACACATTTAGCCTAATCACCCTTCATAAGAATTGCATACCAGCATGATAGAGCTTCAAATTAGTCAATGAAGCTTAATTGAGCTTCAATTGAACATTACTAAGCCTAATTAGAGGAAAGTCCCAAATTTAAGGTGTAATTAGGGCTTAATTTATAATTTTAGCCTAATCACCCTTGAAAAAAATTAATTACCAACATGATAGAGGTTAAAATTAGTCAATGAAGCTTAATTGAACTTCAATTGACCCTTACTAAATCTAATTAGATGAAAGCCCTAAATTTAATAGTCTAATTAGGGCTAAAGTAACATATTTACCCTAATCACCCTTCATAAGAATTGCATACCAGCATGATAGAGCTTCAAATTAGTCAATGAAGCTTAATTGAGCTTCAATTGAACATTACTAAGCCTAATTAGAGGAAAGCCCCAAATTTAATAATTTAATTAGGGCTTAATTTACAATTTTAGCCTAATCACCCTTGAAAAAAATTAATTACCAGCATGATAGAGGTTAAAATTAGTCAATGAAGCTTAATTGAACTTCAATTGGCCCTTACTAAATCTAATTAGATGAAAGTCCCAAATTTACTAGTGTAATTAGGGCTCAACTAACATATTTAGTCTAATCACTTAATTAGAAAAATTATTTAACAAAATAAGCATCCAAAAAATCTTACTTAGCCCTAATTAATTAGGGTGGCGAGGCTGGCTGGCACTGGGGTCTGGGGCTGGCTAGGCCGGCTGGCGGGTTGCGCACGCAGGGGCTGGCGGGGCTGCACTGCTGCAGCGGCTATTGGCGGGCGCGGCGGGGCCACAGGCAAGCAGGGCGGGCTGGGCCGGCCGCGCGGGGCTGCTGGGCGTGGGTGGTTGCCGGTCTGCTGCAGCCTGCAGGCGAGTCGCGCACCGGGCGGGCGGGGCTGCAGAGGGCCGCGACGGGCTGCTGCGGCTGCAGGCGGCCAGGGCGCGGGCGGCGGGCGGGGCTGGCTGCAGGCGGACAGGAGGCCGGCACGCGCGGAGCAGCAGCAAGGCAGGGGCGGGGAGGGTTTCGGTCGGCTGCAGGGCCGAAACTGGGTTCGGGGTCGATAGTTCACGTGAGTTTCGCCCGAAACCGGACGGTTTAGGGCGAAACTGGTATCGGTTTCGCCCGAAACCGATACTTTATACCCGAAACCGGAACGCTACAGTGAACAAGGTCGGATTCGTATCGGGGCCGGCCGAAACGTATCGGTTTCGGCCGATACTGCCAACAATGGTCGGGTATTCATAATGACAAAAAATACCCATGTGACAAACAAATATTGCGAGGAATGCATTCCCTCCCGCTTGCAACTTACAAGGTGCACAAGGCTAGCAGGGAAGAAATCCCAAAAGAATCGGAGCGTCTCCACGCAACACACAACAAGCGACGCGAGAAGCTACCAAACAAAGGCACAAAACACGTGGGGAATGTCGTTTTCCCTTCTCCACGTGGACCAAGCACTAACAAATTAAAGAAGGAACATTAAATGAGCCCTTTTATAGGGGCCGGCCACCCCCACTTCCCTCATATGGGGGGTTTGGATTGGTTAAAACCCCCAGTTCGGGGGTTTGGATCGGATAAACCCTCTACCTTGGGGGTTTGGACCGGCTAACCCCCCCCCCCCCCCCCACCTTGGGGGTTTGGACCAGTTAAAACCCCCAAGTTGTGCGGTTTGGACTGGATAAACCCCCTACCTTGGGGGTTTTGACCTGTTAAACCCCCCACCTTGGGGGTTTGGACCGGTTAAACCATAAGGGGGGGAGTTTGGACCAGATAAACCTCTTAATGAGGTATTTAGTCTTGGTAAATTCCCTCATTTCATGGGTTTGGACTGGGTAAAGCCCTGGATGGGTACATCTGGACTTGTTATAACCTTGGATGGGCACCTTTGGACCGGATATAAAGTGTAACCACCCTTGCGCTCTATAAATACCCCCAATGGGACCCAGGCGACATACACACAGAGAAGGAGGACAAAAGGCGTGCTTGTGCTTTTTTGTGCCTTGTGCTTGTTGTGCTTCAAAAAGCTCGGAGCGAGGGTATGTCACCCTCCTAGAGTCTTGCACACGTGTTCTTATGTTTGTGATTAATGTAAATGCCTTGGGGAATATAGTGTGATTTTCTAAGACAATCAGGAATCCAATAAATACCCTGGCCCTTACAAAAAGTTTCGAAAAGGTCTTGTAATTGTGTAAAGGTTCAAGATATTTCTAGGGTTTGTATACAAGTCTTGTACATTTGCGAAAAAGGTCTTATAAAGTTTGAATTTGTCAAAAAAGTCCTGTATTTGCAAAAGTTATAGCAATGCCATATATTCTCTTGGGAAATTTATAGAGGTGCCCCGGGGTTCGTAAAGCCCGTGGATTTCTAGAAATTTGCACAAATGTCCCTGTTAAAGGTTGCTATATCTTATCTTGCATTGCGATCAAACAAGGACGAGCTCCAAAAATCTACTCAACAATGCCGATTAAAGGAGAAACCTTCCGACTTGTCCAATTTTGATTGGCAGGCTAAAGGTCAAAACTAAACCCTATAAAACATCAAGTTGCCATCAAGCCCTAGTCATCGTTGAGCCCCGATTCAACCCTTCCAATCTATGGTGCAATTAAACCTCGATGAGAGGATAAATTGCAAATAAACCCTAAACGTTTTAGAAATTACTCAAATATATCTACCCAACCGAGTCATTGTAAAATGCCCCATCTTACTCGAAATTATGGGTACACCCCCGCTAAGACTAGCTGTTCCAGAAAAACACCCTGGTTTACTCAAAAAATCGCATGTGGATCCTCGACAAACTAAGGGATCACAAAGCAACTTAGCTTTGCTCAAAAATTTCAAATGAGTCTTCAAAACTTTCAAAATCTCCCAAACCGCTCTAACAACTTGCATAACACCTTATCCCCCGAAGAGGTGTTAGGCGGCGTCCGCAATTATGCCTTCGGCATCACAACTAATATTGTGTGGTCAGCATTTTCTCTTTGATAGTTAAACAAGGGTATTCAGACTTTGTACCGATTAAATAAATATCGACTGTGGTCAGTGGGGAATTGTCCAATACTCGAACCCTAATCGTCTGATAAACCCAATACACGGAATAAATAACGCACATGCTGTTTGATGGAATCTCATGTATAAAAACACGTGGATTTTGTGTGAGTAGTTCCTCCTGACGGCATCCTGAGGGTGTCTAAATTATCCATCCGTATGATGGCGAAGTTTTGTACCCTCGTGCTCTGTCGTATGATGGATTAATAATTTTTCTTTTTTTTTCCGAAGTAATCAGAAAAATACCATGGAATTTGTGGATTCCAACAACTGCTTATTGCAAAAAAGGGGTCCTAGGAGCAACTGTTATCTATGTAACCAGAAACTGGATTTTAGTAACCTAACCTGGCCTAGATAGCAATAAGTCATTGTAGACTGAGTCAATATACTGAAATAAATACAAGTTCAACAGTATCACATTAACTTTGGGTGCCTCGGGGAAGCTAATCTTTGAGCTTATGACTTTTACAAATTTGGCATGGAGCTTTCAGGGGATCATTCATGCATAGTCGCTTGGTTATTTGGAAAATGGATGTGAGCATATTAGAAACCTTTGTCAATATTAGTTGTGATATGCAACTAATATTGGGTGTTTAGTTATGCTCCATCAAATTTGCTATTATTATTTTAACATAATGTATTATCAAAATAAATCTATCACAGATCTGAACCTGCATGGAATTTAGTCTTTGAGAGTATTGAGACATCCTTTCCTACCTATTTCCCACCTCTATCTCTATCTTTCCCCTTTGACCATCTTCCTTTGCATTATTCTAATATCAATTGCAATACAAATGTTATAAACCTCAAATGTATTAATGTCAAAGCTCATATCATACCAAAATTATTATTCCAAAGTCAAGGGCTCCCTGACACGTGGCATGAGAGGACACAAAATTAGAATTTTCTGGTTCAAGTCATTGTGCTCATTCTATATGAATTATTTTCATATTTTTCCCTAAGACGCTATAATAATTGGAGTAATAGTGCCTTGGAGTAATAATGTTTGGGCAAGTAGTAACTTAGGACATTTAACATATGCTGTAACTGAATGTTGAACTTGTGGTGCTCCATTCCAGTGCTTGGTGAAGCCTCCTGTAAAGGAAACTACAGAACCAGTTGATCTTGTTCTGCACAGTGATGTGCGTGCAGCAGAGCGTCTCATCTTCGACCATTATGTGAGCAATATTAAATATTGCTTACTTCAAGCAATAACATTTTTCGGATGTTGTGGTCCTAAATTTGAGTACGGCCATGCTAGATGTTTTTCTCCTGTGCACTCATATTGTATGATAAAATATGCCTCTTTTCAGGTAGCTGAAAGAATGATGCTTGCAGAGCAGATAAAAATGGAAAGAGGGAAGCAACGAAAGGTGTCCGATGGACTGATAAATCATGATCTGTGAAATTTGATTCCTGATTTTTGGCAACCAAGCAATCCATTCCTATCTTGACATTCTCTTTTATGAAAAGCATTACTGAGCTCTTGCTCAGTAAAACTGTCTCTCCATCAGTGCATAACATGGCATTCTTTATCTGCAGTTAGAAGAAGCAGAAGAGATAAGGAAACTGAGAAAGGAGTTGGTGCCTAAAGCTCAGCCTATGCCTTACTTTGACAGACCTTTCATACCAAAAAAGTGAGTATCTTCGTTGTTTCTAATTATAATGTAGTAATATCTTGCAACAACATAACCTTATTTAGTGTTTTAGACCAACAGTCCATTTTGATTGCATTTTTTATCTATATCTAATGTGTAAATGATGCTCGCAATTTTGGCTGTGTCGGAAAGGTTTTTTGTTCCTTGCTCTATGCCCCTTTTCTATAAAACTCTATAGTTCCATCTACGTTAAATTTAAAATGCAAGCTTTTACAGTGAGAGTTCATCTTGCTGCCTATGGTCTTACAAAAATTAATGGTATCTGATTTTTGTTTTGGAAGGTCAACAAAACCTCATACCATCCCAAGGGAGCCTAGATTCCATGTTCGTCCACACAAGGCATGGTATGTATCGTTGGCTCCTCATTTATTAAGGGTGTTTATGTACATGAGCGTGGGTGAGTTCATATGCTTAATAATGCTACTAGAGGTTCTTTCTTTTTAACCTTACTACTTCAACACGACAACAGCTTGCATTAGGAACTTTTATCTGAAGATTCTAACTCATGCTGGTTGATCAAAAAGGTCTCTAAGCTGTCACCAGTGTAACACTGAGACAACCAATGAAATCAGTTACTACAGGGCCTCTTGCAGAGATGATGAAGAAGGCATGCAACTGAGAACAAGGGTGTAATCTCTCTCTCTCTCTCTCTCTTGGGATTTGAGGCTTCGGACTGCTGTAGCTTGTTTTCCAAAACCAGACCGCAACAGGTTTCCAGATAGATTGCCTTTGTGTTCCATAATTGGAAACAAGGCATCCCTCGTGCCATCATTTTTGCGCCCATATATTCTTTGGCCTCGTTGTAAATAAAATCCTTCGGCCTTGTTTTTCTTCTTCTTTTTTCGATTGAAAAAACACGAGTTAATGATGATAAATCTTTTCCCCTCCATTTCCATAATTGTGTTCTAGCCAAAGTAATTATCTTATCTATATTTCCCCTGATGTGCATGGATTAATAAAAAAATCAGTATACTTGTTTGCCTGAAATAGCAACTCCAAACCCCAAGGGCACTTAATGATGCTAAATGAACATAAAATTTCCTTATGAATAATTTCCAAACTTTTAACCACGTAAAAGTTAGTTTTTTAGTATAATCGGCTGTTGTGTTGTATCTGCAGTGGCTTTTCAATAATTGTATTGAGCAATACTCGTTGCAAACTAACTAATTGGGTTTGAAGCAAGCATCGGAAAGAAACCCAAGGCCCATTGGTCCACATCAGATTGATATGACGTGGGGAAAGTGAAAAAGACGGGGAGAACCAATAAGACCCGGATTTGCAACAGACTGTGAACCCAAATTTGCAACAAGTGGTACGGTACTGCAGTACTCTCCAATGAACACAAAGGAATCCACTCTCGCGTGGTGAGAGAGAAAAAACTACGGTGGATGTTTTATAAGGTGTTTGGTTGTTCTTTTTTATCTCAAATTTAAAAATAAGAATAAGGAACTCACTTAGACGTGTTTGGTAACTCTCCCCTAATTTTTAGGAAGAAGTTTAACCCTTTGAAAAGTTCTCTCAAAATAAAAATAAGGGTCAACCAATTTTTTTTTTGAATTCGCTCACGTCTCGCACGTATTCTCCCTTCCTCTCCCTCCCCCCCTTTGCTATGCGTCCGTCGGCCCCCTCCGCCTGTCGGCCCTCCCTTCCCCTTGCGTCCGGCAGCAGGGGCATGTAGACGACGGCAGGCGGCGGCCGCCGCCTGGCGAGCGGAGATGGTGGAGGGCGGACATACCAGCGGGTTGGGGAGCGCTTGCGAGTGGGAGCCCGGCTGGAGGGCGGACAGGCGACGGCGCGGCGGCGAAGTTCACGCAGGGGCCGGTGTAGGTGCACAGGGCCGTGGCGGAGCCCGCGCAGACGGTGAAGGCCCCTCCACCCCGCCTCTGTCCGCTTGGCATGGTCGCCGCTCCACCTCTGTCCAGGTCGTCGCCCCACCTCTGTCTGCCTAGCCTGGCCGCCGCGAAGGCCTCCTGCCGGCCCCCTCCACCCTGCCTCTGTCTGCCTAGGATGGCCGCCTCGAAGGCCTCCTGTCGACCCCCTCCACCCTGCCTCTGTCCGTCTCCTGTCGGCCCTGCGCGCGGCCTCCCTGTCCTGCTCCCTCTCTCTCCTCCTCCGCTTCTTTTTAAAATTTATGTTACTTTTACCGAACGCGGAATGTGGTGTTAACACTATTTTTAAAATTTTAGTTAAAAATTGACGTAGAATAATTTTATAGAGAGAGAGAATTTTTTTGAGGGCGTTACTCCCAAACACCCTGTTACTCATTAGCGAGTCAACACACTAATGCATAACGTGTTAAGAGGCTTCTAAGTGTTAAGGAAGTCAACACACTAATGCATAATGTGTTAATTTATTGGGGCGCTTTGCTAACTGGGTAGGGGTCGGTTGTGTTAACCGACCCTGGTCACAATCGACCCTGATTAGTCTCTATGTGTGAGGAGAGCGATAGGGTCCATCGACTCTCTCATCCGTTCTCTCACCCTAACTCGCTATCAAACAGGCGCTTAATGTGCAATGTGTTAATGTGCTAATTATTACCGCATGTTTACTCGTTAACACGTTGAATGTAAGGTTATGTGGGAGAGGTGAAAGGTAAGTCCATGAACAAAAAAAAAGCATCCATCGTTCTCTTCACGAGAAATGCTATATGGTACGTACTACTCTCATCTGGAAATCAAATGGTCAAATAGATTAACTCACCAAATTAAAAAAAAATCTAATCAAATGTGGGATAAAGAGTGCGACAAAATGTGCGATACAAAGAGTGACGTCTTAACATTTCCCTCTCCGAACATAAAGACAACAAAAATGATGGAGACTGGAGAGATCTAATTAATTATTTTCTAAACCAGACACTCAAAAAACCAGTCCACGTCGATAGTTCCTGATCCATAACACCTTATCGGATCCTCCAACGCATCCGGATGCCACCCCGTTCCCCTCATCCTGGAAATTCCGGATCGTTGACCATGGCTGAGGCGGTAACCAGAATCGCCCCCCACTCTCTCTCTCTCTCTCTCCAGCTTCCCTAATTCCGGATCATTGACCAAGCGACGGTAACCGGAATCGCCCCCGCCCCCCCATTCTCTCTCGCTCTTTCCTCACTCTCCAGCTTCCCTATTTCCCCCGCCCCCAATTCCCATACTATCCCCTTCTCGTCACCCCCCACCTCCTCCCCACACAAACCCTAGTTGGGTGCAGAGCGATCGCAGCCATGGCGATCCGCCACCTCCTCGGCATCGCCCGCCGGCACCGGCGGACCTCGCTGCCCCCCTTACTCCAGCACCACGGCGCCCGATCCGCCTCCACCGCGCTGGCTTCCTCCCCCGCCGCCGCCCCAGCGCCCCCCGCCGCGCGCCCCCTCATGGCCTACGACCGCCTCGCCGAGGACGTCCGCGCCAAGATCAAACGCCTTGACGACCCCGACCCGCGCTTCCTCCGCTACGCCTCCCCGCAACCGGCCCTCGCCGACCACACCACCGTCCTCGCCGCGCCGGAGACCCGGGTTACCACCCTCTCCAGCGGCCTCCGGGTCGCCACCGAGTCCACGCTTGCCTCGCGCACCGCCACCGTTGGCGTCTGGATCGACGCCGGGAGCCGGTTCGAGACGGACGAGACCAACGGGACCGCGCACTTCCTGGAGCACATGATATTTAAGGGGACGGAGAACCGGACGGTGAGGCAGCTGGAGGAGGAGATCGAGAACATGGGGGGGCACCTGAATGCTTACACCTCGAGGGAGCAGACCACGTACTACGCCAAGGTCATGGCCGAGGACTTGCCCAAGGCGCTGGAGATCCTCGCCGACATACTGCAGAACTCGAGCTTCAGCGAGGACAGGATCAACCGCGAGCGAGATGTTATCCTCCGTGAGATGGAAGAGGTATACAATGATGCGTTCTTCCCCTCAAAAATAGGATATCTTGGCGTCGCATGATCTCAAAGAAATTAGATTTCTTATTTCCTCCCCAAGGGTCAGATGTAAAACACTGAAATCTCTGGATTTTGTTGCTTGGATTGATGTAGAACCATGAAATAGAAAATCTGAATGAACCATTTCATAAACGAATTCCTGGTTCTGATTTTCATTGGAGTTGAGCCAGTTGACTGCGGACGACAATTTCAAAAGCATTGTTCTGAGAATCCAAGGACTTCACTGTTTTACATCTATCCAAACAACTTATTAGTCTCTTGGCATTGTTTACACTATCTACTCGAGGGCATTGCCAAATAGTACCTTTGGTTTAATTTTGTAGTTTATCTACTAATTCCACTGTGCACATATGCCAAGAAAACATATTCATTCGCGATGATTATAATGATGGTTGCAAATTTCCCCTTTTTTGGGACAGAGCGTTCATAATCTGCAACTGGGATTATCTAGAACATCATCATGTAGTGCCTTTAGTTTAGTTTGTAATTTCTGTATATAGTGCCATGCAAAATAGGGCTTTTAGTTCAGTTTGTGATTTTTTCTGTTAGATCTGCTGTCACATGCAACAAAACATATTTGTTCACTTATGACCATACTACCACGGTAATATCTTTCCTTTCTGTGACTCCACCTTAATAATTTGGAACTTGTATGTTACTTACTTTTGTACTGTTCATCATTGTTTTCCAACAGACTAGTTTATTTCCGAGTACATAGAAATTATTTTAGAATTTAGATACATATGCTGATTTGTTTATTAAGATTAATTTTGTAAAATATTAATTAAACATCGTCCAAAGTTTTTAGTTCGACACTTTTAGAGAATCTCAATTTTTTCATGTAATTTTGAGCACAAGGCTTCTGATGTTGCTGCCTCTTTAAGTTATGGGGAAGTTCATTTTCATGTCTTTACCCGCTGTCCACTAGTCGTATTTTTCTATGCTGGAGAGTTATTAAAATAACTTTTCTTTTTGTCTTGTTTTAGTCATTGTTGTTAGTATAAAAAATCCAAAGTATAATGTGTTTGTACCCTGAAAATTATGTAGAATATTCTTCATTCTCCATTCGCCATTTCTGTTTAAGTGGAAGCTTACATTTTTTTTAACTTTCATTTGACTTCTGGTATGTAAATACTCAGTTCTGTTGAAATGCTGGGCTACTATGGCATTAGATTCAGCAAAGTATAGCAATATCCTAGTTTTGCCACATGCTTCCCTTTTTAATCACTTTTAAGTTACACCTCCATCAGAAGATAAAATTAATTGTATATTCCAACTCTGTATGCACAGGTGCAAATACTGAAATGTTTCTCATTTCTTTTTAAAATTCATGCATTTTTTTAACTTTCTATGTGGATTCTTGTGATGCTTATGTCAAGTCTGGTTATTATACAAGTATTTGTGTTCGTCTATGTTCCCATCTCCACTAAGAATCAGGTTTTATAGTGTGCAGCTCATGAGTAGTCTTTCTTCGATTACATGTTCACAGTGCCATTATGATATATATTTCTCGACTTTCTAATTAGATGATCCAGGTGCAGATCATGGGGTCTACATTTATTGTTCATTCTGTGCAATTGTGATAACTATTCTTTGGTTTATTTCTGTTTTGTATTTTTGAACTTTCATCCAACTGTGTTTGGTTTTCTTTTCACAGAAATATCAACACTACAACAGACAAATGGCTTATCTAATCATTATCATCTTGGCTTCCACTAATTTTAACATTGTACAGGAACCATGCAGATGAAAAAACAATGAAAGATCAATTCAAATGTTTTAATCAATTGTGACCATTTTCTTAGGTGGAGGGACAGGCAGAGGAAGTTATATTTGACCATTTGCATGCAACTGCTTTCCAATACACTCCTTTGGGAAGAACAATACTGGGACCTGCACAGAATATCAAGACAATCACTCAACAGCATCTGAAGGACTACATTTCAACCCATTATACGGCACCTCGGATGGTATCATATTGTTTCAGCCCTCCAGTTTAAGAAGTTCTAACTTGGAAATAGATAACTAGGAAGGTCCTATCTATTGCTTATTTTGCTTCAGGTCATTTCTGCTGCTGGTGCTGTGAAACATGAAGATGTTGTCAACCAAGTGAAGAAGCTGTTTACAAAACTTTCAGACAATCCTACCACAGCATCTCAGTTAGTTGCTAAAGAGCCAGCCTTTTTTACTGGTTCTGAGGTATTATCTCATTCCAGTTGTCTTGATAATCTTAGGATTCCTACTAGGGATTTCTTCAACTCATTGTTACCTGACTCAAATTTTCATTCTAAATCAGGTTCGCGTAATAGACGATGATATCCCACTTGCACAATTTGCAGTTGCATTCAATGGAGCTTCATGGACGGATCCAGATTCAATTGCCTTGATGGTCATGCAATCCATGCTAGGATCTTGGAACAAGAATGCTGGTGGAGGGAAGCACATGGGGTGGGTCATATCATCTTATTATTATTATTATTTATTTTTGTATTGTACATTTTGATTTACCTGTTATTACTGTTTTCCCCCTCTCCTGAATGGGTAGGCAGTTTAAATCCATTCTCTCATTGTTATGGTTTTCAGATATGATTATAATTTACTGTATCTGGGTGCGTTGCCATTGTAGTATCTCTTATGCACAATTTAAAAAGCTTCAGTGTCTCTTAAACAGTTCTGAGCTTGTCCAAAGGGTTGCAATCAACGATATTGCAGATAGCATGATGGCATTTAACACGAACTATAAGGATACTGGTCTATTCGGTGTGTATGCAATTGCCAAGGTCAGTTGAATTTCATTTCCGGAAACAATTATATAGTTATAAATAGCAGAATACAGGACACTGATGGGGTTCTTATTGGCTTAATGGGGAGGTCTTTTTTTCCCACCATTATTACTCTTTCTCTGCATGTCTCGGTGTTCTGGACTCTCCAGTAGCAGTTAAGATATTTTTCCTTTTCTTATGTGGGCCCATTTTCTTTTTTGTTCATGATGGCGGTATGATTGAATATTGATGCCGACAATACATTATTGTTTTATATATTCTTCATTTTGTTTTTCCTTTGGTTGGGTGGGAATGTCTGACCTGCTGCGCAATAGATTTATAGCTTGCAAAACTTTCCTTTCCCTTGGGGTCAAAGTTATGACCGTCCTCTCAGAGAGGATGCTAATTGGCATTTTGGGGAATAGCTCATTTTGGTTTGATTCTCCAAGGAACCTTTTCCTTAATTAGTTTATCCAAGTTGCAGGCTTGTCTAGTTTTTGTTATGGCTGCTTGATATAACTTTCTAATATATAACCATCAATACTCTTGTTTTTCAAAGTCCCACATCATAAAGCATTAAATTGGGGGAGAGAGAAATTTCCTATGAGGAATGCTATTGTGCCGCTTTTTACCATACCTTTTGCCACTCTCACCTTGGACATCCAACTATGAGATTGGATGACTGATGTGAATAACTTAAGTTCGGTGCTTCCGAGCTTTGGAGCACCAAGCTTAAGTCACTCTTTCCTGCCATCAGGTTTTCAAGACGGACTGTGGGACAAGAGAGTGGCAAAGAGTGTGGTATAAAGAGTGGCACCATAGTATTCCTCAATTTCCTGTAGTAGGACATCTCTTTCTCTTTACAATCAAATGAATAACCACCATTGTTAATCTAATGGTTCTGGGTTTCTTTTCTTCAATCCTTTTGAAATGCCCAATACATCTCCACGTGCATTGTGAGCTCAGGAGCTTTTTCTTTTGAAACAGCCCATATTTTACATTATCTTTGATGCACATTCAATCTCCTTTCTTAATGTGGGTCCCGACTGCTGGAGTTTGTGGATGCTCTAGATGTTTCGGCCGAATGACATGTGGGGATGAGAGGGGAGAGGCGGAAGGTCAAGGGGAACACTGACTGGAGCTTATGGGGCCAACTGGGGACCTCCTTTGGTGGTTGGCCGAGGGTGGCCGGCAGCTGCCTTAGGTGCCCGGTTGTCTCTCCCATCTCCTCTGACACTTTGTGTTTCCGGTGTATCCGTAGGGGCCCCCTCCAGTGAGACTCTAAAGGGCCCCTCCAGTGTTCAAACTGTGGCGAGGAAAGGCACCATTATGCAGGCTGTGCTAGGCAGCCAACTGGGATGGGGTGGTGCTCCTATGCGGAGGTGGCTGCCCATCCTTGGGTCGCACCGGCAAGGGGAAAGAACTCCTCCGGGGTGTCTATGGTGTTCTTCTCTGAGGACTGGTTGAAGGAGCGGTTAGGTTGGTTGGAGACCTGCCCATGAGTCTCGGCACTTGAAGGGAGGCCATCATCGGAGGTGAAAGATGCATTGGTGACCATGGTTGGCAGTATTGGCCGAAACCGATACGTTTCGGCCGGTACCGATCCGAAACCAGGCCAAATCACTGTAGCATGTCCAAAACCATTAAAAAATACTTTTTAATGATTTTGGACGAAACCATTAAGGGTTTCGACCGAAATCGACCTGTTTCGGTCCGAAATCGGACAGTTTCGGCCGAAACCAGATATTTTCATTATTTTTTTTAGTTTTTTAAATGGTTTCAACCGGTTTCGGCCGAAACCGAAACCGATACCGAAACCGGTACGTATCGGTTTCGGAACCGGCCGAAACTGGTACCGAAACCGTTACTGCCTTCCTTGTTGGTGACAGGGGATGGTGTGGATGGATGGCAGTTTCAATCCATGTGTGTGCTGGGGTTCCTGTCTATTGGGGGCTCAATGGAAACGGCGGACAGGCTGGTGGGGGGGTGTTTGGGGAAGGAATTATTTTTTCTCCATGTGTCCAAGTGGGAGAGGAGGGGAACATACCTGGAACCCCAGGAGGGGCCCAAGTCTCCTACTCCTTTGGGGAGTCCCCCTCACATATTGTGATAGAGAAGGAATTGGCCTGCTCGTACAAAGTTTCGGCGATCTTGAGCATGAAGGTCTCCGGTTCGGGAAGGCGACGTTGGTGATCACCGTAGACGCTTGGGTCCGAGTCTTCTCGGTTGTGACTGTACCGGCAGTCATTGAGGCTCACCTAGTTGGGGAAGTGGGAGATTAGAGTCTCATGCATTGGAGAAGGAAGGAGGCCGGTGACAGAGAAGCTAGGGTTTCAGGCCACCCAGCACGTTGGAGATGTACAGTGCACATGGGTAGGGGTTCAAAGTTGGAACCCGTTGTCCAAGTTGTGCCGATTTGGATCCTCCCTAACTGACGAACTGGGCTGGCGGGTTATTGGGTGTACGAACGGGCAAGATTGGGAGGGATGGGCGAGAGGGTCCTGACCCACAACTTACCCAAGAGCCCCGGGTTGCGACCACGTTCAAGGATACTTGCACAGGGTCATCCCTATCACCTTGAAGTGGCTTCCCATCATGTGACACCCAAACCTTGGCGGTAATGACGATGGCACGACACGGCGAGACTCCCATGATTGGAGAGCGGCGGGGAAGCTGATGGATGCTCTGCCTTCAATTGAAGCTAGAGTGCCGTTGCCTGCAGTGGCTCTCCGGCTTTCTGGATTGTCCTCACAGCTGGCTGGAGGAGTGGAACTTGGGACGTTTCTGCCGGGGGGGGTCTTCAGGTGGTCGAAAGCCGCGGCTTGCCGCCCTTGATGGGGCCATTCCTACCGATCGATTTATACTCCGGTGATGGCGGCCGTATCGGCTCAGGAAGGCTGAGGACGTAAGAGGATCCAGGTGAGAGGAATACAACAGAAGATCTCTCTCTCCCTCTCGACCTACAAAGGGTGGCAACGGAACCATCGTTGGAGGTCCTTCTCTACGGCGATATGTTGGAGATCGGCATGCCGGCTACGTAGGAAGGGGAGACCCTAGCATACCCTGAGGCTGTAGATCTGGCTGTTGCCAGCGGATCTGGGGGACAACAGGAACCGGGAGGTTCTCTCATTAGTGTTCATTTTGTAGGACTTGGGGCTGTGGGAGATCCCTATGTTCCTAGCCCCATTGTTTGCTCTGGTCCGCATGGTCAAAACAAGATGGATGGGAACCTGGTTGACGATTTTTTACTCGAGGGGGGGTATCAATGTGGGAGATGTAGGAAGTTTGAGAAAAGAGGAGGTGAAGGAGATCATAGCCATGGTGAGGTTCATGGGGGAGCAGGCCAAAGGATGTGGCAAGTTTGATTGGAGTCTCATCCTAAGGCATTGACAAAGATGTTAGATCTGTATTTGTAAGATCCAAAAAAGATGGATAATGGGTTTAGCTAGGGATTCCACGACTGGGAAGATGGCTAGACGAGGGGAAGAGGAGAGGGTATAGGAGGGGAAGGAGCCGGAAGAGGGTCAAGTGGGAGAGAATGGAGAAACTCTAGAACCATGTCCCTGTGTATAGTCACATGGAATGTGAGAGGGTTGTGTGGGGCAGAAAAGAGCAGGGCGGTGTATGTGGGGAGATGTAAAATTGATATCTTGTGTTTATAGGAAACCAAATTGGAGAACAAAGAGGAGGGAGTGATGAGGGAGATAGGAGGAAGAAGGCTGGCTAAGGGTGTGATGCCTCCAGTAGTGGGGTCTTCGACATGTATCATGGTTCTATTGAATGACATCGTAGTGGAGGAGGTGGTGGAAGAAAGGCAGGTGGGGAGCTCAGTTATATCCTTTACCTTCCGCCACATGTGTCAACTTTACTTGGATTTCTCTAGGGTATATGGTTCTCAAGGTAGGGAGGAGGAAAAAAACCTTGTGGGAGGAACTTCTGGAGCTTCATCAGCTCTTCGGGAAGCCCTGGTGTATTGGATGCGACTTCAATGTTATCACATCCGTGGGGGAAAGATCGGGATCTCACACCGCGACAAGGGATATGGAGGACATCAGAGAATTCATTGAGGAGGCAGGTCTTATTGATATTCCCTCACCTAATGCCCTCTTCACTTGGTCCACTCCAACCTTAGAGTGGATCCTGTCTGTTCAAGGCTGGATAGGTTCTTGGTGACAGCGGACGGGAGGAGCATTTCCAGCATCTTTAAGTTGACTGCCTAACTCGGCCAATCTAGAACCACAAGCCCATTCTTCTCAGAACTAGCAAGAAGTTCAACAGTTGCCATTCATTCAAGCTAGAAAAGTACCAGCCAAGGGAGGAAGACTTTTTTCAGGAGGTCAATAGGAGTTGGACGGCACCTAGAGTGGGGTCTTCATCTGTGGCAAGGGTGGTGACCAAGCTGAAAGAGTTGGCCCGGGATCTCTCTTCTTGGAGAAGATTTAAAACCATCATAGGCAAAGTTGCCAAGGACAGACTACTTGAACAACATCAGGTCTTTTGATGCTTTGGAGGAAGCTAGTTGTCTTGATGAGCAAGACAGAATCATGAGAGAGGTAGGTAGGAAGGAATTTAATGAGCTTCTCCTCAAGGAGGAGGCATATTGGAAGTAAAGACCTAGGGAGAGATGGCTGAAAGAGGGAGATAGGAACACTGTTTACTTCCACAAGATTGCTTCTGAGAGAAGGAGAATGAACTCCATCAAGAACCTATGGCACTGGGAAAGAACTATTTCTAGCAAGGACGATATTAGACTACATGAGGTTGACTTCTATATTCCTCTTTTCTGTCCGAGGAAGATTCTTGGCAACCTTCTTTTGCGGACAAGCAGTGGCCTGTCATTTTGGAGGAGGACAGGGACATGGTTTCTTCTCCTTTTTCCAATGAAGAGATCAAAGTTGTTGTCTTCTCTTTGGCTGGGGACAAAGCCCCAGGATTGGATGGTTTCCCCATATTCTTTCAACATTGTTAGGATATTGTCCAGCCTGACCTGGTCGAAGCAATGCAGGAATTTCAAGAGAGAAAAGCTGATCCTAAAGGCATCAATAAGACTTCTATCATCCTCATCCCCAAAAATCCTTCAAACAGAATCCTTCAAAGAGTACAGACCCATCAGCTTGCTCAATAGCATCTATAAGATTATCTCAAAATTGTTAGCTTCGAGGTTGGTAAGGGTGGTGAACAAAGTGGTCAGTAGCAACTAGAGTGCCTTTATTAAAGGAAGACAAATCTAGGAAAATTTCTTGCTGGCACATGAAATCATCTACTCATGCAAGACCCGAAGAAAGGGCTTGTACTAAAACTGGATTTTGAAAAGGCTTATGACAGGGTAAATTGGCAGTGCCTCCAAGTGCTTCAAGGTATGGGGTCAGATGAGACATGGATTGGCTGGATTAGAGCTTGTATCACCTTGGCCTCCTTCAGGGTGCTTATCAACGGGGAACCCACCACCTCCTTTCACAGTGGGAGGGGTCTAAGGCTGGGGGACCCACTCTCCTGTTTGTTCTAGTCTCCTGCATCTTGAGTAGAGCTTGGTGCAGAGCAGAAGAGGCAAGGCTCATATCAGGACTTCAAGCTAGGAATGGGGGCAGTCACATCTCACGCCTCTAGTATGTAGATGACACTATCCTTTTCTTTTCTGAAGACGGGGGACATCTTTTGTCGGCTATATTTTTGCTCAAGTTGGTGGAGGAGATTAGTGGGTTAAATGCCAACTTTTAGGAGAGTTAGCTGTTGGGAATGCGCATGGATGCTCACACGTTGCAGAGGGCAGCCTTCATACTGGGCTGCTAGATTGGTCACTTTTTGATCACTTACTTGGGTCTCCCCCTCTCTAACGGAGCCATTCGATGTAGAGACTGGCACCCGGTTATTCAGAAGTTTGAGACAAGGTTGGTGGATGGAAGGGACGACTTCTCTCGTATGGGGGAAGGTCAATTCTATATAATTGTGTGCTGGAAAGTCTCTCGGTTTACTTCCTCTCCACGTTCCGGATCCCTTGCTCGGTGGCTGTAAAACTTCAGAGTATTCAGTGCAGATTCTTCTGGCAGGATAGTGCAGAAAGGGTGGGAGGCTGGCATGATGCCAATTGGGGACGAGTCTGTCAACCCAAGGGAATTGGAGGGCATAGGCTTTAAAGGTATCAGGCTCTTTAATGTGGCTCTACTAGCAAAGTGGCTGTGGAAAATTAGGACATCAGAAAATGGGCTCTGGCTGCAACTACTCAAAAGTCCCACATGCCGAACTTGGGACCTTCTCCCTTCATAGGCATATTTACTATCTCCAGGAAGGGTATACTACAAGCGGCCGTTGATTCAGGCCTCGATGCAGATTAATATTGGGAATGGACAGGTGTGTGGCGTGTTTCTTTTGGTTGGATAGATGGTGTGATGGAAGGCCTCTTGCGAGCTGATTTCCTAAATTTTTTCACATTGCTACTGACAAGTGAATGCTGCTTATGCAGGCTTACGATCTGACAGGTGGATGGTGCCCAATGCTTAGGAGGAGACTGAAGGATGATGATATTATGGAAGTAGCTAAACTGTTGACCTTGCTTCAAGGTTTCACATTGGACCCCACTTCCAAAGATCGGTGGGTTTGGAGATAGAATCCCTCCGGAATGTTCTCTATTCAATTGACCTACTCCATCGCTGATGGGGAGACCAGGTTTCCCCTGATGCACGAAGTATGGAACACTGTCAGCCCCCTTAAGGTTAAGGTGTTCATTTGGAGGATTTCTCTTTGTCGGCTTCCTACCCGGGAGAGACTAGCCAGGTTCATGGATGGGGTGGATACCGTCTGCACCTTATGTGGAAGGAGGAATCACTGGATCATCTGTTTTTAGAATGTGAATTAGCTATTGAAGTTTGGCAACACATCTGCTCTAAGCTAAGATGTCCCAAACTTGTTCGAGGCCTGGCGGAAGAGTTCATCAAGCATTGGCAAGTTTATTGGGACTCAGTTTGATTGGCAGTTATGGTGGCTAATCTTACTTACAACTTTTTGGATCATTTGGAAGGAGAGGAATGGCAGAATCTTCAGAAGAGAAGATCAAGACACTACAAATTGTCTGGACTTGGTTTTCTATTTTGTGAAAAGATGGATAGATACTTTTTGTGCAAAGGATGTCCATGACTCTCTTATTTCTCCTTTGCTGCAGTGATAAGGAGGCCATGGCCTCGCATTTTTTTAGGGGAGTTTTTGCGACTCCCTACTTGTACATTCTTCTTTTATAAATGATGTGGTACCATCCACTTTCAAAAAAGGTGTTTCCCTTACAGCTTTGCTTCCTTGCTTTGGAGATCATCAAGTTTTCTATTTTTGTTGTTCTCTTGATGGTCTTCATTTGTGGGTATGTAGAAGATTCAATTGTTATTGTTTGAAACTAGTTGGGTGGTATGTGCAAATCTTTATTATTCATCTAACATGTTTACACAAGCTATTTGCTGTTTTTCTTTGAAGTAGAATCCACCACTTGGGCATCTGCAGCCTTCCCAGAAGTTCTTTGACTAGCTATTTATCTTTCTCCTTTTGCCTTTCTCTTTAATTTATTTATGGTTTCCATCATTTAAAGGCCTATCTTTCTGGATACAATCAGCATGTGATGTTTTTATCACATAAAGTCATCATCAATGTCGAGAAGATTTTTCCGCTGACTTTAAGTGATTGTGAAGGGGAGATGGGGGACAGAGTAGGGGCTACCAGTAAATTTCTTACCTTATAGGATGTGAAAGCAGGAAACATAGAGCCAAAGATTTTCCAAATAAGTCCAGTTAGAGAGCTTACCCTTTTCTCCTTCTAATTTTATTTCACTAAGTGGCTGGGATAGTCTGCTTTCCATATGTTTCTTCCTTGGGTTTCTTTTGCAACATGTGTGAGAGAAGAGATATTGGAAAGTGATAATTGAGGATGATTAGGTTTTACTGTTTTCTCTCAAGAATGGGATGAAATGGCTGGGTACTTGTTCAGTGGAATCTTGGGACAATCTAAAGCTGCTGTATCTTTGTATTCCCACATCAGCACCAGAGACTTATCCCACTTGTTTGGCTAATTGAATTCCGTCCTGCTGTTTTATTCTGTTAAGTGCCATTTTCAAAGTTAAACTTAGAAAAGCCATGCTCTGTCTTACTATGTAAAATTTGGAAAGGCCATGTTTTTTCTAAGTGTCAAACCATAGTTTGGGACTTCCTCTAGTCTTTTTGCTACCTTCCCTTTAATTGTCGCCAAACATGTCTATATATGACTGGACCGTCCGAGTGTATTTTTTTTCCTGATCCAAATGTCATTCGGAACTAACCCAAGTCCTCATGTCCTCATGCCCTCATGCATACATTTCATTCTAAGTCTTGCCTTTCTTTTAGTCTTCCTGCACATCCGTCTCAATGTTCCTTATCTTTCCCGTGCTCATTTTCTGTACGTGTTCTTTCCTGACGGTCCAACACTTCATACCATGCAACTAACAGGTCTTACGGCAGTTCTGCATCACTTCCCTCTGTGTTCTAAAGGTACATGGTGATCACATGGGTCCACTTCATCCACCCTGCCTTCACCTTATATGTAACAATCCTCTTCGAACTTTCTATTCTTCTGAATGATATATCCTATATACCCAAAATTAGTGCTTCTAAGAGTTATTTTTTCTATAAAATTATAACTAAATCAGCTTGTCCAACCCTTGTGTTGCTAAAATCTCCCAATGCTATTTTTTTTCTTTTTGAAAGTGGATGGTACTATGTATTGTATAAATGAAAAGATAAGTTACAAGTGAGAAGGGAGTAAGACCCAATGTTATTTGCCCGGTTGAATTTAGGAATAATCTAAAGTGCTGTGCTTTTACATCACCACATCTTAGTGTGAATTTTTAATTGTTCACTTTCAGGTGAGCTTTAACTTTGGTACCCAACGTTTGGTTTTGTTTATTTGTGCTAAAGTGAGAGGGTGGGTGGATCTCCTTTGTAATGTGAGCTCACATAACTCCTCCCCTTTTGTGTTATTGGGGGAGTAATGTGGGTCTCTCGGGCTTGGTGAGGGCTTTTGTATAGGGATCTTTTTTGATCTACTTGTACATTCCTTTTTTCATTTAATACAACAGTGGTACTACCCACTTTCTAAAAAAAAAAAACTTTGGTACCCAACATTCTGATATTCATTAAGAGATACCGTTTTTCTCCAATTCAATCATGGTTTTGAAAAGAATTAAGCGATCATGCATATCATTCAAAATGACTAAAAAAGCTAGTGTGAACATACATTTTGAACTCAATGTTTTGATTATAGCATAGTATAATGGTTGAATGTATTAGGATCTGCTTCTAGCCGAGCCGGTGTGCCCTTTTCTTTTGTTTGGACTGAAGTTTAAGAAAAGGCAGTGGAATGAGAGCTTAGTTGAGGCTAGAAACTCAGTGGCAGATAGTTTAGGTTAATGTGCTGCTTAACTCTCTTACTCCCCTTTTGATGTGCTGTAATGTGGATGTGGTTGTAAGTTCACTTGCTGTTCTGTGCTTTTCATCCTTTGAGTTGCATATCGAGTGGAGGATCTGCTCATTTCTTATGCTTATCCATTCAACGAGGTTTTACTCTTCCTAACCACATTATCCACATCTCTCATTTAATTTGAATTACCCAGACTTTTTCTTTCGAGGATTCTGGCAGTGTCAGGGAAGAAAAGAAGGACAAAGTGTTTTAGTATCTCCCCTCATTTAGAACCTCCTTACAAAGGAAAACATTTTTGCCATTGTCATTGACCATGAAAATATCTGTATGCGCTACCTGATAAACAGGCTTTTTTAAAGATTAATTATCTCATCCTGTGTCTTCTAAATGCGTCTTTTGTGGCCTAGCAAAGGGAGTAAAGTAGGGGTGTACACTTGATGTTTAGTTTGGCTAATGTTTCTGCACCATTTCCTTTCTCCTTATGATCAGTTTGTTATTAAATGTGAATGGAAGGCTTTCTTTCAACTCATTCTCTCTTTTTTCTTCACATTATTAAGTAAATTATGACATGATTTATGTCATTTGTGATTTTTTAGCAAGGTGCTTTAAGTAGCAATACCTACTGTTTGGTCTGCTGCTTCTTTACAAGACACTATGGTTTCGTTTTCATTTTTGTTTTGCTTCTATTTCTTTTCTTTCCTGACTTGGTCTTTTGGTGGCACTGTTCGTTTCTTTTCTTTGTTTTCCGGTAAGTATTATTTCATTTATTTTTGGACGTGGTGATCCTTTTTTTGGGGGGGGGGTGTGGGTAGTACCACTAATTGTATTGGATGTGGACGTGGCGATCTTTGTTTTCTGTTACGTCTTACTATGTGCTTTGAGCACTTGCACAGGTTTAGATTATGTGCTTGTCATTTATTTCATGTAAAATTTGCATTTTGACATGCACCTGATACAGTTTTATGTCTGTTTCAGCCGGACTGCTTGGATGACCTTGCTTATGCAATCATGTATGAGATAAGCAAGTTATCTTATCGTGTTTCAGATGCTGATGTTAACCGTGCTTGTAACCAGGTATTTTATATGTACATATGGTTATACATTTTATTGTAGCTGTATCATCCAGTTCAGTTTTTTGTGATGTTACATCATAGGAGGCAACATTTAAACTTGGTGCAGGATCTTCCCCCAAATTGACATAAGGCTTCTTGTTGTTTGGCTTTGGCTCATGCTCCCTTGTCCACCTTCCATTGTATTGTTCATTTGACATTCTTTCATTGTTTGATGCTGTAACCATTGTATTACCGAGTGGAGGTGAGAAAAAGGCTGTCTGTATCAAGGTTGTCAAATTTTCAGTTGAAAATACTTTTATGTCTGTAGGCATTGGGACAAATCATACTCTGGGACGTGGTATGGAAGGAACATACATTTTTCTTGAAAGATTTCCGAATTTAAGTTCAGTTATCGGACTTAATAGTGTGATTGTAAGTAGACTGGTACAAGTAACAAAGGAGAGGTGAAAGTATTTTTCAGGCTTGAGATTAAGATGTAGTGGTGCTTAAGTGCAGTGAGGGAATTTAGGTGTACATCTGTGCTTAGTAAATAAACAATTCACAGTACCATGGACGGAGGGATTTGGAGATGGGAAATTGGGAAGTGGGTTTCGTGGTCGGATGATGGTGCGTAATGGATGGTTGCAGTGGTGGACCAACAAGGTCTGATGTAAGGAATGGCCAGCAAAATTTAAATTTTCTTGTGGGGAAGGCAACGACCAAACTCAAACTAGGAACTGGATCAAACCTTTCAAGAAACCTTTTTTTAAAAGAAAAGCCTGCAGGAAACATTGAAAAAGCACTTGTATGCCCTGTGGATTCTAGGGACTAATATCTCTGTGGGAAACTACTTGCAGATCCATATATGTCAGAAGGTGACATTTAGCAACCACTTTGAACAAGTTAAGGAGAGAACTATACCCAAGCATTGAAGTGAGGACCTTGGAAAATACTATTGGCTGCTGTTTTATGGACTTTGTGGAGAAAAAGGAACAATTGGCTGCTCAGCAAATTTTCAACACTCTTTTGATATTGTGAACAGTGTCATTCAGTTGATCAAGGATTATCGTTGGGGGGGGATTGGGTGCTAAGAACATAGAGTCAGAGGTCTTGTTGTATTTGTTTAATTGGATAAATCTATTTTGTAGAATTGTATAAATATTATTTGAAGAATAATGTGTGTGTGGAAAAAGGTTACAATCCATCCTTGATTTTGGAAGGTTTTTACCTTCTGGGGGAGGGTTTTGGGATGCCATCATCTTGATAGAGTTATCCCTCCTTTCTTTTCTTTTTTAGTTTCTATTGTCTGTACTTTATTTCTTTCATTCTCTATGAAATGTGGCCTTGTGTTCACCTTCCCCCCCCCCCCCCCCCCCCCCCCCAAAAAAAAAAAAAAAAAATTGAAGGGTGTGTCCCCCGTTGTAACGGGTGTGTGCAATAGGCACTTTGAACAGCTTTCGATTGCCACATTTGTAGATTATATACACACACACACACATTGTTTTCGAAATGATTATGGCCTCTTGGTCAACCCCCCCCCCCCCCCCCCCAAAAAAAAACCAGGAAAAAAAAAAAAGAAGAAGAAAAAAACCCACCCACCCTCCACTCCCACCCCCCAAGAAAGGGGGGGGACCACTAGGAATGCAAAACAGGTGCCTTTGGATCCGGATGTGAAAGGTCTGTATCCAATCAATCTAATTCGGAATCGGATTTTCCAGAGATGGGACCTGCGAATCCTGACCATCAGATTGAATCTCTTTGGCAGCCTGGATTCGTGTTCAGCCAAGAAAAGCGCCAAAGTGGGAGAGGGCAGGGGGTAGTGGCTGGGGAGGGGAGCGCCACAATAACAGACTTGAGAGTGACCTGGCGGTGGAGTGTGGCAGCACCAATGTGGAACTGGGGCGAGCACGGCAGTGACAGTGAGCATGGCAAGATCTGGCTGGGGCGAGCATGGTGGCGATGATGAGGTGTGGCCGGGGCAAGCATGTAGTGACGTGAGCTGGGGTGACCATGGCGAGGACGTGGCCAGGTGACAACGGTGAGATGCGGCTGGGGTGAGTGAGGGCGATACCCAGGTGGGGCAACCACAGTGAGGATGCATTTGGCGACATTGACGGCGAGATACGGCTTGGGTTAGTGACAGCAGCACCTAGCTGGGGGGGGGGACCATGTTGAGTACGTGGCTGGGGTGACCATGACGAGGATGCAAATGACCACAGTGGCGATGGCAGATGCAGTTAGGGTGAGCTATGGCAAGACTGGCTGGGGCGACCGTGACGAAGATACAAGTGGGGTGGCGACAGCGAGATGTGGCTGGGATGACTACGGCAAGGACGCGGATGGCATCGGGGATCTCCTATCTGCAGTCCACTTGGAGTCAGAGATCAGGGACATAAGTGATTGAGGGTTTCTCAGAGATCTGTTCAGAACCATGCCAAGTTTCGTTTGCAGAGGTTTTTTGACGATCCGGACATAGTGAAATTCGGATCAGATCCAAATGTCTTCAATCTGAAATTTTTGGTGAAGAATCAGATCGGATATCAGATACTCTGATCCAGTTTTCATTCCTAGGGGATGCTATAATGTGTACACTTGAATGTTACCCTGAATCTTTGAGTCAGAACAGGCTTAATGCAAATCCAACTAGTTTGAGGAAACTCTGAATTAACAGTCATTGGAAAGGAAGGATTGTGATGAATAAGCTAGAAAGCAGAGGAGGAAAAAGTTAAAAGGTTTACACGTGAGGGAAACTAAGGGACAATGCTCTCTCTTTCTCCCCCCTCTCTCTCTCATACACAAAGGAAACTAAGGGACTGTTCGGTTTGTCTCGCACACATGCACACTTGTACGCTCCTAATTTGTCTAAATCTTTGGTATAGTATGCATGCATACACACTCATGCCCAACACACTTGGGCATCCAAGTGGTGCTCTGATGTAAATTACCTTTTGATTTTTTTTGGTATTTGACCTTCTAAATTTTTTTTTTGTTGTAAATATAACGATCTCATAGCTGTGCTCCTAATTTTTTTGTTTCTTTTGGTAGAACTTTAGACACAAGCATGTATAAACACATTCTCCAGATCCCCATAATCTAGTTTTATTTTCATGTATGATTGATTTTCTCAGTAATACCAAATGCCACTGCCCCTTTAGATTTTCCCAGAAGGTTTTTTCTGACAGAAATATATGTTCAGTTTCGTATATTACATTCCCCCCTTCATATATCAATTTTCGCCATATAATTGATAGTACTGAGTATTGAAAAGTTCTCTTTTCTCGAATGGTTTATGATATAGTCTTAAACTGAATCCTATCTCCAGGCTCTGAAACACAGATCACGTGATTTTCAAGATTCATTTATTCCACCTGCCTCACTTGATGTGAACTTGGGATGCATCTATGCTACTAATTGTTTAAGAATATCTGTACTGTTATTTGTGTTTTACTATATGTAAACCTGCCTATAATAGAAACCCAAATGACTGAAATAACTCGAACATTGAGCAGAATTTGTGCATTCTGATAGGACATAGAATTGATGTTAAGATGTGGTCTCTTTGATGTCATAGTGCACATAGAAGTCTGGTTAAATATACAAATAATGACAATATTGAACATTATATTCACTTCTTTAGTTCTTTTCATTTGTCACCAAACAGGTTTTTGCTGCAATAGATTTTCTTATCTCATTAGCCGACTGACCTTTTTTTGCAGCTGAAATCCTCTCTTCAACTTCACATTGATGGTACTAGTGCTGTGGCAGAGGACATTGGTCGCCAGGTAATTTTTTTTTATCTTTCAACAACATGCAGAAGATATTCATGAAATACATCTAGGTGAATTAGGATTACTTCTCTCCAACTTTCACCTGAACTTGCCATCATGCTTGCAGCTACTTACATATGGCCGCCGACTCCCATTTGCTGAATTGTTTGCGAGAATTGATGCAGTTGATGCTAGCACTGTGAAGCGTGTAGCCAACCGCTTTATTTTTGATCAGGTGAGGGTTGCTTTTGTTGACTGTTATTTCTTCTAAGAAAAAAAAGTTATGGATTGCACCACCAATTTTCTGGACTGTTATTTAAATATGGCACCAAAGAAAGAGTGTCTTAATGCGGTTGTTTGTGCAATATTACTGAATAGCAGGGTATTTGCTAAAACCTATCATCCTATTCTGAGAACCAACAACATATTAGGTGTCAAACGTAGAGACAAAATAAAGTTTTCATCTTTCCTTGTAGGTTTAGTATGTCGTTACTGGATCATCAGTAACAATATCTAATTGTTTTTTTGTGGGATCACAGGATGTTGCAATTGCTGCCATGGGACCGATCCAGAAACTCCCTGATTACAACTGGTTCAGGCGCAGGACATATTTGAACCGATATTAGTTTGACCTTTTTATATTTTTGTTTTTGTCAGATTCCATTCACGCTTATGTTGAATTTTCATAAGCTTGTCTCTTCCATTGCCCTTAGGCTGACTGGGCAGTGAGCCATATAGAGCCAGTGAAAAGCTTTTCTTAACTGGTTTTTGATTGTATTTTTTTTCGTTGTGAAACAGTTCCTGTTGCTGTCAATAATGAGATTTCCAGAAGCCAGTAAAAAGCTTTCAATGAGTGGTTTTTTGCATTCTTATTAATCTTCTTGTGTTTATAATTCCTGTTGCTGTCAATAATGAGATTTCCAAGTCACTAGTTAGCCAACATAAATGTCCGATTGCTCTCAAATAACATCATTACAAATATCTGGTTGACGCATTGAAATAGGCTCGATAAATTCGATGTGTTTTTTTTCCGTCAATGGTAATATATTCCGGTGCCATTAATATCTTTTTCCATTCTGGGTGATCTGTAGTTCTATGACAGCTCCACCTGAAACTCTGAAAGTAGCCTCCATGATGTAGCCATTTTTTCCAAGTTACAAGGGATTTCCTGGATGTCAGGACTCGTTGCCACGATTCAAACTTGGCCTGGAAATTGCGCTCAATTTCCAGAACCTCCGTGAAAATTTGCTGGAAGCAGACTGTACACATTTGGTTGGACGATCTTTAATTCTCACTGTTGTTCATATATCAGACCACTGTTGACAGTTTCGGCCGAAATCGATACGTTTCGGTCGAAACGTATCGGTTTCGGTCATAACCGATCCGAAAAGTACTTTAAACACTGTAGCAATTCGAAACTAAAGGGGGGTATCGGTTTCGGGCGAAATCGATACTAGTTTCGCCCAAAATCGATCGGTTTCGGTCCGAAACCGTTTGGTTTCGATCGAAACACGTGAATTTATGGGTTGTGTTGGCCTCCGAAACCCCACTACCCACAGGTTTCGGCCGAAACCCTCCCCCCTGCTGTCTGTGTCGCGGGTGCTGTCTGCTGCTGTGTTGTTGTGTTGCTGGCGAGTTGCTGCTGCTGGCGAGCTGCTGCTGCTGTGCTGCGGCTGCTCCTGCTGCTCCTGCTGGCAGCTGTCCGACCAAGGGTGAAAGGCCGCGTCTGGTAGAGGTGGACAGGCCCGACCGCCCGAGTCCGACAGGGAGAGGCCGAGAGGGAGCCTTCTTGCTGCGCACACCGGGGGCCAACACAACTTCAAGGGTTTGATTGTTTTGTTTGAGGTTAATTTCATTGGATTTTGTTTCATTGTTTTGTTGTGTTCTTTTGGTTGGGTTAAAAATTTGGGATAAGCAAGCCTTGCTTATTAAGTTTATTCCAAGGGTGATTAAGGGCTTAAGGGTTAATTGCTAATTAAACCCTAATCAGTTTATAAAAATTGGGGCTTTTGTCTATTTTGATTTGCTTAGGCTCAATTGAAGTTAAATTAAGGTTCATCGAGAATTTTGGGGTGGGATCATGCGGGTAATTAATTTTTCCCAAGGGTGATTAAGGGTTAATTGCTAATTAAGTCCTAATTAGGTCATAAAAATTGGGACTTTTGTCTAAATTGGTTTGCTCAGGCTCAATTGAAGTTAAATTAAGGTTCATTGAGGAATTTGGGGTTGGATCATGCGGGTAATTAGTTTTTCCCAAGGGTGATTAAGAATTAATTGTTAATTAAGTCCTAATTAGGTCATAGTAATTTGGGCTTTTGTCTAATTCGAGTTTCTTAGCCACAATTGAAGGTTAATTAAGTTTCATTGATGAATGTGGGGTGGGATCATGCTGGGATTATATTTTTATGAAGGGTAATTATGGCTTAATTAGTAATTAAGACTTAATTAGTTCATAAAAATTGGGCCTTTTGTCTAATTCGAGTTTCTTAGCCACAATTGAAGGTTAATTAAGTTTCATTGACGAATGTGGGGTAGGATCATGCTGGGATTATATTTTTATGAGGGGTGATTAAGGGTTATTTGATAATTAAGCCCTAATTCATTCATAAAATTGGGTCTTTTATTTTGTACTTACAATTGTTTGTCTTTGACTGTGTAACTTCTTAATGCAGCATCATGCCTAGACGTCATCAAATACAGGAGCAGCAAGGGCAGGAGGATCCGGGGTAGGCCCACATGTCCTTAGTTGATGCTAAGAGAAGGAAGATTAAATGTAATTACTGTGGTAAGGAGATGTATGGCGGAATTACCTGAGGCAAGCAACATTTGGCAGGGGTACGAGGAGAGGTGAGACAATGCGACCACTGTCCACGAGAGGTGCGAGAGGAGATGCGCCAGTGCCTTTTGGGGAAAAAGGAGAGGGTGCAACAAAGGGCTGAGGATGAGGAGGAAATTGCTGAGGAGATTTCTGGCAGAAGGGTTAGGAGGGATGATGATGAGGAAGGCACTGAAGATTCTGATCCGGAGCTGACTGAAGCAAGGGAGCGTGAAGAAGCCGCTCGAAGGAAAGGAAAGGCACCCATGGGTTCAGGAGGGACCTACTCCAGTACAGCTGCACGACGTCCTGATGTTGCTGCCCCGCCCCCGCAGACGCAGAGAGAGGCCCCATGGACAGTTATCTCCACAGAAGGCCCCAGGCTACACAACCTAAGATCAAAAGTGCATTAAGAGGGGTCAAAAAATCTGCAGAAGTTGCAAGGCATGCATTTAAAAGCATCTGTAAATGGTTTTTTCATGCAGGTGTCCCTGCACATGCTGCTGAAAGTGAATATTTTCAACCTATGTTGGATGCCATAGCAGATGCTGGCCCTGGCTTGAAGGCGCCGTCACGTCGGGACATATACGGGCGTGGACTTGAGGCAGAGGTTGAGGAGCTCCATGACTGGGTTGAAAGCTTCAAGCATATATGGATGGAGAGAGGATGCACTATTATGTGTGATGGTTGGACTGGTACCACGAAAAAGTCCATGATTAACTTTTTGGTGTATTGCATCGAAGGTACAATATTTGTAAAATCTGTAGATGCATCAAGTTTTGAAAAAAATGCCAATTATTTGTTTCATTTGATGGACAACATGGTAGACGAAATTGGTGAAGAAAATGTTGTACAAGTTGTGACTGATAATGAAGCCAGTTATAAGGCTGCAGGGAGGAAATTGATGCATAACCGCAGGCATTTATATTGGCTCCCATGCGCATCACATTGTCTTGATCTCATACTTGAAGACATAGGGAAGGACAAACATGTGAAGAAGACGGTTGAAAGGGCACAAAAGATTACCCAGTATATTTATGGCCATCCTAGGATATTGAACATGTTCAGAGAGCATGCAAGTGGAGGGCGGGATATTATCCGTGCAGGGCCAACTAGATTTGCTTCAAATTTCATTTCTTTGGAGTCTCTGCATAGGTATACTGTTGAACTCAATTATTACTTCTTTATCCTTATAGTTATGATCCGTATTTGATTCAAATTTTATTTCTTTGCACAGGTATAAGAATGAGTTGAAAGCTTTCATGTACCACAATACCCTGCGGGAATACATCGACAAGGGCAATGTTGATGCTCAGATGGATTATTTGGATGTCTGTCAAATCGTGGACAACAACAAATTCTGGGGCAGAGTAACACGATATATGAAAGTAGTCACCCCCCTCGTTAAGGTCCTAAGATTGGTGGATGGCGATGACAAGAATGATATGGGATATCTGTATGAGGCCATGGACCGTGCGAAATTGGAGTTGCAGGAGTCCCTTCCCAAAGAACATGCAAAGTGGTGGAAGATTATTGACCATAGATGGGACGCCACATTACACCACGACTTGCATGCAGCTGGTGAGTGATTATTTGTATTCATATATTATTGACCATACATTAACTATATACAAATGCAGGTTATTTTCTGAACCCTCGATTAATGTACAATGCCAATGCACATGTTGATGCCGAGGTGCTTCAAGGCACTTTAAAAGTCATTGGTCGTTTATCGAGGACACAAGATAAGAGGCTTCAGACGGAAGTAGAGGTTGGCCTGTTTGATTTCATGAATAAGAGGTATAGAATTTACTTACGTAGTAATGCTAATCTATTATGTAATTTTTGTAGATGAACTCCTATAGAATGAGAAGTATGACATATTCTGACTTCCAATTGCAATACGCAGTGGGAAGAGTGAGCCCAGGTATACTTCATCTTTGTGCTTTCTTTGCAATTACATCTTCCTTAATTAATTTATATTTACATCTTATATTTATTTGTTTATGGTTGGTTGGTGTAACAGCTGACTGGTGGATCATGGTGAACAATAGAGAATTGGGCAGTTCTGCATTGACTTTCATTGCAATCAGGGTGTTGAGTCAAACCACATCAGCAAGCCAATGTGAAAGAAATTGGAGCACGTTCAGCCTTATACACTCAAAGGTTCGCAATCGGCTAAAGGCTGATCGGTTAGAGAAATTAGTGTACTGCCACTACAATATGAGGTTGAGACAACAGCTGTGAGACAAACGCGTCGCCGAGGATGCCGCCGCAGAGATTGATGTGGATGCCTTATTTGATGATGATAATCCCTTGCAGTCTTGGGTGGAGACACGAGATCAGGTTGATGAGCCCATTTTTGATGTTGATGATAGAAGATGGGCAGAGGGCATACTTGATGAAGATGAGGCAAGAGATCCCGAATTAAGAAGCAAATCAAAGAGGGCCAGAGATACTCATGCGCACCAGTCTAGGGTGGTTGATGACACTGAGGAGCAGTTCGAGTTTGAGCCAGCTAGACACTCAGATACAGATAGCAGGCCAGTCACTCCTAGAATGTCCTTAAGAAGAAGTACATCAGTGCATGGGCAAACTGAGAGGACAAATGCTGCTGCTCGAGAGGACCCGGCAATTGAGCAGTTGAAGCAGATATATGTGAGGCACACGCCAAGGGATAAAGGACTCATGTCAAAGATCACTGAAAAATTGACACCACAAGAGAAAAAAGCATCCCCGAAGGCTAAAGGCGACTGGTTTCTTATGGTTCTGATGATGATGATGATGATGATCATCCCGGAGGTGCTGCAGGTGGTACTAGTGCTGCAGGTGTTGCAGGTGGTACAGGTGCTTCTGGTGGTACTACTGGATACAGTCAAGGTCAGCAAGGATATGGTTCACCAGGTTACGAAGGTGGCCAACAGCAAGCATCTATTTATGGGTCGTGGAATTATGAACCATCATTTCAGTTCCATCCATATCCGACCAGTTCCTCTTCTCTTCCTCAAGATTCCTATGTTGATACTGGATTCGAATCAAGTCAACCAAACACTCCAAGAGGGATCCAAAGAGGGATGCAGGACTTGGCTACCTCATTGTTTGGTTATAGTGAATATAGACCATACATGCAACCTGGTTATGGGTATCGACATCAAGGGCCAGACGATGAGGGAGAAGGTTCTTCTAATAATTATTATCCATATTAGGTAAGAATCAATGAATTTTTGTTACATTTATTTTGTCTAAATTGGTTTATTGTACTGCTTCTATTAATATACAATGGAATATGACTTTAACTTTCGCATGTTCAATGTTTGAAGTTGAATTTTTGTAGTTATCTACATCAAGGTTATTGCACTAACTTATACAGTCAAATGCATGTGTAATGATTTTTATGATTTTAAGTGATTATTTATAATTTTTATGATTTTTTTTTCAGATTTTTCAGAATTAATTTTAATTTTTTTAACCTTTTATATGGGTTTCGACCGGTTTCGGCCGAAACCGAAATCGAAACCGAGTCGACTCAGTTTCGGACCCGGGCGAAACCGAGTTTGCCATCCTTGTATCAGACAGGCTAGCAGTTTGTCCCCACTGCATGTTTAAATCAGGAACAGATCCCTGCAGCTGTATCAGCATATAATGGTGTATTGTTCTTGGATCCTGAAGCTTGTCACCTGACCACATTTCGTGCTGGACCATCCATACAGATCGTGCTAACGGCAGAGGGATCCATGTAGCAGGGTGATTGCTGGTTCTAAGGGGTGCAACTTGATCCAACATTCCCAGATTCGACCTGGTTTAGAATTTAGTTTCTTTTACAGCTCAGTCCCAACATACCTGTAGATTGAGAGGGGATAAAATTTGGAGTTTTTTGAATGTAGATTTTTGTTAAAATAAAAATGTAGATCTGTCATTCCAGCAGTTGTATTGTTTGGATCAAGGTCGTCGCATGTGAGCCGCATCGACTCGGACCGGCATTCGTATGCATCGGTTCAGTGATATGGTTGATCTCAACATGTGCAACATGGTCTTTTTTGCATAATATTGATATTTTTTATTTTTAATGATATGTGTAAAAGCAAATGTAGAAATGATAAATATGTAGGTTTCGTTCTGACACTGATATACATGCAAATCTCATAAACTTGTGAATATTGGTTACTACAACTTGTGGTTTATAATGGTGCATAGTTGTTGTGTACAAATCCACCAGTTGTTGGTCCATGTGTGTGCATTGCACCACAAGATTAGACGAGTACAGAGGACTGTTCTGGATAAAAGACTCACTTGACGCGAGGTGGTAGAAAGAAGAGATGGTAATAGGACTGGAATATAACCATCTAAAACAAGGAGTATATATTAGGAATAAATGATACTTTTTTAAACTATATATAAAGAGATAAATTTTGGGTTGAGAGCATTCTTCTCTCCTTGATAGGTAGAGATATCTCTGAAGAGAGTGTGGAGTGGAGGGAAGCTTATCAAATGACTGCATTTGTGCAGGTGGTAGAACAAAAGCTTGGAGGAGCAGTGTCTGCCAACCAGTTTCCCAACCATGAGGTGCATTGTCCGACAAGAGATTAGATGGAACATGCTCATCAAAGAACCAGTGCCCATCTTACCATATTCCCACCATTTTCTTCTTTTATTTATGTATATGTTTTTAAATCATTCCAACTTGCAGATAATTCCTTTTCATAAACCCCTTCCAACTTGCTGACTAATCAACCATTTTTCCTCAAATCGTCGTCCACCCACAAACTCCCTCACGAAAATCCCCTCCCAAGCATACAGTTTTCTAGATACCTCCTTCGACCACAACCTCTCTAGAAAAAACTACTCTTATAGCTCAATTGCCATTTTTTTGGTGGAGAATGTTTGAAGAAAAATTGCACGAGATTTAAGAGTAGTTGACGGCGCATAGGCGACCTCTTGGTAATCAACTGGTCAATTATTTCTCAATAAGACTTTGTTTATTAATAGGGTGGGGTTAACGTATTCGACTAATCTATCGACCCCCCGAGTAAATACTCTTGTGAGAAAAATATGTGGGACTCGTCATTTCTCTTTAAGAATTTTTGTATGAAAATTATTGTTAA
Source organism: Amorphophallus konjac (assembly GCA_022559845.1). Classification (NCBI taxonomy): domain Eukaryota; kingdom Viridiplantae; phylum Streptophyta; class Magnoliopsida; order Alismatales; family Araceae; genus Amorphophallus; species Amorphophallus konjac. The sequence continues at coordinate 158,580 of JAHNEJ010001519.1, forward strand.
AAATGAATTTTTAAAAAAATTATTCTTAAAAATTTATTAACATATATATCATTGAGTTAAACGTGATTTTTTAAATAAATTTTAGATAAAAATAAATGATATATCTGTAAATAAATATGATATTTTTACACAATTCAGATTTATACGATGATATGTCTGTTAATATATTTACAAGAATAATTTTTTTTATAAATTTTTATTTAATAATAATTTCCATGTAAACAAATTATCCTCTCTATTTGGGCGAGATATCCTAACCTGATAACAAATTGAGTCTAAAGAAAAACGAAATCAGTCATCCAAAAAATCCACACCCTTCCCTCTGCTCTTATTCCCTTAGTCTCGCTTTGATATATGGTTAAACCTGGGTTAGTCATCATTTAATCCAGGATTAACTCCTTTTGAAGTCCAAATTACTTTGATACTTAAACCTGGACTAAATCTGGAGGATAAGTGTTAAACTCGGAGTAACCTTGGACTTCAAAATCTACCTCCAAAGGTGAGTTAACCCAACAATCAATGCTCAATAAATGCACTCTCTCTCTCACACACCCATAATCAATACTCTCTCTCTCTAAAAATATTAATAATTAATAAATATAATAGTATAATAATAAAATAATTATAATACTGATAAAAATCATAAAAAATAATTAATACATCTAATGCTGTAATAATAAAATAATTCTAAAAATGATATCTAAGAGTGTAGCATGGAGAGAGAGAGTGACGTGAGAGAGGGGAGGGGAGAGAGGGAGAGAGAATGAGAGAGATATTTAAAATTATAAAATGAGAGATAAATATGATATTTTACTTATAAATATTATTGGGTTAACCCATTACCTACCAAATCATATAGATTGAAACTAAGTTAGTCCACCTACTTACTTCTGAGTTAATATTATTACTATCAAATCAAAAATAAATTAATCTTAAATTAATCTAAGTAATTTAACTTAACCCAAACTCCCTTCCAAAGTGAGACTTAATACCCCTCGTCAGAATCCTTGACCATCAAACTGCCCCTCCACGTCCACCCTCCTCCAACGCTCCACCTCAACCGCAGAGGCTTTTTTTTTTTTTTTTTTTTTTTTTGCGACCCCCCAAAAAAACCCTACCACGTCGATCTCCCTGCCCACCGTCTCTCTCTCTCTCTCCACCCTCAGCTCAGTGCCGCCCTAAACCCCATCTAGATTCTAGAGAGAGAAGAGAAAGGAGAGATAGAGAGAGAGCAGAGGTCGATCGGGCTCGAGCTCCCCCGCCATGGCGGCGAAGATGGCGATGCTGGGGCGCGCCCAGGCCCAGGCCCTCCTCTCCCGGACCCTCCCGCCCGCCTCCCTCCGCCGGATCTCCTCTTCAACGTTCCTCTCCCAGGAGACGCAGCTGGCGGAGGTCTCCCCCGCCTCCTCCCCCACCCCGCTCCCCCCGCGGCCCTCCTCGGGGAGCCCCCTCTACCACGAGAACTGGCGCAACCCCACCCCCGCCGCCGGCGCATTCCTCGTCCCCGTGGGGCTGCCCGCCGCCTCCCCCAGCTCGTCCCGGATCCTGGCCTTCTCCCAGACGCTGGACGCGGAGAGCCTGATGAACGTGTTCGCGGACTGGACGGCCACGCAGAGGTGGGGGGACATGAAGCAGCTGTTCGAGTTCTGGATCAGGACGCTGGGCGCCGACGGGAAGCCCAACCGGCCCGACGTGGACCTGTTCAACCACTATCTCAGGGCGAATTTCATGCTGGACGCCACGGCGGGGGAGCTGCTGGACCTGGTCGCGCAGATGGAGGAGTACGAGATCACCCCCAACACTGCCTCCTACAACCTGGTGCTCAAGGCCATGTGCAAGGCCAAGGAGAGCGAGGCCGCGCAGAAGCTGCTCGATCGGTGAGTAGGGCCGCTGTGTTCTGTTGTGGCAACACACTCTCCCTCTTTCTGTTCTTATTTCTTCTTTTATTATATCGGTTGCCGCCGATGCCGTTCACTTTGCGGTTGCTACTGGAAGGCTTGACTTTTGAAGAATGTGCCCACCCCCCACCATTTATTAATGTAGATTCTGCGGGTGTTGACACACATTGTGCACATTTCCTGTGTCACCTGCAGTTTGCTTTTTTTCTACCAGAATATACTCCAGATGTTCTAACTTGCTAGCTCTTGGCTCCAGTTTGGCAACCGGGTAGAAAGATGGAAGAGGAGTTTAATCAGGCTAAAGTACCGAAAATGTTCGAAAATCAGACTATCTTTTGATGGTGGCCTTGTTATCTGACATTGTATACACCTCCTCAGTTACTTGCGTGCACGTGGCCAGCTCATGTTTTAGACAAGAACAGATAGCTTATGCCTTGAGTTACGTAGGATAGGGTGAAGAGGAACAAGGATAAGACATTCATAACTTGTTGTCCTTAGCCTATTAGGCAACCGGGTAAGGCGCTGACATAGAGATTTTTTATTTTAGCTGAGTTGCCAAAAAGCTGTTTTGGCAAGAATAATGTATGGGGGTCAGAATATTTAGCGGATTTTTTGGGGGGGATGTGGTGGGGTGGTTGATCACTGGACAGAAGAACCCGTCAATGGAGAAAAGGTACGAATTATCTCTCCCTAATGTCATGTATAACTGTTTCCAAGCCACCTTTTGCCAAATGAAAACTGAGTGGAAGATGGAGTAATCCACAACAAGGGAGACATTCTCCCCAACTTTTGTCTGCTTTTCAGATGGGGGCTCAGAGAGTTTCTCAAGCTGTCATGCATAATTTTATCTTGCAGTCTAGGATTTAGCATATGAAGCCTGAAGAGTACATGCACCCTCAAATCCCCTTTCCCTCAAAAAGTAAAAAATATTAAATTAAAAACAGCCTGCATTGTTACTTTCTAAATAAGAAACCCCAAAAGTCATAACTTTATTGTTTATTTCTTTCCTCGTTACCTTCAGCCAAGAATCTTAACCAGCATCCCTCTTTCTACCTTTGCAACATTTTTATCCCAAATAATGTCAAAGCTGAAATCATGTGCACTCTAATCCACTGCTATACTTCAGTTTCTTTGAAGACCTCCAGATGTATGACTTCCTTAAAGCCAGCATACTAGGCTTCCCTGTCCTGGCTATTTTTTGCACTTTTCCTCTGATACATTTCAGCTTTCTCTAGAAATCTGTGGAAAGTATCTTCTCGTTTTCTTGACAGTTCTTGCGTCACATTAACTTGTACTTAGACATCAATTTGTTCTTCCTGAGTTTTATCACAGTTTGCATTTTTATTTATGTGTTCTATGGTCAGACAATGTTCTATTCTCTATTGTTCTTGGCAGATGTTCTCATATTTATTTTTGATATCAAGGATGTTCCATGCCAATGTAGGATAAAACACGTGGGTGCATGGCACCATTTTCCATCCCTTGCCATTTCATCCTTTGTTGGCTTGCAGAGAACCTCTCTTCCCAAGGTCATCAATATGTCTGGCCAAGGCACATGATGGTAGCCTAAAAATTCATATTTGTCATTGGTGGCACTTATTTCGTGTTTTTAATAAAATGAAATGTATGTCGAAATGTGTCTACGGCTTTCCATGGTTTCTCTCCAAATCTCTGTTCATTATAGTGGGAGCAAGTTGTCAGGCATCGCAGCATAATATTTCTCCCATATGGAGAGGTATTCTAGCCTCCAAGGACATCATGGTGATTAGTGTTCGGGTCCATTTGAGGAGGGGGGACAAATGCCGCTTTTGGACAGATAGGTGGTGTGGTGACTTCACCTTAGAGGACTCTTTCTTGAGACTCTTTGCGGTTGCAGCACCTCTTTTGGCGCTTGTGTCACAGGCTTTTGACTTTCAGCTATCTGTAGGGACGTGGACACCGGTTTCTAGAAGGAACCTTTGGCCAGAGGAGATGGATCAGCTATAGAGACTGCTTACCTTCCTATTTGACTGGAAGCCAGTGGTAGATTTCGAGGACCAGTGGTGGTGGAGGTGGGATATAGAGGGATGCTTTTCAGTTATGTTGGCTTACTCTTTCATTTCTGATGGGGGGGGTATGCCATGACCTCTCTACACAGGTTTGGGTCCCTGGGAGTCCCTTGCAAGTGGAGCTGCTCACTTGGAGGATCTCTCATGGTAGGCTACCAACCTGTGACAGGCTTGCTCCCTTTCTTCATGATATATCCACAGTCTGCGGATTGTGCAGAGAGGAGGATGAGACACTAGACCACCTTTTTGTCCATTGCTCTTTCTCGCAGGAGATGTGGAACAAAGTCAATGGTGGGTCCTCTGTACTATTGACCTGCAAGTGGATGTTCAACACTTGATTGGGCAGTGGCATAGGAGGTGGAATCTGAAAGGGGACAAGGTCATTTTGTGGCTGATCTCACATGATATATTGTGAGCTTTATGGGGGGAAAGAAACAAGAGGTCCTTCAGAGGAGAAGGTTCAGGTGTGGAGAGAGTGGTTTTATTTATTTGTGAGTGAGTGAGTGAATGGGGGAGCTTCTGTGTAATGTGGATTCCCACAACTCTTCCATTTTGGGTCTCTCGGGGAGTTAATGCCGACCACTCCACTTTGGTGTGGAAGGCCTCTTTTGTAAAGGGATTTTGTATACACATTGACTACACTCATATATCTCTCGTTTCTTTTAATACAATAGTGGTATTACCCACTTTCAAAAAAAAAGTTGTCATAGTTCAACCTTTAGTCCAAAAGTTGTCATACTACCTTGGACCATGGAAGGCAGAATCAGTTGGGATCGGATCGGATCGCCCGATCCGATTGGATTTCCGGCGAAACGACCCGATCCCGATCTGGCCTGAACCGATCCATGCCCGGGATTGGGCGGGATCGACCGGATCGGCCCGGATCGGCCGATCCCAGGCGATCCTAGGCCGATTCTACATTCCTGCTCATTTGTGAAAACTAGCAAGAAATGGATATAAGTTGTCTGAAGTCCATTGTCTGAACCAGGGTCGCCTGATCCTGGTAAAGCTCAGATGGCCCATTCTCATTCAGACAAATTTCAAATCCACACAAGCTTGTTCATAAACCGTCACTATACAAATCAACAAAAAAGATAAAGCTAGTTAATGTATCATCATATCCAACTGTGAGTAACATGACCATTTTAATTTTTTTAACTTATGTTCCCTTAGATAAAAGTTTTACAGACCCTATGTGACTCACTTGAATTTCACACGAGCTTGTGCATAGTGTTCCATCCGAATCAATGCCCATGTAGTCGAAATCGTGCCTAGGCGTTGAGGCGAGGCGAGGCGACGACAACTCACCTCGCCCTGTCGTGGCTCGCCGAGGCGAACGCCTCGCCGTTGCCTCTTCCGCTTCGCCCTCCGCGGCACGTGTCGCCCGCCGTTCCCGCCAAGTCGCCCGCAGCGGAGCCGCGTATCGGGTTTGAATACCCGTTAAGCTTAAGCCTCGCGCGGATCCACGTTTAAACCAGTGTGATGGTTTCATTGTCGTCCCACCCCGCAGCCGCTTCTCCGCTCCCCAATTGACAACCCTAATCCCCAACGACGACAGCGGCTTCCGGCGAGTGAACGGGGACCGTGGTGTCCAACGAGCGGCGACAGCGGTGTCCGGCGGGAGTCCGGCGACAGCGGCGTCCGGTACACATCTCCCTCTCCTTCTCTCTGTCTTTCTCACACAGTGGCACACACGCACACCCTCTCACCGTCTCCATCTCCCTCTCCCTCTCCCTCTCTCGCCGTCTCCATCTCCCTCTCTCTTTGTCTCCCTCTCCCTCTCTCGTCGTCTCCCTCACTCTGTCTCCCTCTCATACTCTCCCTATCCCTCTCTCTCCGTCTGTATCTCCCTCTCACTGTCTCCCTCTCTCATCGACGTCATCGTCTCCTTCTTCCTCTCTCTCCGTCTCCCTCACTCTGTCTCTCTCTCTCTCCGTCTCCCTCTCACAGTCTCTTTGTCTCCTCTTTTTCTTCCTCTCTTCCTCACTTTCTCACTCTGTCTTCCTCTCACACAAGCACACGCAGAGAGGGGCTCGGCCCCTCTCCCACTCTGTCACTCTCTCTCTCTCTCCCCCTCTCTATCTCTATCTCACAAGCACACGCAGAGAGGGATTAGCCCTCTCTCTCTATTCTCTCTCTCAACTCTGTCTCCCGCCCACTCTCTGTTCTCTCCACTCTGTCTCCTCTCTCACACAGACACACGCATGCACATAAATAGTCAGTAAAAATATTTTTTTACATTTGTTGTTTGATTTTGTTGTTGTTTGGTTTATTTTTGTAATATGGTTTAAATTTGTTGTTTGATTTTTTTTGTAATATGATTTTAAATTTGTTGTTTGATTTTGTTTTAAGATGTCTACGTCTACACCACCCACTTCTGTGTCTGTTTCTGGTGGTGCATCGTCAAATGCAAGCACTCAAGGGCCCAATGTAGAAAAGCCACCACGGATGAAGGGTCCTATGGACAAGTTCTGCACTCCTGATCTGGAACAAGTTAAGACAGTAAGAGATAAAAAATGGGAAAAGGAACATCGTGATAGGGTTTGCCAATATGTAGGTAGATGATTTATCAAGTTGGCATCCCATTCAATACTGTACGTCTACCTAGCTTTCAAACAATGTTGGAAGCTGTAGGACTATACGGTTCGAGATTTAAAGGGCCTAGTTATCATGAGATTCGTGAGACTCTTTTACATAAGGAGATAAAAATAACTCGAGTTGGTGGACGCCCAAAAAGAAAATTGGGTGAGGTATGGTTGTAACATCATGTCCGATGCATGGACATATGTGAAGGGGATGGACACTGATCAACTTTCTTGTGAACTCTCCAGGTGGGATTTTTCTTTCTATGTCTCTCACTATCAACTTTCAATATATTTTCTATTTTTCTTTCTATGTCTCTCACTGTCATTATGTCTTACTCTCTTTCTCTATGTGGGATTATTTTCTTGAAATCAATTGATGCTTCTACACATGTGAAAGATGCCAAATTGTTGGCAGATTTATTGACAAGGTTATTAACGAAGTGGTGTTCAGCATGTCATCCAAATTGTGACAGATAATGAGTCTAGTTATGTGGCAGCCGGGAAAATGTTGATGGCAGCCCATCCTCATTTATTCTGGACACTATGTGCTGCCCATTGTTTAGACTTGATGTTGGAGGACATTTCCAAATTGTCTTCAATGAAAGAAACCATTCGTAGAGCTAAATTGGTAACTACATTTATTTATGGGCACACAAGGATTCTTGTTATGATGAGAAAGTATACAAATGTCAAGAATCTTGCACGTGCAGTTGTCACTCGCTTTGCCACCAACTACTTAAATTTACCGAGTCTCCTTGATTGTAAAGATGGCTTGAGAAGGATGTTTACATCTGCTGATTGACTTGCTAGTAATAATCGGTGGGCCAAAAAAATGAAGGGAAGAAGGTAGAGGGCATTATCTTAAAGACCTCTTTTTAGAATGGTGTGGCATATTCATTTCAAATATACAAGTCCCTTGTTATGGTTTTACGGTTGGTTGATGGAGAAAGTTAGCGATGGGCTACATTTATGAGGCTATGGATCGTGCAAAGGAGACTATTAAGAGTGCACTAAATGACAAGCTTGACAAATATAGTTCAATTTGGGAAATTATTGATAGACCGTGGGACTTTCAAATGCACCGTCCTTTACATGCAGTTGGCCTTTATCTTAATCCAGCTCTTTATTTCTCTAATTCAAAAATTGAGTATGATCAAGAAGTTAAGCAAGGGCTATATGATTGCATTGAAAAGTTAGCTCCAGAAGCCTCAGTCCAAGATGCAATTTTCAAGGAGTTTGCAGCTTATCAGTATGCCCAAGGGCTATTTGGGAGAGAAATGACCATTAGGCAACGCACTTCTATGGTTCCGGGTATGGATGCTTTTCTCAATTTCTTGTCTAATTTTTATTGCAATCATGGAGTAAGAATTATTGTGAAATGTGAATTATAATTTCTTTGTGATGTAGCTACTTGGTGGTTTAACTTTGGTACCACCATACTGTAGATCTCTAATTTAGAATAATCCACTTAAGATAAATATCAAAGAAGAGACATGCAATAATCATCAATATGGAGGAAGATATATGCACGAGGTGCACAAGGGGAGTGTGTGATCGCCAGAGACGCTAGGTCTCAAAAAAATATAATCAATAAGAACATGGGAGGAATGATCGTGAAAAGTACCTCAAAAGATGCGGGGATGTGAGTGCTTCCTTTCCCTTCAAATCGGCCGGCCGATGAAGAGAGTTCTTGCTTTTATTACCCTTGCAAAAAAAAGACAAACACCAATAAAAAAATGGATTAGAATATGGTGTGTAGCATCAAATTCTATATGTAAAGATAAGCATGAAAATTGTGCAAGAACACACCTTGTGGGTGTTGGCCCTTAAACCCCTATGCAAAGAGGGTGTGGGAGATGAATGCATGAAAATATGAATAAAAGTTAAAGGGAAAGAGTGCATGAGTTGCACTAAAGGGGGAAAGGCTCAACATGGTTGAGATGAAGAGTTGACAGAAGAAAGATGATGTAGCATGCATGAACTAATGCAATAAAAATAGGAATAATAAAAACAAAGCATGAGCCTGTGCTTCGGGGCTTTGATATTCAATAGGGAGAAGCCTTCAGTGGGATAAAGACATGAGCATGTGAAGCCCTCCTTCGGTCAGAAGCAACAGCACCTGCAAGCACAAAACAAGAAAAAGAAAAACAAACAGAGAAGAAGGGGAAAATACGTGAGAGGAAGAAGGGGAATCGAAAAAAGGAGGGATCCGAAGAAGAGGAGTCCAACCATACAGAGCTACAGAAAGCTCTATTAAATAGAATCTAATCAAAAGATGGAAGGATAAGAACGGGCAAGAGCCCAAGGGGGAAAGATAAGAATGGGCAAGAGCCCAAACGAAGCAGGGATCCTGTGGGGAAAGACGCGTTCGTTTGGAACACAAAAATGAAACACGACCTGGACAAAGGCGTCAATTCAAGAATTGACGACCTGCCAGAGGGCGTCTTTTAAAAACACGACTTAGATCATGGCGTTAATTCAAAAATCAAATTTTAGAATTTATTTGAAAATTGTGAAACACGTCTGAGTCAAAGGCGTTAATTAAAACACGCCCTAACCATGGACGTTAATTCAAAATATTCAAAATAGGGCCATTTTTCATTTCTCAATATTATTTTCTCATTTTTTAGGTGGAGGTGCATC
>JAHNEJ010000545.1:0-195089 GCA_022559845.1 Amorphophallus konjac
GAGGCTTCCCTTTTGTGCAAAGGCTGCCCTTTGTGAATGAGAAGATTCTCGGGCTATTTCTGGGAATGCCCGCTCCCTGACATTGGGGGCTGAAGCAGATGAAGCCTGATGTTGACTTTGGAGACTTTTGGAATGGCCTCGTGATGGGTCCCGCACTAATACTTCCTTCCCCCCAAAGAGGATTTCGAGTAATTTTCGAGTTTCCTCCTTTGGAAGGGTAAAGATTCTAGGTCCTGCCACGCGCCACTCGGGATTCCCTTGAGCTGCTTGGCTTGAACTGGGGCCGGCCTCTGGCTTCTTGGGCCTAGTTGGGGTGCGGGGAGTTGATGCATGTATGACATTAACTGAGAAAATCGATGGGCCTTGCTGAAAAGGTCCTACGGCTCTTTGGGGGGGATTGTCTATATTTATGACTTGACGGGAAATGAGGTCCTCAGCGATGTCTTTGAAGACAGAGCAGTCATAAATGACATGACCCACAGCACGATGGTAAAGGCAGTAGAGGTGCCGATATACCACGGGAGTGCCAGGGTCATTGCCAGATGCGGGGAGCTGTATCAGCCCTTCCCTACGACACATATGGAATATCTCCAGTGTTCTATGTCGAGGGAAAGAGTATAGCCTCCGAGGAGCCCGATTGATGGGGGAATCTGTTGCATTATCGGACAACCATCCTCCAGTCCTCTGAAGCCTCCGAGGCTCTACCATATTTTCCGAGTTGTGGGTAGAGACTGAGGCCGAAGGCCGCGGTGCGGGGGCCGGAGCCTGCGCCGGCAGCCGCTCTTCAATTCGTTCCATAAGGTGGAGTAAATCCTGCTGGTTGCGCCGCAGGACGGACTTCCCTTTTGATTTTCTTGACTGCCTTCTGGATGGCAAGACATTCAGACATAAGAAGGGGCATACCCCTTTGTGCTGCTTCGTGAGACCTGTCAGGGAGGGGTGGTTGAAGCCCATTTAGCGTCGACCTCACCTGGCTCTTTCCCGAGATTTTGTGAATTACATTTATAGACAAATTGGATTTTTCCCGGGTAGGAGATGGAGGCGGGCTATCTACGCCAGAAGGTTGGCTTAGGGTCTGCTTGACAGCTTCCCGCAGACGTTTTAGCGACATGCTTTCCCCATGGATATCAATCTCTCCCCTTTGGATGAGAACACAATGAGGTCCTGTACCTCTTTACACTTCCCGGTGGGGTGGGACATTGTAGCATGATACTTGCCATATCGGGGATGTCTTTTTTCGACCTCGGTGTATCCTGGCGGCGAGTCATGCACCAAGACTCGCCCATCTTCAAGTAGGCGATCAAATACCTCTTAGTATTCTCCTTGGGGAAGGAGCATTGATGGGACGGCCTCCAACCTGGATACCACAACGTGGGTCTTGCTTGGCTGGGATCGGCCTCTGATGCTTCTGGGTGAGGGAAAATAAATGCTGCAGCCCTGAAGGTCCCCTCATTTGAATGGTTAATTACATTGGCTGAACGTGTCGGCCGGTCCCATGGATAAGGTTCGGGAGGATCCACCAAACCATTCTTCATTGTAATGAGTTGACTTTGGATCATCTTTTCTGCCTCGTCTTTAAAGACGTAGCAATTTTCAATAGTATGGCCCAATATACGATGATATACGCAATAATTGGGATGGTCAGTTTTGTTGGCATCCTTCGGGCTTTTTTGGCTCTGGAAGGGATATGAGCTTATTCTTGAGGCAAAGGTTAAAGAGCCTCTTGGTGTGCTCCTTTTTAAATTAATAGGGAGTCTTCATACGCTCCGACAACCTTGCGGACGCTTTTCCTTCGGGCTTTTTGCCAGACTCTTTTGGGGTCGTAGGTTCATCCGACCCATTGGTGGGAGAGAAATCAACGGCATTTGCCTCTTTCGTCTCCTTCCCTACAGCACTCCGCTCCTTGGAAGGTTTCCCTTTGGAGGGTGTGAAAGTTGGGTTCTCTGCAAAGAACATTTCTATTTCTGCAACGGCTGAATTTAACTGGTCAAACCCCTTGATGCTTGCGCCTAGGAGCTTCTCACTGACTTCTGCCGATAGGCCTCTTCGGCATATGGTTATTGCATCCTCTTGAGAAGGAGGGTTGTCGCAACTCATGCTACAATCCCTCCAGCGCTTGATGAAGTCAAGTGCGGCTTCGCCCCTCTTTTGTTTAAGCGAACATAATTCTGCAAGAGAGACCTTTCTTTCTACTGCCTGAAAACGATCGATAAACTTCTTTTGAAGATCGGCCCAGTCAGCGACAGAATTGGGCTTCAGCCTTGAATACCATTGGAAGGCGCTGCCTGTAAGAGAGGTCGTAAAGTAGCGGAGGAGGTAAGACTCCTCAAGTGCCAACTCGCCCATGGCCGTTATATAGTAGGCCAAATGTTCGTGGGGAGATCCCAATCCATTAAACTTCTGGAACTTAGGCGCCTTTGGGCAGTCCGGCGGTAACTTCTTAAATTGGTGGTGCAGAGGATACGGCACACTGTATAAATCAACAGTGGCTACCCCCTCGCCCCGCTGGGCAAACTTATCTTCAACAATTTTCTCAATAAGCCGTCGTTGGGCAATGACGTCCTCCACCGGTAGGGCCCGAGAAGACTGAGCATTGGGCGTAGCTCGAGGCAGTTCAACACCTACTTCAATGGCTGCCTGGTAGGGGGCTCCCACTTGTCGCTCGACAATAACGGGATTACCCGACTGCTCTCGTTGAAGGCCTTGATCATGAGTTGGTGTTATCGGCTTTGGGGCAGTTAAATTCATCTGGCGTCTCATTTCCAGCATGAGATTGGTCATTTCTATATGCCAACGCTACATAGTCTCGAACTTAGCATCATCGGACATGGTTTGAAATGCCGCCTTTGTCGGTGGCTCAAAAACTAGGTTGGCAGAACCACCATGGGGTTGGGCTCCCGCTTCTCCATGGGCGCTCCTAACTTCGTCGGGGTCATTTTCTTCTTGGACGAAGTTGACCTCCTGATTTCGGGGCTGGTCAAGATTCTGCTCCTGGTGCTGTCCCTGGCTGGAGGTCCCTGGATGGTCACTGTATTGGGTTTGAAGATTCCTCCTTGCGGCATTCCTGGTATTACGGTACACCGCGCCGGCAGCCAGGTTCGGGTCATCTGACCGGGGAGGTTCATTGGCTGGATTGTCGGCGGGACCCGTGGCTTCTCTGTCGGAGGTGTAGCAAGTATATACCTTCATGCTATCTTCAGTGTCTGAGACTCGAACTGTTCTCCGCTTCTTCGGGGTTGAAGCCCCGTGCGGGAGGAATGCCCCAATCTGTCAAAGACTGACGGTCGTGGTGACGGAGCTTTTGCCAGTCTATCAAAGACCGAAACCCGATTAAGTGGTGTTTGACCACGAATGGATGTCTCGGGTTGACAGGGCTCCGAGCTTCGGGGAGCGTGGTCAAATTTTCGGTAGACCCCTTTTCTCTTCTTCCCTTGGAGGGGTGAGGTGTCAACCTGCTGGGTAGCTTGACCATGCTTTTGGTGGAAGGTTTGAGCTTGGTCGGGCTGACTAGCCCTGGCTCGTTTGATTTGGTTGGCCTTCGGCTTGGTGACCGAAATCTTCTTCATCTTCTGGGAGCGTTGTTGAACTTTGCTGCTCCCAAGTTTAGAATTGGACTTCTCTTTGAATTCTTGCTTGTCCTCCTGCACTCGGCGAAGGAGGGCGAAGCAGTTGGAAGTTGATATGGCCGGGACATGATTATCCCGAGGCAGGCTTGGCCCAGTTTCGTCTAGTCGGACGCGGACCCCTCCAACCAGGACGGTCTTACCCGACCTGGAGAGTTTTGCTGAAGGCATGCGGCTTTGACGGCTCCTTCGTTGCCCCCATTTCGCGGGGATGGCATAGGAAGAAACAGCATGAACCGAAAAGACTTGGCTCGAGAGGGAGCATGAATGGTTGCCCCCGATGCCTGTGGAGGTAACTGGCGACGCAGGAACCTGTTGTGGAGCGGGGACCACCCCTAGGAAAAAGGGAGACCCCACAACAGCTGGAAAGTCCCCAAATGCGATTGGGGCTGCCAGGTAGCCGTACCGAGCGTGGTTGGCGACGACAAGAGGTCCATATGTTACGGCCGCCATTTTTCACGGAAGAGCTTACTGAAGAGAATGCACGCTCGATGCTGAAATCCTCTCCTGGCTCTCTCCTGAAAGGGGGCAGAGAGGGGCGATCAGAGCCTTTACTAAGTATAACAATCTTTGGCAGAAAGAAGAAAGGCGGGAAAGGTCCCACCGGGCGTGCCAGTCTGTTTGCACGCGGAAAAATATGACGTGGAAAATGCCGAACAAGCACATGGCGTTGTTTTAGTTTTTTTTTGGGCATATTCTATGAATTCCGCATTTTTTAGGAATTATCAGACGATTTAGGGTTCGTGTACGGGACCTTTCCCCACCGACCGGAGTCGGTGTTAATTTACATCGGTACAAGTCCGAACACCTTTGATTAACTGCCAAAATTTGTTGACCGTCATGTCGGCTCTAATATCTCGGGTCTGCCCTCGAGGGATCGTCGTGCATTTTTTAAATGGGTGGCATTCGTAACCCTTTGGTGTATTGCAATCTTGCATCTACAATTTTCTTTCTTTCGGGGATTTGTTTACAATTTTCCCTTTTCATGGGGGTATATTTACAATTTTCCGCTTTCCGAGGGTATATTTGTAATTTTCTGCCCACCGGGGATATATTTGCAATTTTCTGCCCACCGGGGGTATGTTTGTAATTTTCTGTCCACCGGGGGTATATTTACAATTTTCTGCCCACCGGGGGGTATTTCTGCAATTTTCTGCCCACCGGGGGTGTATTTACAATTTTCTACCCACCGGGGGTATGTTTGTAATTTTCTGCCCACCGGGGGTATATTTACAATTTTCTGTTCTGTGACACTATTTTTTCAATTTGTTTTGAACAACGGACGGTATTATATACTTTCCATAATATGTTAAATCAACATGAAGTTCAAGTATTCTTTCAATCAACATAATCTCCCCTCATGGAAGGGAATGATTTTACATATATGATCCTCCCATGGGAGGGTTGTTTTACAAAGACTTTCAAACAAATCTTCTATAAAGAGAAGTGGACCATCTTGTTTCACCTTCTTCTCTTTATCCTTTTTTTTTCTCTCTTCTTTTCTCAAGCCTTCTTGCGTAGCTCCTCTTGGTGGAAAGAGTCCTCTCCAAGCTAAAAACTCTCTCTGGTAGAAGGAGTTCTCTCCAAAAAAAATTCTCTCCTCTTGTGGAGAGGTCTTGGGTTTATATAGGGGAAGGAAGAAAGTTTGGTGGAGCTCCCCGGAGGCTTGGAGAAGGTAACTCCCATCCTTTCATCTTCCCCGTATTTTCTTCTTCCTTTCCTTCTGTTTTTTTTGTGTTCCCCCGTTGGCAAAGCCACTTCCGCAGGAGAAAGGGGGGGAGTCCCCCGGTGGCGGATGGAACCGGGGGTGGGGTTCCCCCGGTCGCGGTTGACAGCAGAGAAAGGGGGGGAGTCCCCCCGGTGCGGACGGAGGCGGGGGGGGGGGGGGGAGTCCCCCCGGTAGCGGACAGAACCGGGGGGGTTCCCCCGATTGCGGACGACAGCAGAGGGGGCGGGGGAAGTCCCCCCGGTGGCGCAGTGGGCCCCGGGGGGCTCCCCCGTTCGCGGCGGCAACAGAGGCCCCCGGGGGGCTTCCCCCGGTGGCGCACGGAACCGGGGGGGCTCCCCCCCCGGTCGTGGCGGCAGCAGAAGGCCGGGGGTCCCCCCCCGGTGGCAGATGGAACTGGGGGGGGCTTCCCCCGGTTGCGGTCGGCAGCAGGAGGCCGGTTGCCTCCCCCCCGGTCGCGTCAGCAGCAGGAGACCTCGGGGGGGGGGGGGGGGGGGGCTCCCCCGGTGGCGTCGGTAGGAAGGAGGCCGGGGGGCCTCTCCCCCGGTCGCGGTCGGACCCGGGGGGTTTCCCCCGCTTGTACATGGAGCCGGGGGGAGTTCCCCCTTGCGCATGGCGAAAAGAGAGGGAAAGAGACCCCCCCCCCTTTTTTGAATATTCGTCAATTCCCTATATATATAAAAAGAGGTGTGGACTTGACTAACTCTGTCTTTTTTGACTTCTTGTGCAGGGATACCACGTGGAGACTTGTTCGTTTTTTGTGTTTGAGAATTCTCCGGACGTCGTCTTGCTGCCAGATTGACTTGAGGTTGATTTAGAACTTTGATTAAACTTCGTGGGGAAACAGATGGACCCCTAAAATATTCATTCTTGTATGGACTTGAACCCACGGGCATGTATTTGCATGCTGCCCGTGAGGTGTTCGGTAAAATTTCCACTTGTCATAATAGAGCCAACGGCTCGTGTTAGCGTGGGATTTCAATTGGAAAGGCCTCATGGGCTTGTGTTGTATATCCGGGCCTCGTCTAAAAAGACTTCACAGTCCGGATCTTTAATAACTCGTAGAATGGGTGCACATAGCTTTGTACCACTGAGTATGTTTTAATGAAAACATAATTTTCTTCATTTCTGAAATGCACTGTAATTTTGTCAGCAATTCATCCATGAACTTTTCAGGGTTCAACAGTAGACTACAGTTTGCAAGAGGTTTAATGTTGCACTAGGAAGTTTTTTAATATCTTAATGATTTGATGTCCAAACCATACATCCTCTGATATGTACAACATGTACCTTCTTTGCTGTACTCAAAGAGCCATGTTCCTTCCTCTTATGTCTTAATATTTTTGTTATAAATGTAAGTTTCCTCTGTTCTTTGCAGAATTTTATAGAGTTAAACTTTGGGCCAAAGGTTCATCCCCTGTCATGTGGTTCATGTAGGAGAGGGGGAACCCCACACGGAATTTTGTTGTTTTGTTGTACACAACAAACTTTCAGAATCTATCCCCCCCCTGACACAATGCTCCCTGTTTGATTCCAGGATCAGCTTTCCCCTCCCGCACAGGCTGCTAATTTTCATTTTAATGCTTGTTGGATGGGTGTACAAAAAGTTCGGCTTACAAAGCAGTTCCTTACATTTAAGAATAGCTTTTCTCCAGTCATTCTTATGCACAAGGACTTTTGATTGTTCAAAAGCTCAAAAAATTATTGGTTATTCGCCAATGGCTACTTTGGAGGTCAGGTTGCCTCTCAACTTTGCTGCTTGGTATTTTTTACCATGGAAAACTGCATTTAGCTTCCTGGTGTTCATTTACCCAAATCTTTTTATATCAAAGCCATTTACTTTCTATTATTCCATACACATGCATGCTTCCTTCAAATGCATTCCTAATATTTGAACTTCCATGAAGATGGTCATCCATTATATTAGTTGCTTAATTTGTGTCAAATCACACTTTCAATAACACCTGATGGTTCTGAAGCCATGATCTCAAATTGAACAACATACTTTTATGTCATTTGGAATGGATTGAAGCTCTAGACTTTCTATGTTCTCATTTTGATTGCTGAATTGCAGGAAGGCATTATGTCAACTATTGATTCATTTTCTCATTTAGCGAAAGGTTCTCCTTATATGAGAGAACTTGACCTTTCCAAGTGTTCAAATGTTGAAAAACTGTTAGGCCATGGAAAAGGTGTGCTTGCCATTTAAATGTGATTGTTCAATTTATTTTCTTTTCCTTTTAATTCCATAATTCTAATGTTTCTAAAAGTAGTAAAAGAATTTGTTTCCATGCTTCTGTATTATCCTTGTCTACTTATTCTTATCTGAAAATAAGATGTTGCTGGCAACTACTAAGAAAGGCGCATAAGTGCCACTTTTCCATGTACGAGGTGAAAGCACTTTTTTGTCTTTGCCAAATTCTATAGCATATGAACAGTACAACCGTGGTTTTGGAATTTTACGTGCAGTTATGCTATTCATCTTTGATCCATCTTGAAATCATTGTGCTTTATCATTAGTTATCTTATTGCAGTTGCAGACATATTATTATGGCGGGATGAAAAAAAGACATTTGCATATGCACTTGCACTGTTCCTGTTACTTCACTGGTTTCTTCTTTCTGGAAGGACCTTCCTCACATCCATGGCCAAGCTTCTGCTTCTGGTTTCAGTGGTTCTATTTGGCCATGGCCGTCTGCCTCCCACAATGTAGGTACTATGTTAGCACCATATTCCATATAATTATTGAGAAAATAGCTTCTATCTGGTGCCTTTATATATATATATGAAATTTTGTTGTACATTCTAGGAGCAGTGCTGAATGCACGAGGTTGAACACCAAATATCACTTTGTTATCCATGTTATTCTGAGAAAGTTCCAGCTTACTTGTATCTAGGCTTTGAAACTTGTTCTAGTTGGGTCTGCTGCTAAGGTCAGAATTCAGATAGGCCCGTTTCCTGAACTGTGAAGAATGTGGCTATAGATTCCAAGCCGTTCAAATGATACAAAATTTCCAAGTCATGCAAATGATGGGTGAAAAGAAAAGTGTCCTCTCTTTCAGAAAATATCAACTTCTATCATATTTGCTTGCTTGAAGTTGGCAAAGATAAACTATAGCACTTGGGCCTTCACCTCTTTGCAGAAGCTTGGCTATTGGTCTAATATGAGAGATTATTAATGTTTTGAGGCCACATATTAGTAGTGGTGGTGTTTCTATATGGTTTACATTTCTGTCTGCAATTGTCTATAGCCATTCTATGCTCATATCCATTGCGTGGTCATGCTAATTAACTCTCTTCTACAGGTTTGGTTTCGCGATTGAGAAGATTTCTCCATTCTGTTTTGAAGTCTCAGAGACAACCATGAAGAGTGTACTCATGTCCTTATCATCGATGTGGAACAGAGGTGTTTATTTGCTGAATATGTTATCCCGAGGAGAAGATGGGAGCACTTTTCTTAGGGTGAGAAATCAATCTGAATTTTTAAATTCCAGTTGTTAGTATTTTTTCAATTTGTTTGGTGAGAGAATTTTCTATTTTTAGATGATGAAGAAAACTACGTTCTAACCCTGAATACTGTACCTGATATGAAAGTAACCTTTAATAAATGAGCTGTTTTAATACTATTTTTCTTTTGAGATGCAGTAAAATAACTTTTTCTTCTCTGACACCATGTTGGTACTTGGTACAGGTTGCAGCTGCATTATGTTTCTTCAAGTTGTTGTTGCAATTTTCACCCTCTTTATTGATTGGCATAGGTGGGTGCAATCTTTATCGATTTTGTTTGAGATTCCACCAATGCATGGAATTCTTAAAATAATGAAACAAATAAATGCAGGTTTCATAAGCTTGTTCACTGTCTTCATCATATATGAGCAATGTGAAGATGATATTGACAGATTAATAGGAAGAGCCGCTGTTGGTGTCAATGAAGCCAGACAAACACTCTTGGCTAATTTACCCGGCTTCTTGGCTGAATACTTTTAGAAATTAAATATTTACCACAGATGGATGTTCCTAGACTCCAGCAAAGCAGCTGCAATAAGCAATGAACAAGAAAGAGAATAATTTTTGCACCGGTTTACTGCTAAAGGCAGGTACAAGTAGCCCCCTCCATGCACCTATTTGTCAAGATTAAGTAATTTGGCTTCTGAGTTGCTTCTTCTTGTAATCATCTTTGGTTGTATTTTTTAATTCAACTGGTAATTAAACTATTTTGATATCTTTGATGTATGGATCATATCACCGGAGAGGAGGGGATTGCTGCAGGGGGGAAGAGAGAGGAGGGGTGAAGGGTGGGAGAATTTCACATTGTCCTATTGGGTCAGCTAGGTTTACCAGTGGTTTGACAATGTGGTTTATCAGCTATTTTCTAAAATACTTGAGTCAAGAATAAACTCCTTTCATATTTCTTTATTGAGCGTATAATCATCATCTGGGTGGGAATAAGGATTTTATTACCCTACCTACAAAACAAGAAAGGACATGAACAGGAACAAGGTCTAAGATGGTACCTGAACGTAAGATGGATGTACTCATGGTGAGATGTTAAAGACTATAGTATGCTGCGATGAATCTGGAAATATAGAGCTAGAAGTAACTTCATAGAAGGAATCCAGGATCCCTAGTTAAGAAGCTGTGAAAGTCAAAGTCGGGGAGGAAGAAATTATTTGTATGGAGAAGTACTACCTCCTCAATCTTCAATATTCTAACAACATTCCATCCTTCCATGCCAAGTGTGCTTGGTGGGACTAAAGGGGAGGAGTTTGACACCATGCCAGTGTTAGCCACAACATATGCCCACTCAAAGTCTCCCCACCACATGAGGATGGTGGATCTCTAATGTAATGTTCAGGCTTACAGAGGGATCAGTGCCATTATCTTTTTATCGGGTGATATAGATGACCTTGAATGAGGCAGAATCTCAGACATTAGGCAAAACGGAAAAGAGCACTTGCATCTTAGAAATGCCAAGGCAACAAAATTAAGTTGTGCTCTTGGATGTGTTCCCAAGGGGCAGTCCAGTGCCACAGTGCTTCCACCAATGTGCATTCTAGGGAGGGTCAGATGAGCCTTTGCCATGTTTTCTGGAGGCGCTGCTTTCAGTTTTCAAGTAACCTTTGTTCTTGGATATGTCCCTACACTAGCAATATGTAATACCAAGCTCTCTAGCTGAGTACTATAAGGTTATACATAATGTATCTTGTGCTTTGAAGGAGTAATATGATCTGCATCACCTGACCATTACATGGAAAGTGAGATGGTTTTCTCTCTTTAGCCATTTCTAGAGAGAGAAGCTCTGGGGAAACTGCCATGCATGAGGGAGGATCCCGGGGTTTGCTCTGGGGTCAGGGGGCTGTCGTGTTTCCGATGAGGGCACAAGGGCCATCTGCAGTGCCAGTGCAGAGATCCGTTGGCGGAGAGAAGTTGTTCGAGTCTGGGGAATGGAGTGAATGGCGGAGGGAGGCTTCAGCCTCAGCGTTCGTTTGCAGATGTGGTCCGAGGGAGGCCGACCACTAGCGTCCCTGTGAAGGCTGGTTGGGAATGCTTGGAGGTGGACCACCTTCTTGAAGCCCTGGTGCAGGGGAGACCGCGGTGACTTGCTAGGTGTGTGCTTGTAGATCCGGTGGATGGCGGGGTCTCAGAGGACAGGGTTAAGACCCTCCTGAACAGGGGAAAAGGGGTGGATGCCGGATGGGAGGTAGCGCAGGTGGGTGGAGGGAGCTTCCGGGCGGTGGGCTGGAGTGAGGAGGAGGTGGAGGCGGCACTCAGGGAGGGGTACATACTGGCGGAGGGGATCCTGCTTTGGCTGACTAGGTGGAGCCTTCCGATGGGCACTTTCCTGGACCTGAGAGGATGTAGGGTCCAGCTGAGACTCTTAGGTAAATCCCACTCATCCTGTGTGACAAGTGTAGCATCTCCCATCTCCTCCGACACGTCAGCAGGTGGAACAGGGGTCTGGCGTTTGTCGAAGGTGGGTGGCTCATGGCTGTGGAGCTGGTGGTCTAGGTGTGCAGCGTGAGGGCTACTCCGGCAGCCCTTACAGTCGACGTGGCCGGGGAGGCTCTTTTGGTGAAGGTTGAAGTCCAATCGGAGCAGCAGAGGCCGCCGTTCCTAGAGACAAAGGGGGGAAGATGGTGCAGACTCTTTTCAAATTCAAACAGCTCGCTAGATCCTCGCAGATACTAGTCAGGTTTTGATCCGGTCCCATGTTGGGCTTAACCAACGCCCGCGATAACCCGCCAATTGGAAACCCACAGACCCTGATTAGGCATGGATCCGACAACCGTGACTTACCCGAACCTGGAGTCACGGGTCTGTCGGCCTATTAGAAGCGTACTGGGTTCGTGCTGGACCCTGTATTGTTTGCCTTCTCAACCCGACGGCTCCTCCCTTCGTAGCTTTGGGTTCTGCGACAGAAACTATCCTTCGACCAAGGCAAGGCGAAGCCGAGCGGCAGTCGGCAGCGAGGATCGACGGAGTGTGCTGATGGGGAGTATTGGTGGCGAGTTCCCTCCGACATCTGCAGATGCCCATGCTTCGTCGGTGGAGCTCGGAATGCAAATGTTTTGCGGCCTCTTAAAGGGGGTCTTGGTCGTACGCGCAGAGGACGAAGCCTACCTGACGGCTCCCACAGTGCCAGTGGTGATTGTGCATCTGTATGCCTCTGAAGGAGATTTAGGGACACCGAGACAGCTCAATCTGCATGACTCTTCCCCGTCGGAGAAGTGAACAAGCTTGCGGAGGAGGTCGGATGGCCCTGTTGGTCTCTAGTGCCAGATGCTGAAGCACCTGGAGCCAGACAGTGGGATGCAGACCTTGCTAGGTGGTGCTATTCCTGTTCGGTGTTCACGACAATAGGAGAAGTCCAGCCTGGAAGAAGATGAGGCAACTAGTCCTCCTGCTCAGGGGCTGGGAAGGGGAGGACAGACAGGCCGGGTCGTGTCCGATAAGGGCACCAATCACAGCTCCACACGACAAGAAAAGGGCCATCACGCATTGGTGAACAGCCCTACAGTTGGGAGCCTTCCAGGAGTCAACATTCTTTTGCGGCCAGGGCCATTCCCAGGGCTAAGGCCCGGGGGGAGGTGTTGACAGGCACTGTGCAACCTCAGGGTGCCTCGAGCATCTACCTTCTTAGCTCTAGAGTCTAGGAGGAGGGGGAGGAGATGGCCTCAACAGGGGAGGAAGCTATCCTAGAGACACCGAGATAGGGCAGGCAGCAAGAAGGAGAACGGATCCTGGAGAGGGGCAATCTAGGTAAGGAGGTGATGAGGGAGATCGTAGCGGTGGTGGAGAGAATGGTGCATGAATATGTTAAAGGGCAATAGGGGAGAGGGTGAGTGTCTCTTTCCTATGGCTGGAGAAGGACTTGAAGGTGGCATTTAACAGAGTTAAGAAGAGGTGGGGCATGAACAATGCAAGGGAGGCTAAGGGCAGTAAAGCTTATAAGAAGGGGGCCGGGGAGAGTGAGGGAGGAGGGGGAGGAGAGAGATAGGGACATCCCATTATCCTTAGGAGGATCGTCTCTTAGAATGTGGGGGGGAGAAGAGGAGGGTGGTGAAGGAGTTGGTAAGGCGTTGTAAGATGACATCATGTGTTTGCGAGAGTCCAAATGTGAAAGGGATGCAGAGTCTCTCATGAGGGAGATTGGAGGAACCAGATTATCTAAGAGGTTCTCCGACCGAGGGGAGGGCCGGGGGCATTATGATCCTCTAGAATCAGTTCAAGGTAGAAGAAGTGAAGGAAGATAGACAGATTAACCAAGGACTTATTTTCCTACATTTTAAAATTTTAAAGGATGGCTTCTCATGGGACTTTTCCGAGGTGTATGGCACTTAAAATAGAGTGGGGAAGAGGCTATTGTGGGAAGAGTTTACTTTGTATCATCTTAGCTCTGGCCGGCCTGTGTGTTGGTGAGGACTTTAATGCTATTGCAACACCTTGGGAGAGGATGGGATGCACTCTCCAACAAGAGTGATGGAGGACTTCACCGACTTTATACAGGCAACTACCTTATTGATGTGGAAATGGCTAATGCTCAACTTGATCCAATCTGAGGGCTGATCCCATTTGCTCTAGGCTGGACAGATTTCTGGTTTTTGTGGATTGGGAGGATTGTTATCCTCATGTACAGGTGTCATCTCTGACTAGATCAGTTTCAGACTACAAACCTTCTACTGAAAACCAGCCGCCCTGATGCGAGGAGACAAAGCTTTAGATTAGAGAGATTCTAGTTCAGGGAGGATGATTTCCTAGATACTGTCAGAGGGGCATGGAGTGTGCAAAGGAATGAGTCATCAACTATGGTTAGGTTGGTCAGCAAAATGAGGCAGGTGGTACAGACTCTTATGGCATGAGGTGCAAGCAAAACCTTACTTGGCAGAGTAGCAAAAGACATGATCTTGCAACATATAGAGGGGTTGGAAAGCCTAGAGGAGGCAGGGTTGACGGATGATGCAGACAAGAGTCTCAAGGACAGTCTAAGGGCAGAGTTCGAGGAGATCCTTGTTGTAGAGGAGATTATTGGAAGTAGGGGTCGAGGGAGAGCTGGATCAAGGAAGGAGATAGAAACACTGCATATTTTCAGCACATAGCCTCTGGGAGAAGAAGAGTTAATTCCCTCACTTGTATCAGAGTGGGAGATCAGCTCTTCTCTAGGGATGAGGATATCAGGGGGCAGGCAAGGACTTTCTATTCCAACCTTTTCATCGAGGATGATATCAGTAGACCGAGGATTGCTTCTGATCTCCTCTCTTGCCTTACTCCCGAGGATAGGAAGGCCATTATCCTGCCTTTCTCAGAAGAGGAGGTCTACCAAGCAATCTTTTCTCTTGCAGGTGATAGGGCTCCGGGCCCTGATGGTTTCCTTATCGCTTTCTTTCAAAAGAGTTGGGAAATTATAAAGGAGGACTTTATGCTTGCATTGAAGGAAGTCCAGGAGGGCAGGGCTCACCTGAGGGGAATTAATAAAATCCTTTTGGTCCTCATCTCGAAAAAATAAGATGTACAATGTTTTCAAGATTTTAGGCCCATCAGTTTGTTGAATGGCACTTATAAATTTATCATTAAGCTGTTGGCAAGAAGAATGGATACAATTATGGACAAATTGGTCAAGTGGTTTTGAGGGGGCTTTCATCAAGGGAAGGCAAATTTAGGAAAACTTTTTGGTGGCCCATGAGTGTCTCTTTGCTATGATGGCACAGAAAAAGAAATGAGTGGCCCTCAAGTTTGACTTTGAAAAAACTTATGACAAGGTCAACTGGCAATGTCTATATGATGTTCTGGATAGAACGGGTTTTGGTGATAGATGGATTGCTTGGATTAGTGTTTGTATCTCATCTGCCTCCATTGCAGTTTTAGTTAATGGGAAGACTACCGCATCTTTCCATAGTGGTAGAGGGCTCCGATAGGGTGACCCCATGTCTCCTTTCCTCTTTGTGTTGGTTGCTCACATTTTGAGTAGGGTGCGGATGAGGGTTGAGTTGGCAGGGTTGATCAGAGGATTCTGGGCCGGCCCAAGTGGTGCTGCCATCACCGATTTGCAATACATTAATGTCGGAAATAAATAAATAAATATCTCTTTGAAGAAGAAAATGCATATTAGTGGTTATTTAAACAGCGTGTGTAGTATTATTTCTGCGAATTTAGGTTTATCAGACGATTTGGGTTCGGGTACGAGACAATTTCCCATCGATCGTAGTCGATGTTTATTTACATCACCCTAAAGTCCGAATACCTTTGATTAACTGTCAAAGATTTTCAGTCTCTACATATCCGCTGTAATATTGAGGGTTTTATCTAACAGATTTGATCAAAGATATCACCCATTAGAGATGCACATTTGTAGGAAAAAAACTAAACATTTCATTTTTTGGATTCATCTTTGCAAAATACATGAAATCTCGATTATATAGTCGGGTCATTTGATTTACATTTGGCCTTCATTCCACCATCAGAACAGACCGTTGAATTTGAGTTTCATAGAGATCAAACCTATTTTTTGATATATTTGCAATTTTGACCCTTCCGGGGGTATTTATGCAATTTGGACCCCTCCAGAGTATTTATGCAATTTGGAACCTTCCTGGGTATCTCTGTAATTTTGGACCCTTTTTTGGGTTTATTTGCAATTACGGACCCTTTCTGAGTTTATTTGCAATCGTGAATCCCTTTTTTGAGTTTATTTGAGATTTTGAACCCTTTCTGAGTTTATTTGCGATTTTTCCTTAAGTAGGGGTTGGCTTGCAACTCTTAGAAAAGTTCAGGGGTATTTGTGTAGTTTGTATAGACCAGGGGTATTTTGTAACATCTAGACAGGGCATGGGTTTTCGTGTAATCTTGGCATGAGGTGCAAGTCCCTCCTTGGTGGAGGCGCGCTCGCCAAAGACTCTCAGGAGTTGTTTCTCTTTCTTGAGCTCATGGATTGTGATCTAGTTTCATGCGTTCGTCAGTGCAACGTCGGGGATCGACCAAAATGAGGGGTTTATCAGCCTAGGGTTTAACCGGTCCAAAATACCATGTTTAGGGTTTTAACTGGTCCAAAGTGCCCATTCTAGGGCTTTAACTGGTTCAAGGTATCACTTTGAGGGTTTTATGGTTTAGCCGGGGGAAAGCCCCCAACCTAGAGTTGTATCTAGACCAAAGTGCCCATTCTAGGGCTTTAGCCGGTCCAAAGTCCTAATTTGAGGGTTTTATAGGTTTAACCGAGGCAAAGTCCCCCTCTTGGGGTTTTATCCGGTCCAAACCCCCAAGGTGGAGGGGTTTATCCGGTCCAAACTCTCCACCTTGGGGTTTTATCCGGCCCAAACTCCCTAAATGGGGGAGTTTACCCGGTCAAACTCCCCAATGAGGGGTTTATCAACCTAGGGTTTTATCCAGACCAAAGTGTCCATTCTAGGGCTTTAATCGGTCCAAAGTCCTAGTTTGAGGGTTTTATGGGTTTAATCGGGGCAAAGTCTCCAACCCGGGCTTTTAGCCGGACCAAAGTGCCCATTTAGGGTTTTAACCAGTCCAAAGTCCCATTTTGAGGGATTTAACCACTTTCTCGACAAATTCTCGATTTTTACAAAGCCCTTTTTGCAGATGAACATGACTTGTATACATTTCCCGAGTGTATTCTGGACTTTTGCACATTTGTGAGGCTCATATGGGCCCCTGTTTTACATGAACTGAGTGTTGGGGGATTGTATCATCTTCCCCAAAGAAATTACGTAAATCACATGAAGATCATGTTGTGCACAGACTAGGAGAGGGAAGTTTTATAACATACTCTCACTATGAGCACAAACACTAGGACAATACAAGCACAAACTCTCTCGAAGTATGGGCTTTTAAAAGCACAAGCACAAGGATCCTCAGAGCTCTGCCTCTCTGTAATCTCTCCTCTCTATATGTCTGCGTTCTTCGCCTTGGAGTCCCACAGGGATATTTATAGGGCCCAGGAGCTGTTACCAAGTTTAACCGATCCAAAGGTTCCCATCCAGGACTTTAACTGGTCCAAAGTGGCCAATCTAGGGTTTTCTCCAAGATAAAACCCTAGATTGCGCCATTTCTCCAAGATGTTCCTACAATGTGCCATTTGTGTGGGGGAGAGGACGAAACGTTGAATCACCTCTTCACATAATGTTCCTATTCACAGGAAGTGTGGACTAAAGTCACAAGGAGGTATCGACTTGCAGTGGAACTTGCATCATTTGTTTGGCCTTTGGCACATGAGCTGGAATCTAAAAAGGGATGGAGTAGTTTGGTGGCTGATTCTTCACGCTACCTTGTGGGCATTATGTGGTGAAGGGAATAATAGATCCTTTAGTGGAGAAGCGAGAGCGGTGGATAGGGTGGTTGCTTTTATTTGTGAGAGAGTGAGTGAATGGGCGGCGTTCCTTTGTAAAGTGAATTCTCACAAGTCTTCTATTTTTGATTTGTTGGGGGGTTAGCGCCAACCACCCCGCATTGGAGTGGAATGCCTCTTTTGTATAGGGATTTTTTCAGAGCTCATTGACTTTACATATATATCCTTTTTTCTTTTAATACAATAGTGGTACAACCCACTTAAAAAAAAAAACCTGACCATTACATGATGTGATTATCTTAATCATACTATCTTCATTAGTGAAACTTTGGGCTTCTTCCTTGTCTTGACTTAATTTTTCATCTTCAAAGGGATGTGTTGAACACGACTATAGCTTTTCAAAAAATCTCTTCATTTCCAAGACATTGTTGAGTTTGTACATGTTACAACCATATGGTTTGGATCATAAGGTGGAGTCGCTGCTCTTTGGTTGGCCTGTTGATTCTGAGACTAGAAGGCAGTGTAATGTTTACCAAAATGACGGTGGGATCATTTGGATCCCACCAGCAACTGTTACGAATTATGATTCTAGCTTTAGCTTCAGATATGGTGATGTTTGAGATTAGAGGGTTTTCCTATTGGACTCAGCTAAAAAAATGGTGCCGTTAAGGCTGCGTTGGGAACTAGTGTGAAGTACTTCACATAGCAGCACTTTCTTGTAGAAGTGACTTCAAGTAGAAGTACTTCTAATCTTTAGAAGTGGAAGGAGGTTTTTTTTTAAAAGTGGATTGTACCACTAATTTATAAAAGAAAAAAGATAAGAATTTACAAGTAAGGAGAGAGTGCTCCCACAAAACTCCCAAGTACAAAAAATCCGGCAGAAAGCCTCTACCCCAGGAGCAATGCCAAAATGAAACAAAACACCTCTCCACCAGAGCTGCCCCCCAACCATACACAAGAAAAGGAAGTCTCAAGGGCAAACAAGCATCCGAGCTATCTCCTCTGCCCTACCATGAGGCCCTCAAACACCAACTACCACCTAAAATAAGCTGGCAGCTATCCCCCTCTTGTTAAATTGTACCACCCTCCTCCCAACCACTATGGTCTACTGAATCCTTTCTTACTCTACCCTCTTCGCTCCCCCTCATCTACCGGTTTTTGCTGCCTTAGCCTTCCTTACTATATTCGTTTGCCATCTTCTCTGGATTCTGCAAAAGACAAACCTCACATCTTTGTCAACACCTTCAGTGGACACTCCAATCAAACTTGCCACCTCTGTAGCTTGAGTCCCCATAAAACTCTCTACCTTAGCTATAATTTCTTTCACCTCGTCTTTGTCGAGACTACCCACTCCCTCCCAATTTAAACTCACACACCCTTGACTAGCGTCATTGATTAGACCCGCCTCAACATGAAAATGCTCTTCCTCTAGCACGAAGGACGGGGGAGGCAGTGCTAATAACTAATAAAGCCTGCTGGTCATGACTACCCCCCTCCTGAAGCGAATCCACATCCCCCTCTAGAAATGGAGATTCCTTTGTCCTCGCAAGCCCCGTCGCTGAGGGACTGTCGGTCGAGGAGGGCGGGGAGCCTGCTTCCAATTTCGGAAGGCAAGACGTAACCCCCTCGCATATCCCCGGAGGTGCCTGCTCAGGCTCATTGAACAGCACGGAAAGGATAGACAGAGCGTTGAGGGCTCCCTCCCCCTCCTCGCCACCACTGCAACCCCCGCTGGTGGACCACATCGCCTCCGACCTTTGAAACTCGCTTGCTGGTTGTCGGCATGCTACGGGAGTTAGGACTGTTGTCAAGCCCTTCTCTGCTTCACTCTGTAGCTGCCTTAGAACGACAGGAACAATCAGAAGAAATCCACTTTCCCCCGGCTTAAATGTACTCGGGGACATACTCTTCCTCTCGTATGCTGTCGTCGGCAGAAGAACCGGCCGATTCCTATCGTTCTTCGCCTCTGGCCGGTTCAACAGTTGAAAACTAGGAGCCATCGCCTCCCTGACACCGTTGAAGCAGTCGTCTTCTACCTTTGCCGCCACGGCCCCCGGACCAGATGTAGAAGGCTGGTTGGGACAGCCTCTGTCGAAAACAGACGATCGTCGGACGCCCTCTGGTGGTGGGGGGGGAAGGGGGGCACAGAAGACCCCGTCGTCGATTGCTCCAGGGTCGGCAGGATGGAATGAAAGATCGCTGATGTCCCGTTGGGCTTGTTGCAGAGCTCTGCTTGCCATAAGGCCTCGTTGTCTCCGGGGGTGAGGAAGTCGCAAGCGGAGGGGTGAAGATGGTTGGTCTTGCACAACAGTCAACCCTCGCTGGAGAGGATTGCTTAGCGGCAGCCCATCGGTCACCACCATCCGATCTGAAGAGCCGGCCTGAGGAGCGTAGCTGTAGGGGCCCATCTCTGGGGACCCACAGTTGGGCCAAAGGGGTGGATTCAGGTAGGGGAGATGACCTTGTATGGGTTCTCCTGTACACGAAACGGATCGACCGCTCGAAATTGGTTCGACGCCAAGAGGATCCGACGACGGATTCGAAATTAGAATCCCTGCCCAGTGCTAGTCATCTTCAACCTCTGAACCGGGCCTTTGCAACCCTAGGGCTCCCACCGCCGCCCCATCGGACGACTGAATCGAAATCCGGACCGCAAAACTCACACCGCCGACAAAGAAGCTAATGACCTCCAGTATTGCCGAGTTGTCGATGAGGACGACAGAGGCGTCCACCATCTTACAGGGCCCTCTGGCACAAGTTGCAGGCTCTTTGTTACCGCCTTGCCAAGGGCCCGGAAGAGGAAAGAGAGGCCCACCTCATCGCAAAGAATAAGGGAGATCCCCACTACCCTGAGGAGGACAATGGGATCCCTTGGGGTAGGGAAAGCACCCCTTCCCAAGGTCTATCACTATAGGTGCAAGAGGACGCCGTCAGACGCAACGAAGCCCGCTTCTACTGCCGCTGAAGGCTCATCCTCCTGTTGGCCAACCGCCAAAAAGCCAGACCTCGCCACCTTTCGAACCTCCCATTTGCCCCGTCCTGTTCCTCTCTCTTCCAACAGGGAGCGCACTTTGTCCGCATCTGCCACTCTGACGATCAGACCGACCCATACACATTTCCATAGCCTTTGCATCTAGACTGGGAGGAAATCAAATGAGACATTCCCTGCCTCCCAGCATCCTCTACCGCCATCCCTCCCCTGCCGATGTGGCACACCCGCACGGATGACCTCCACATAAGATCGGCCGAGCACCTGCCCTCACTGTCGGCAGAACCTTTGGATGTGGCCAGCCTTCTGGCAACGGTAGCAGATCTTAGCCCTGGATGACCATGCGGCCCCTCCCTTATGGGCAGCTCTGCCCTCCGTTAATGAAGACCTCTCAGTTCGCACCAGACAGAGGCGTTGACCCCTCACCGGGAGGCGAAGGACTCCAGGAACGACCTCCGGCGTGAGACTACACCAGGGATCCTTTGAAGTGGAAGGAGTTTGGCAATAAGAAATAGATAGAAATGCTTAAAAACACTTCTCTAAGAACTTTGACTATTATACTTTCATGTTAATTGTGCAAATTTAGTGCAAACAACAATTGAAACATGTAATAAACATAAAATAAATTATTTTTGTAAGTAAAAATAATATTTATAATATTGTTTTCACTTAAATGTCCAAACAAATATATGATCTTTGAACATCAAAAAATATAAATTAAACACTGGCAGATAAAAAATCAGTCTCTATTGTGACAAATAGAAATCAATACAGTGGATGAAATAACACGGCGACATGAACAATGCTTTTAAAATAAGATAATCATTTGAAACCAACGACTAAACACATGCATATCTCACAATCATGCTTACAAAAATAACACAATCATTGCCATCCTAAACATGGCGGATAGCCCCATCCACAGCGGACTTCTGTCATCAAGGATGCATGCCCAGAATCATGGAGAACTTTGGTTAGCGTCCAACACCTGGAAGCTTGGCTGACAGCTCCATCCTCACCCTGCCACATCCATCCCGTGTTCTTCAAAGCAAGGAAAAAAAAAGAGAGACAACTAAAGAAGGATGCTCAAATGGCGAAACCATAGAACTTCTGTTCGGTGTCGGTGGATAAGAGGGGGGAGATGAGAGGGATGCTGCCAAGACTTCACAGAAAATGGAAGAGGATGTGGTGAGAAGGAGAGCTTGTTCTGTAATGGAAAGAAAAGGCGTGGAGAGGAAGGGAAACAACGCCCTTTCCAAAAGTTTCTCCTCCCGTGTGGAGGAGAAAATTGACTTTGCACAGAAGGAAAAATTTTCTCCTTCAGTGTGGAGTGGGCTCTCTCTTCCCGCGCGGAGAAAGAAGTGAAAATTTGGAAGTTTCCTAACGGTTACTATTTTCCAAGAATCACATTTTTAAGAAGTCATTTCGAAGGACTTCCCCAATGTTCCCAAATGCACCCCAAGTTATATTCAGCTGTGATTTGCGCATGGTAACTAGACATAATATAGCTAGATAGCTATATGTTCTCCCGAAGGTCAACACACGTCACATATTTTTGCATGAGATATTTACATAGGATAACGGTGCCTATATCAACATTGCCTTCTTTTCTCTTCATGTAGACCTATGCAATCCCAAAAGGAACTTTTGAGTGCTGCACCAAAACGATGACCCACCACTCCTCGTCAGACTTTTCATGGTTTATTTCCAGTTGCATGAGATTCAATTGCACAACCAAGGAGGTAGTTTTCTACAGCCACCCATGCTGATTGGAAGAGATTTATGCTGAAGATAATGATGAAGATGACGTTAGAGATTTGGTTCCCAAGCCACCTGTGGTCCTTAGGATTGATATTTTTGCTGCCACAGCATGGTTATACAATTGGCAAGTATTTTGTCCAGTTCTCTAGTTTGTCATTCCTTTGGCAGGGTTGTCAAAGGGGTGATTCGAGCCTTGCACACCTTGACCTACACCAGACTGACCGTTAGCAGCTGGGCTGGCTTTGGCCCAACTGCTTCAAAATGTGTGGGTCCAGCCTCTCCTGGAAATGTGAGTCAAATTCGTGGACCCTAAAGCCCACATGGCAAATTTTAGTTTCTCCTTCAAAGTTTTTAGTGTGTATATCACCACTAAATTTCATGTATTTTGCCAGCAGTCCTAACACACCACCCTTGCTTCCGAGTTGTGCCTTGACCTATCTTTCTGGCCCACAGGCCAGAAACTAGGGCAGGCCTGACGCAAAAATCTGGTCGGGTCTGGAGTCCCGAGCATGTCAACATCCCTACTTTTCCATGTTGGTTTGTTTGGTTCGTCTCACATCATCGTAGGAAAACTATGAATGTAGGTGTCGTGTAGAACGTCCATTAATGGCCAATATGGTTGCTGATAAATGACTCAAAGCCGCATGCTAGCTCCGAGAGAACTGTGTGCGCGCGCCTAGAGCAGTTTGAGAATATCGTGAACAAACGACGAATGATCTTCGCTTGCGAGTAGTCATATAGCAGTCTATTACAATGACATAAATCTCTTGTACTCATTCTGCAAGTACACTCGAACTACTCGTTTGCGAAAAGCATAAATGTTTTCTATCCCCATTTTCTTCTGGCATTAAATAATTTGTGGCATTGTCTTTTTGCTCACTGTGGGTTCAAATGTTTGACCTGACCTTTAGACTCTACACGAGTGTCTGCGCCACTACTATTGCACTCTCTTTTCTCTTGTTAATCTAAAAACTCGAGCTTTTTGGAGACAACATTTATTAAATCTCATTTCGTCTCTCTTTTCCTTCACTTTGCCTCTGGTTGCAGGATGCAGCGCTGTCTCGCGCCGGTTTCCTCGAAGGCTTCCTTGAGCCATGTACATACATATGAGCAAGTTTGCTTTTCGACCCTATCTTTTTTTTTTCATGTCCTGTGTTAGTTTGTGGGACACGCGCCCAATTCAGTACTCTTTTTCTTCCTTGGATGTTTGGGTTGGATGTTTAGCACCTGTTGTTCATATTGGCACCTAGTAGCAGCGTCTGTACTTCGAATCTGCTGGCTTGCATCTTGACATGTGGAGGTCTAACGTTTTGACCTTGAAAGAGCGTTCCTCCTCTTCTTCTTATGATTTTTACAAATACCCTTCATAAACTCCGGGATTTCTATCTTTACCTGTAAAATCAAATCAAAATGATATATACGTGTTAAAATCATTTTTATTTTATAATACTATTAATTTTTATGATTTAAAAAGTAATTTTTAACCATGAGCATGCGGCCTTACGGGACAACCGGGGGCGTGGATTTTGGTGACATGACCTGAAGTCTAATGCTTGGGTTCTCATTGACACCTTCCAAAAAAAAAGGAGGAGGTCATTGACACGCGACGTCAAGCTGGCATCAACTCGGTAACGATTTTAGTGGTTCCATTCTTTCCGGATTTCGCCAATAAAAGTGGGAATCGTGTAATTCGATTCAAAAGGCGAAGGGCCGAGGAATCCTTGATATGCAAGTCAGGTCAGGTTATTCTAGTGTCAATTAATCCAGTTTCGATGAAGGGCAACACTTCATGGAAACGAGTGATATTTGTCGCAAGATATGGGGTTGGGGGGGGGAATTATCTAGTGGCACCTTGTTGGCGAAAAGCTATTACATCTGATAGTGGCACTATTAAGTTTCAAACTCGAGATGTCAAATGTTTAAGATTAAGTTCTAAACCAGTTGTGTTGGATTCTGGGTAACCAAGGGGAATATGGGTTTTTTAATAAAGATTGTAAAGTCTCATTTTGTTAATTTACATGTAATCAGCATGATGTGAGGGGGCGAAAACTACAAACTCACTTTACAGCGCGTATTACTCAAAAATCCTCAAACCCCTCGTCGGGGGAGGCAAGGGCCGCTGGACAAAAGGAGAAAAAATCGTTGGACTAGCCCTACAAGGGCGAATCCGGAGTCTATTCATGAGCCTAAACCATTGGCCATTTGGATCCCTAATTTGATTGGAATTACTTCTAGATATTACGTCTTGAACTAAATGTTTCTACTCACTATCAAGCTGTGAACATCCTTGCAATTCTTCTGTTTTGTCAGGAGAATGGTAGTGGATGGAAAATGCTAGATTCTCCCTTTTCTAATTGGAGGACACGACTAATTAAACTCAGATCGAGTACAATATGTCAAAGTGTATTCAAATACAATTCAACTTGAATTTTGAATATGGTAATCCAAGAATCGGTAAAATTATCCGAGGAGGGGGGAATCCACTTGGCCCATCAATAAGGCCCAAGACTCATCTCCAGTCGACCCACAGTCCAAGGCCTAACAACAGCCTACTGGCGGTCCAACACGCGGTATGTTAGGGCCTTCCAGAAGAATAACCCGAGACCAGTCCTTGTACGTCACGTGCGCCTCCGCCGTCCCACAGGAGCGGCGCACGTCTTTGGCAACCACTACTGCATTAACGACAGAGGTACCTTCTCATGCGAAGGAATGACGGGTCAGCACTCACGCCTCTCTGCCTTGTCAGGCATGCAGGCAGGGTAGCTCACGTCTCTTTCGACCACGGTAATCCAGCGAAATCATAGGTCAACCCCGTGGCAATGGTATAAATAGGCCCCTAGCTCGACGTCCAGAGAAATACGCAACCTAACCTCCTCAGCCTCTCTCTCTCACTCTAATCTCCTTCTCCATCTCTTCTCCCGAGCGCTCGCCATCGCCCTCTCAGTTGATTAAACTTGATCGTCGGAGGGTTGTCCCCTGAGATAACTCCTAGGGCTCCTTTTGACTCTTGTTCGTGCATGTAGGTGCCTCTCCGGCGACACCTCTTTCTTCCCTCGTCAAACAAACCCTTGGGGGTGTAGTTTGTGATTGGCGTGACGAATATCGACCGCTACACTTCTTGGCGCCGTCTGTGGGAACGAAAACAAAAGTCATGGCACCAAGGACCGGCTACCACAATGTTAGCAACCGGCATGGCACAGCGGGCTCTCCCCATGTGTCTCGGGAAGCTCCCGCCAACGACCACCTGTCCCAGGGAGACCACCTCCAACCCTCCGCCCACTCTGTGGCAGAGAAGTTGGCCGACATGCGCCGCCAGCTCCAGATATTGACAGAAGCTTACCAAGGCCTCCTCAACCAGCAAGCAGAGCAAGATAGCACCGCTACGATCCCCCCACCAAGGAGCAGAGTCCAGTAGATGGTCGATGGCCGAGCACCATCAATCACCTTTGTGTCGTGCACCCTGCACCAGCCTAGATGTTCTCAACGCCCCTCGCCGAGCCCCCTCCACTCCAACCTAGGGATGGCCCGGCGTCTGCGACGTTATGATGATATTGAGCGAGAGTGAAAGGGGATGATGCGCAACTTGGATGACATCATCCAAACAACTAAGACAAAGGGCCTGGTCGACGACGACACCAACTTCCAAGCTCTCTTCTCTCAAGAGATTTTAGAGGCTCCCATCCCTCCAAAGCTCCAACTGCCGCCGTTCGCTCTATACGATAGCAACACCCACTCGACCGACCACCTCCACAGCTTCGAGTTTAGTCCGATCTTCCACGGGACCTTGGACGCTGTGAAGTGTTTGACCTTCACCACCATGTTTAGGGAGAGTGCTCGAGCGTGGTTTGAAATTTTGAATCCTTGCTGGCGGGCTCGATAAACTCCTTCCAGTAGATGAAACGGATGTTCAAGGGAAACTTTTACGGCTGCAAGAAGGAATCCCGCTCCGATGTCAGCTTGCTCACCATCAATCAAGGGCGCCAGGAACCCTTGTGGGACTTTGTCGCCCGCTCCCACAAGGAGGCACTCCGCATCCCCCGCCTCGATGTAAGCATTGTCACCACCGCACTGACCTAAGGGACGCGATACCACATCCTCCACTGCGCACTAGGGGTCTAGCCCCCCACCACAGTCACAGAGTTCCTCGCGATGGCCCAGAAGCATGCCAACTGCGGATTGAGCATCTGGAGGCGACCCCACTGAGCGGAAATGCTCGGCCGAGTACCCCAAGCATGACTGTGCAAAGAGAAAACGCCACAATCGCGGTATGCCTACTTAACCGCTCCCCCCCCCCCCCCCCGAGCATGCCCTCATAGAGATCCGGGAGGGACCATTCTTCTGATGGAAGTAGCTCAAACAAGTGTCGAGCGTACGCCCAAAGGGTAAATGAGGATAAGCACACCCATGCCTCATCCTCGAGAGCCTCGGCGAAGGAGCACCTTAAGGAGCCCACTCCTTTGTAACATCCCTTGTGACTCATTCACGGGGACCCAATGGTTATCTCTACACTTCTAAGAGAGAAACTAATTGGCCAGCTCCCTTGGGAGACCTGACTATTAGCCCCCTCGAAAGCCACAAGTGATATTTTCCTACTTTCTCGGAAGCGAGCTGACAAGTCTCCTCCTAAACATGAGAGAAGGACATACTAGCCCTCTCGAAAGCCACGGGGTGGTATTTTTCTACCTTCCTGGAGGTGGGCTGACAAGTCTCAAGAGAGAAGGACATACCAGCCCCTCAAAAGCCACAAGTGATATTTTCCTAGGAGGGCTGACAAGTCTCCTCCTAATCATGAGAGGTGGACATACCAACCCCCTCAAAAGCCACGGGTGGTATTTTCTTACCTTCCCGGAGGCAGGCTGACAAGTCTCGTTCTAAATAGGAGAGAAGGACATACTAGCCCCCTCAAAAGCCACGGGTGGTCTTTTCCTACTTTTCCATAGGCAGGCTAACAAGTATCCTCCTAATCAGGAGATAAGGACATACCAACCCCCTCGAAAGTCACGGGTGATATTTTCCTACCTTCCCAAAGGCGAGCTAACAAGTCTCCTCCTAAATAAGAGAGAAGGACATACCAACCCCCTCGAAAGCCACGGGTGGTATTTTCCTACCTTCCCAAAGGCAGACTGACAAGTCTCCTCCTGAACAGGAGAGAATGACATACTAGCCCCCTCGAAAACAATGGGTGGTATTTTCCTACCTTCCCAGAGGCAGGCTAATAAGTCTCCTCCCGTCGGAGAGAAGGACGTACCAATCCTTCATCAAAAAATGAGCCTCCGGACTTACATATATTGGTAGTATCCCGAAAATTTCAGAAGGACATACCAGTCCACAGAAGGACGTACCAGTCTCTCGTAACTGTCACGGCCCGAGTGCGGAAGGAACCAGGTACGCGTGCCGAGTTTATATCGATCATGTCAATCAGAGCAAACAAGGAGTTCCACAGAAAGATAGAGTGTGCAAAAGGCATAATGAAAAATAATCAGAATTTAAATTTCCATAACAATACCAACATTCCAAAAAGACAATGATCCAAATAATCACAATATAATGACCCATAATAACCACAAGGCTACAAGCCTTAACAAGTTTCACAACTAGACTCAAATGACAAAAAGGTAAAATGAAATAGGACTAAATAAAAGGATAGGACACGATAAGACATGACTCAGCAACGGCTCGACATTCGGAAACTCTACACTCTTCACTCGGTCTCATTTCCATCCGATTAGTTGTCGCTATCCGAGTTACTTGAAAATGTTGGAATGAAACTGGGTGAGCGAACGCTTAGTAGAAATTATATCTCTATTCCATACATTTCTTTAAGTAATTAGCCAATCAATCAATATGGCATGCTCATGTATGCAAGAACATTAAAGAATACTGAGAAAGGAAATATCAAGAACATTGCATTTAATTCATGGGGAGATAAGCAAGTAATATCAAGTGTACAAGCATGTAATATCAAGTGTTCTGAGCAAGTGTTTACAAGTCGAGTCACGAGAATTGGCTATTTCATTCAAGTACTGCCCATATCGGGCCACGCATGTCATGCCATGTAATATCAAGTACTAAAGAGATCGTGGAATGTCATAAATCAAGGTAGTCATGCACTTCGGTGCAATGCCACATCGTGATCAATCAACTCTCATGGGCACAAGTGCTTTCGAGTGCTCCTCCCAGGACCAGATCGGGCCCTATATGCACAGGCATTGGGTCATGTAATATTTATTAGACATCCACTATAATTTTATAGCCAATGGAATTTCAAAGGAATAAGCCTTCATAAGATAATAAGGTAGATTCACGGAACTTGGATTTCAAGGACAGAGATTCATATAGGGATGACTTATGTATAAATATGAGACATAAGAAAATCTCGAAAAATGGCGTCCATCATGGTCGCCGCCAGCGTCCACCATTGTGGTCGCTCATTTTGGGAAAAAGCTATAAACACGAAGAATTGGCATCCGTGCACTCGATCGCCCATTCAAATTAACGTCTACTTTCCTGGACGTTAATTCCAGAAAGTGACTAATTTCTCAAAAGAGGCCAGAAACAGATCTCTATGAGGTCTAGTTCGTCATGTTTCTTCAGATAGACATGACTGTGACTTGGTGTATAGGGTTTTTATAGTACAACATGCTCGACTGCCTTGAGGGAATCCAAGACTAGCGTAGACTTACGGAGGTCTCTATGATGATATCACCAGTCCGAAGGAAGGAATATCTCGCGGAGGGCTCAAACATCACCGAGTTGAGGGGTATACGATATAAACCAAAACTGGGACTCCATCTATGGATGTGAGATGAGAGTGCCTAGAAACCCACGGGTAAGGGTTAAAAACATGAGGAAATCACAAAATCAGGAAATTGGTGTCTCACATGGTAGACGCCCATTCAAGAATAGGGGTCTCCCTGAAGAGGCGTCAATTTATAATTTTTCGAAATTCAAAATACGTTAACAGGAATTCGCGTCTGCTATAGCCGGCACTCATTCATATATGGGCGTCAATATATTCCGACGCTCATTCTTTGTTGCCAGCATTTTATTAAATAAATCAAGGATTGGCGTCCGTGAGATCAGACGCTTATTAATAAATTTTAACTTTTTATTAGATAAATCAAGAGTTGGCGTCTAGTGAGACATACACTCATTCTTTTTGTTTTAGAGGCTGCTGGGCACCGGGCGAGTGCGTTCACAGATACATAATACTGTTGATACTGTTCATATTGGGGATGAACAGTGTCGTTTGCTTTTTATGGGAAAAATCAGGAAAGTAAAAACATGGTCATAAAGAGAAAATTATCAAGAATCTAAAAATATACTTTATGCCAATTTCAGATACATGGTTCAATATATATGGATTTTTAAACATGAGTGATTTATTAATAGCACGTAAAAATTGGCGACGGTGGTGGCCGGCGTTCATTAAAATAGCGTCAGAACTGGTGGTCGCATATTTCAAAAATAAGCGGCCACGGGGTTGGACGCTAATTCTTTTTATATCAGAAAATGAAATAACGAGAGATAGAGAGCTAGCATGACATGAACTATACATGCATATGACAATTATTTTTACATATTAACGGGGTTTGATCTTGGATTAGATAAAACCTACCTTGTGGAGTGGTTGGAACGACGATCGAGAGAGAAAGTGAGAGAATAAGCAGCAGCATGCGCTAATAGAGAAAGCAAGGCTTCCTGCAATCACAGCAACTGCAGCGAGGGGAAAAGGAAGAAGACGACGTTGCTGACGCAGTCACAATAATCAGTAGAAGAAAGGAACGATGATGACGACGACGCAGCCGCAACTGCAACAGGAGAGGACGTCGCACGCCCACGGCCTTCGGCAGCAACGGCAGGAGGCGGCAGGAGGAATAAGAGAAACAAATCTTCCTCCCGTAGTAGTAGTAGCAACTGCGACACAGCAGGAAGGAGAACGCAGGAAGAAGATGCCCTTCACATCTTCTTCACGTTCGTGGGAGGAAGAAGAAACATCAGTAGCAGGATGGATGATGATGACGGCCTCTCCTCGAACTCACAAGCAGCAACAACCCTTGCTCGTTCGATGGGGGTTATGTTTTATAGAAAAGGGAAGCTTATAGGGAGGTCGACGCTACAAGGGAAAGGTTTTAAAATCCCTTTCTAGCGCTGTTAATTCCATTGCTATATGCACCACCGCTTTCTCTGTTTTGTTTTCTTAAACCCTAAAGC
This sequence comes from Amorphophallus konjac, assembly GCA_022559845.1. Classification (NCBI taxonomy): domain Eukaryota; kingdom Viridiplantae; phylum Streptophyta; class Magnoliopsida; order Alismatales; family Araceae; genus Amorphophallus; species Amorphophallus konjac. The sequence continues at coordinate 30,105 of JAHNEJ010000545.1, forward strand.
TTGCAACACATGCAAGGGTAACGGAGGTTGGTTGGGTTGGTGTTCGATGAAGAGAAGCCTCAATCGTGCATGGATTTTAAGACCTCATGAGTATGTATACGATGGGTTGGGCTCCATTGTGTGCATGGGTGAGAGCCCCTATATGAGATTAGCCCATTCGATGTACATGTATATATAAGCTAACAGTTATGTATTTCCTTTGGCCTCCTTTGTGCGTATGCGTATGAGATTGGCCCATTTGATGAATATATGGGTTTCAAAGTTTTTGGGATATAATTGATGATTCGTCATATGGTTTAGGCCCGTTCAAGGTATGTATATAGATTGGTAGAAGGTATTCATTTAATTTTTTATTTATTTAGTGAAAATGTATTATTATTTTTATCCAGGGTGCTACATATTGGTTGGCAAACTGAGCCACTCGCCATGAGTCAGGTCGACAAGCTCCATAATGGGGGACCAATTAGTCAGCTCCTCACAGAGAAGTGACCAACCGCCCCCCCAATATGATAGACTCTCGTTCGTCGGATAGGAAAACCGTGCCACCCGCCAGAGGTCGGCTGGGATCCATCCAGTCAACACAACCTCCTTCCCTCGGGACTCTTGCAGCACTGCACATTCAATCACTAAAGAAAAATAAAAGCATAGCTATCGCGCAATCAAGAAAGAGGGGAACAAAACTTCTGGTTACATAAAGAAGACGAGGGCTACTCTCACTCAACGACAGGATCCTTATGCTCAACAACTAGAGGAGCAGAGTCTTGTAGAGCCAGACGTTGGGGGGCTATCAGGGAAAGCCACCAAGTCCTCGGCTATCCCCTTAGGCTCCCCGACATGCCCTACTGTCGCTCCGGTGCTACCAGCGCCTCGGTCACTGCCACGCGTCGTCTTCACCTTTGCCTCTCCTACCCTCGCCTCTACTATCGCTACCCTTACCACTACCTCGCTCCATGATGCCTCCACCGCCTACAACCATGCTCGGGATGTCGCCCCCGCCCACTTAACGCACTCCTTAAGCCCTCTCTAGGGATTTGAAAATTGCTTAAAGCGACTACTTCTCCCCCTCCAAGGCTTGCACTAGGGCGAGTCAACAGTCATGGACCTTTGGCATCTGAGACCTCTCTATGTTAGCCGTCCAGCAGTGATCGTCCAAGAATGCGGAAGTCTAGGCAACGACAATCATCATGCGATGGGCTACGGTCACCCTGGAGCTAAATGCCAACTCGCCCCTTTTCCGCCTCTAGCGGTCTGTCGCGAGTTTCGCTACCATGCTCAGACCTTGTGCTTTTCGCCCGACGTCTCCAACGACTCACTCGGAGCGCCTCCAGGAGTGCTCGGCGATCCTCCGTCAACACTCGGACCCGCTTCCTGTGCCCCCGAACTTGACGGAGAGCTAGTACAACAACTAGGGTCGAAGAGGATGCTTGTGCAAATGTGGCCTCTCAACCGCATCCAACCACTAATAAGCGGCAGCGCATATTGCCCTGGTAGAGCGGAGCGAGCGGCACCGGTATGAAGATGAGTACCTCCTCCACAGAAGAGCTCCCCAAGACCTCCTTGCCAAGGCCTGCCATATTCCTCCCGAGCACCGAGCATTCTCATTGCTTGGGAGTGGGGGACTAGTGAGGAGGGGGAAATCCGCTTGGCCCATCAACATGACCCAAGACCCATCTCCAGTCGACCCACGGTCCAAGGCCCAACAACAACTGATTGGCGATCCAGCACACGGTCCGCTAGGGCCTACCAGAAAAATGACCCAGAATTAGTCCATGTACGCCACTTGCGCCTCCACCGTCCTACGCCAGAGGCGCACGTCTTTGGCAACCACCACCGCATTAATGGCAGAACTATCTCCTCCAACGAAGGAATAGCGAGTTAGTGCCCACTCCTCTTTGCCTCGTCAGGCATGCAGGTAGGGCAGCTCACGTCTCCTCCGCCCATACCAACCCATAGAGGGCATAGGTCAACCCCGCGGTGATGGTATAAATAGGATCTTGGCTCAGTGGCCAAGGAGGTATACAACCTAAACCCCTTAGGCCCTCAATCTCACTCTTGTCCCCTTCTCCCTCTCCTCTCCCAAGCGCTCGCCATCATCCCTTAAATTGACTAACTTAACTGTCATAGGGTTGTCCCTTGGGATACCTCTCAAGACTCCTTCTGACTCTTGTTCGTGTTTGCAAGTGCCTCTCCGGTGACACAGTTTCTTCTCTCGTCAAACAAATCCTTGGGGGGTGTAGTTTGTGATCAGAGTGACGAATCTCGACAACTACACTATCAAAAAATGACATCATGGAGAAGCAAAATGTACGAGTTTTATTCATGAGGATATATTCAATGTGGTGCAAAAATATAAATAACTAAAAAATATTAGTCAAACTATGTTATCTTCTATGAAAATTAAGCTTTTGATCACATAATTTAAAAGTTTGGATCCTCTCGGTGCAAGAGAGAATTTGTAATATACCGGATCTTTCGGATCCTTCTTCTTGGGTCTCGGATCTATTTTCTCGGAGTGTCCGGCTCCGCTGTGTCTAAAATTTCGTTTCGGACATCTTTCGTGTTCGGATCGGTGCGATCCGGAGTTGTTTCGGAGGCCCGGAGTGTGTCCGCGGCTTTTCCGCACGTGTTTTCTGATTTTCTGTGTATGTTTCGGTAATTCCTTCGGAACCTCGTTGCGGGTGAACCGGGTCGTTCACCTAGGCGAGAATGGCACCGTTGCGATCGGTGCGTTTTGAGGATCGCGGAAATGTAATTTTTTATTTTTATGGTATTTTCCAGATTTTCTGGATTTTCTATAAATACTCCCATATTTTCCTTTTCTTTTTCCCTTTTCTTCTTCTTCCTCCCCCACTGTGAGCGCCCCCCTTCCTCTCTCTTCGACCGACGACGACCGCGACGGCGTCCCCTCCGACTGCAGACGGCAGTGGGCGACGGCGAGATGATCCCGGTGGCGTGCGGCATTCGTGGGAAGCGTGAGGAAGAACGAGGGTTCCAAGCGTTCTTCGCGATTTGTGGACGATCTGGCGCGTCTCGAGGCGAGATCGAGGTAGGGTGACGTTCCCTAACTCTCCGCGTTCCATTTTCACGGTTTCTAGGCTGGTGTGAGGCCAAGAGATGGGTTTTCATCCCGGGTTTGGGATTTCCATGATTTGGGGAGAGTTCACCCGATCTATGTTTTTAGGCCGTGATTCGACGTTTTGGTGGCTTAGAAGCATGCTATGGGTCCCTAGGGGGGCTTCCCCCTCATTTTCCCCCTCTCCTATGGAGGCATGGGGGCGTGGTTGGTATTTTTGGGCGTTTCACGCCGTTTTACCGTCGGGTCGGTGTGACGGTCCTTCCAGTGACCGTCACAGCCTGTGACGCCCCAAGGTGGGTGCGTCACAGGGATGTTTTGCCAACATGGTGGTTCATGGGTGTGACGGTCCCACGATAGACCGCCAGGGCACTGTGACGAACCTAGGTAGGACCGTAAGGTGACGATCCGACCGTTGGCATTTGACTATTGAGTTTTGACCGTTGGGGGTCAAGGGCTGTGACGCACCCAGGGTGGCGCGTCAGAGCCTTGTGACGCCCCTGTGAGGGAGCGTCAGAGCTGACGCATCCCCAACCGTAACGCACCAGAGGTGGTCCGTTGCATACTGTGATGCCCTTAGAGGTGTGCGTCACAGTTGTTTTCTGCGTGTCTTCTGACACACCAGGCTAGGCGCGTTAGAGACTGTGGCGCACTAGGGTTGGCGTGTCACGTCCTGTTTTACACTGAGCGTCTGACGCGCCTGCGTTGGGCCGTCAGACGGCTGTGACGGTCCAGTGATAGACCGTCAGAGACTGTGGCGCACCAGTGTTGGACCGCCAGGCTCTGGACTGTACCGGGAGGTTTGCAGTCCCGTTTCTTTTCCGACAGTGGTCACCGTGCGACGGTGCTGGTACGTGGGATGGTCCCCGTACGTCATCGGATGCGGACGTTATTTTCCGTTGACTCGAGAGTCTACTCCTTCAGTGACCCTCCACTAGTCGTAGCCTTCCTGCACGCGTGTGGACCCACCAGGGAGTGGTGGAGAGGCCACCCTGAGGATGATTTTTCGATTGGTTTCCGTCGGGCCCCTCGTCTGTAGCCAGAGTCCGGCTCAAGGTGAAAACTAGTTAGAGGCCAGACCTATGACGCATGGTCTGTGTGTGCACACGTGGTTGTGGGCAGTTGGACACATGTTGACCAGCGTGACCCCAGCTAGTCACTTGCTTTGTGGTTACTTGTTCGGTGTCCGTGCCTCTGGTAGGCGCTACCACGTCAGGCAGTTCACCTGCGGTGCGATGTAAGACGTCAGGGGACGCTACCGATTATGCTTCTAGTGGGAGGTACTCCTGTTGAGTCGGGAGTGACAGACTGTCAGTCTTGTGACTTCGACCTTCGGGTTTTGGTCGAGTTGACCGTTGAGCTCCGGTTGTTTCGTCGTGGCGCGTGCGTCAGTTTTCGTGCCGCGAGACCGGTGTTGTAGTTGCAGGGCTGTTACTTCTGAGGTACTCGCTTAACCGCTAGCGTAGTGGTTTTCCATTTCGTGAGGTAGGGTTCGAGTGATCCCTACTGAGTCTTGTTCTGAGACTCATTCCCTGCGCGTTTTCACCGTGTTTCAGGCGAGGCACGGTCTCAGAGGAGCGCGACTGAGGCTCAGCGTGGTTCAGGTGCCCAGCGTTAGTGCCAGAGGTCAGAACTGGGGTATGTCCCATGTAGTTGTACTTTTCTTTCTTGTCTCTGTACTAGTTGTGGACTACTGTTGTTTATTTTATGTTATCTTGTGGACCATGTATCATGCAAAATGTTAATTTAATTTCCTGCTTAAATATATTAACTGTTTGATTTCTATAATTATTTGTGATACTTGTGTAATCTCCACACCATCCTTTTAACCCTTCCAAGTCTTCGGGCTTGTGGGTGGCGGTGCAAGTCTCGGGTTATCGGGCCTTCCTGGTAATCGGATTCTCGGGTCGTTACAACTGGTATCAGAGCGCGGTTGTGGAATTATACGAGAATCATTAGTAATTGTAGTGGTCCACTAGTCACAACGATGATGTACAGTTGACGCTGGCATCGGGCATCGTGTGTTTCTCTTGACCTTGCCGTTTCGTGTTTCTATCTTTTACTTCAGGAGCGAGCATGGCGCTGAGGCGGGGGACTCGCTCTCAACAGGGGCAGTCGGCTGAGATTTAGGAGTTCCAGCAGGAGGTTCAGCAGGAGCAGGAGGAGCAGAGTAGAGTGCCACCAGCGGCCACCGAGGCAGTGGATACTGCGAGGTTTCCGGGGGCCGAGGATTTCTTTCGTGGCATGTACCAGCTTATGTCGCAGCAGCTCGGCGGAGAGGCTGGTGAGGGCTTGTCGACCAGGGGTGGGCCAGGCCGAGTAGTGAGGGATTTCATGTAGTTCCATCCACCTTACTATGGCGGCCAGCCAGACCCTGACTTGGCTCGGAGTTGGCTCGACGAGATGGAGCGGGTGTTCAGTTCCATGCGGTGTACTGCGGAGGACAAGGTGATGTTGGCCTACAACCAGTTGCAGGGCACGGCTCGGGAGTGGTGGTCTTCCGAGTGGAAGACGTCCTTTCAGTCACGTCCCCTTGAGCAGATTGCGTGGAGTGACTTTGTCAGTGCTTTCGAGCGTGCCTACTGTCCAGAGTATATTGCTACGCAGAGGATGCGTCAGTTTTTAGAGCTGGTCCAGGGCGACATGTCCGTGTTGCAGTACAGGGCTCGATTTGTTGAGCTGGGTCGTTATGCACCTCACATCATGGAGCATGAGAGGGTGAAGACCGCACAGTTCGTACAGGGTTTGAGGCAGGAGCTGAGGCACCATTTGATTGCGAACGCTGCCACTGATTTGGAGACGGCTTCTCGTGTAGCGGCGTCCTTGGAGATGGATATGCAGAGGACTCGGGGACCGATTAGCCAGGGGCAGTGCTTGTCAGGCCGTAGCCAGCAGACGACTACTCAGCAGCAGAGCGCGTTCCAGCTTCCTTCTGGTAGTTCGGGAGCTTCGACTCCGGCGGCATCAGCGGCAGGATCTGCATCTTTCGACGACAAGATGAAGAGGTTCTTCGGGAAGAGTTTCCGGAAGAAGAAGAAGGAGGGCCATGAGCAGCAAGCTTCTTCGGGCAATGTTCAGCAGCCGACACCTTTGCAGTGGCAGGGGTCAGTCGGTGGATCTCGTTAGACGTGTTCTCAGTGTGGCGAGTCGCATCCAGGCAGGTAGTGTACAGTGCAGGTGATCTGCTTCAGGTGCGATCAGCCAGGACACATGACACGTGACAGTCCGCAGCGGCCACCCCAGTTTCCTCAGCAGCAGCAGCAGCAGTACCCACAAGAGCAATTTCAGCAGCAGGGCCAGTTTCCACCACTACCACAGTCAGCGAGTGCAGGTAGGCAGAGAACTCGAGGCCAGATTACTCACATGACCAGGGCAGAGGCAGAGTCGTCGCAGCTTGTGGAAGGTACTGTTATGATTTTGGGTTACGCGGTGAGAGTTTTGTTTGATTCCGGCGCGTCCCATTCATTTATTTCGGAGGATTTCGTGCTGAGTGTTGAGGACCCGGTATCTCAGATGTCTTGTGATCTGATGGTGGAGTTGCCGTCTGGTGACTTCATGATCACTCCGTATTGTTTCGAGAAGGTTCCGATTTGGATCGAGGGGCGGAGTATGCCAGGCAGGTTGTATGTTTTGCAGCTTCGGGATTACGATGTGATTTTGGGCATGGATTGGCTCGAGGCTCATGGAGCGGTGGTGGATTGTGGAATGAAGAGGGTTTACTTTCAGCATCCTAGCAGGCGGACCTTCTACTTCCAAGGTATCCGTTCCACCTCTCCCCGTTTCCTAATTTCTGCGATTCAAGCCCGTCGTTTGCTTGATTCTGGTTGTCAGGGTTTTCTCGCTTCTGTGGTCTTGGTAGACCAGTCGTGTCTGGATGTCGAGGACATTCCGGTGGTGTGCGAGTTTCTCGATATTTTTTCTGAGGATTTACCTGGATTGCCTCCCAAGGGGAGATCGATTTCGTTATCGAGGTTGTGCCTGGTACGGGACCCTTGGCGAAGGCTCCCTACCGTATGGCCCCAGCTGAGTTGAGGGAGTTGAGGGCGCAGTTGCAGGAGTTGCTGGCCAAGGGGTACATTCGTCCTAGCTTTTCCCCTTAGGGCGCGCCCGTGCTGTTCGTGAAGAAGAAGGATGGTAGTCTGAGGTTGTGCATTGACTACCGGCAGCTGAATGAGGTGACCATCAAGAACAAGTATCCGTTGCCGCGGATTGATGACTTGTTCGACCAGCTTCAGTCTGCTCGAGTGTTCTCGCGGATTGATTTGCGATCTGGTTACTATCAGCTGAGGATTCGCGAGTCCGATGTAGAGAAGACTGCGTTCAGTACGAGGTACGGGCATTATGAGTTCTTGGTGATGCCGTTCGGGCTCACCAATGCCCCTATAGCCTTCATGGACTTGATGTAAAGGGTGTTTCGTCCATATTTAGACCAGTTCGTGGTCGTATTCGTGGGCGACATCCATGTTTATTCGCGATCTACTGAGGAGCACGCGTACCATTTGGGTGTGGTGCTACAGACGTTGCGAGATCACCAGTTGTATGCGAAGCTCAGTAAGTGCGAGTTCTGGCTTCGTGAGGTGTACTTTTTGGGGCACGTGATTTCTGGTGATGGTATTTCTGTGGACCCCGCCAAGGTCGAGGTAGTGATGCAGTGGCCTGAGGCCGAGGTCTGTGATGGAGATCCAGAGTTTCTTGGGCTTGCGGGCTATTATCGAAGGTTTATCCAGGATTTTTCTCGCGTTGCGGCCCCGATGACCAGACTTACGCGGAAGGATGTGCCTTTCGTCTGGACTGAGGAGTGTGAGCAGAGTTTCAGGGAACTGAAGATATTGCTCACCTCGGCTCCGGTGTTGGTTTTGCCTTCTAGATCGGAGGTTTTGTGGTCTGTACAGATGCTTCCGGGGTCAGACTGGGTGCTGTGTTGATGCAGCATGGTAGAGTGGTGGCGTATGCATCTCGGCAGCTGAAGCCCCACGAGGAGAACTACCCTACCCATGACCTGGAATTGGCGGCTGTGATCTTCGCACTGAAGATCTGGAGGCATTATCTGTACGGCGAGAAGTTCGAGGTGTTTACTGACCATCAGAGTTTGAGGTATGTGTTCACCAGAGGGACCTTAACCTCAGGCAGAGGCGTTGGATGGAGTATATGAAGGATTATGACTTCACCCTGTCTTATCAGCCGGGCAGGATGAATGTCGTCGCCGATGCTTTGAGTCGGAAGGTCGCGGTCAGTGCCTTGATGTTGAGGAAGTGGAGGCTCTGGGAACAAGTGCCCGAAGTGTCATTCAGGCTCAAGATTCCCCAAGAGCAAGGGTTAGCGGTGCTAGCGAGCTTGACTGTCACCCATGCTATCCACCGTCAGGTGACAGAGGCTCAGCATGCAGACCATGAGTTGCCCCGGATTTTGGCTATGGCTGATGTGAAGCTCGGCGAGGACGGAGCCGTGAGATTCCGTGGTAGGCTGTACGTCCCAGCCGAGGAGCGGGTTCGTCGTGCGGTGTTGCGCGAGGCTCATGGGAGCAGGTACACCGTGCACCCGGGTGCGACGAAGATGTATCGGAACTTGCGGAGGCAGTTCTGGTGGCCTGGTATAAAGAGAGATGTGGCCGAGTTCGTGGCTAGGTGCTGACATGTCAGCAGGTGAAGGCGGAGCATCAGCGACCGGGAGGTACTCTCCAGCCCTTGGATGTTCCCGCGTGGAAGTGGGACCACGTGACCACGGATTTCATGGTGGGATTGCCGAGGACTCCGAGTGGGCAAGACAGTATTTGGTTGCTGGTGGATAGGCTGACGAAAGTGGCTCGGTTGTTACCGGTCAAAGTCAGCTAGTGCGTGACCAAGTTAGCTCATCTTTATGTGGAGCGGATCGTGCCTTTGCATGGAATTCTCATTTCCATTGTGTCGGATCGAGATCGCGTTTCACTTCTGGATTCTGGAGGAGTTTCCAGCGAGCTCTTGGCACGGAGTTAGCATTTAGCTCGGCGTACCATCCTCAGTCAGATAGTCAGTCAGAGAGGACCATCCAGACTTTGGAGGATATGCTGAGATCTTGTTGCCTGGAATGGCAAGGGAGTTGGTTTCACCATCTGCCATTGGTGGAGTTTGCCTATAACAACAACTATCATTCGAGCATCGGCATGGCTCCTTATGAGGCGTTGTACGGGCGTCCGTGTCGGACTCCACTTGATTGGTTCGAGGTTGGTGAGTGTGTTTTGACGGGACCGGAGTTGGTGCAACAGTGTGTGAATGTCGTGCGCCTGGTTCGTCAGAACATGTTGGCGGCCCAGAGTCGGCAGAAGAGCTATGCCGACCGGAGGAGGCAGCCTCTCACTTTCGCCGTTGGCGATCGTGTGTTCTTGAGAGTTTCTCCGATGAAGGGGGTGATGCATTTTGGGCGGCGTAGGAAGCTGAGTCCCCGCTATATCGGTCCTTTCCACATTGTGGAGCGCATCGGTGAGGCTGCTTATCGGTTGCGGTTACCCCCTGAGTTGGCGTTGGTGCATAACGTGTTCCACGTCTCGATGTTACGGAAGTATATGCCCGGTGACTCTCATGTGCTTGAGGATTCTGTTTGGCCCGAGGTGACTCCAGATCTTGCTCTCCCAGATTTTCTCATCCGCATTGAGGATAGGCGAGAGCAGCGCCTGCGGAACAATGTCATCCCCTTGGTCAAGGTGGTGTGGCAGCGGCACTCTGGTGGTGAGGCTTCTTGGGAGTGTGAGGACGAGATGCGTCAGCAGTTCCCTTATATGTTCGAGTGAGTCCCCTCTTCTTCCCCTAAGCTTTGTTCTTAAATTTCGAAGACGAAATTTGTTTAAGGGGGGAGGGCTGTAATATCCCGGACCTTTCGGATCCTTCTTCTTGGGTTCCGGGTCTGCTTTCTCGGAGTGTCCGACTCCGCTATGTCTAAAATTTCATTTTGGACATCTTTTGTGTTTGGATCGGTGCGATCCGGAGTTGTTTCGAAAGCCCGGAGTGCGTCCGTTGCTTTTCCGCGCGTGTTTTTCGATTTCCGGTGTGTGTTTCGGCAATTACTTCGGAACCTTGTTGCGGGTGAACCGGGTCGTTCACCTAGGCGAGAATGGTACCGTTGCGATCGGTGCGTTCTGAGGATCGCGGAAATGTAATTTTTTATTTTTTGGTATTTTCCAGATTTTCTATAAATACCCCCCTATTTTCCTTTTCTTTTTCCCTTTTCTTCTTCTTCCTCTTTCTTCTTCCTCCCCCACCGTGAGCGCCCCCCTTCCTCTCTCTTCGGCCGACGACGACCGCGACGACGTCCCCTCGCGACGACGACGACCGCGACGACGTCACCTAGGCGAGTGATCCCTACTGAGTCTTGTTCTGAGACTCATTCCCTACGCGTTTTCACCGTGTTTCAGACGAGGCACGGTCTCAGAGGAGCGCGACTGAGGCTCAGTGTGGTTCAGGTGTCCAGCGTTAGTGCCAGAGGTCAGAGTCGGGGTATGCCCCGTGTAGCTGTACTTTTCTTTCTTGTCTCTGTATTAGTTGTGGACTACTGTTGTTTATTTTATGTTATCTTGTGGATCATGTATCATGTAAAATGTTAATTTAATTTCATGCTTAAATATATTAACTGTTTATTTTTTACAATTATTTGTGATACTTGTGTAATCTCCACACCATCCTTTTAACCCTTCCGAGTCTTCGGACTCGTAGGTTGCGGTGCGAGTCTCGGGTTATCGGGCCTTCCCGGTAATCGAATTCTCGGGTCGTTACAGAATTAGACTCCAACAATTTCTATTAGGAGAGTGTCACACATCTTTGTAACCATTCAAGTAAGCTCCCTTCGTCCCTTTAACCTATCTAGTCAGTTTCAAATGCAAATGCTTGAGTAGATAAATACAATACTATGTGGTATCTACTTGTTCAACGTATGTACGATGGGGAGCAGATAAATTTAACAGATAAATACAGCACTAGTTTAACATTGTATTTATTTTATCGATTGAAGGGGTTAAATGTAAAAGAAAAAAGTTAGTGAGAGGTGTGGTAGTCTCTCGTTAGAAACTACTGGAGTTTGGTCCTCTAAGAAAATCCATATTCATAATTTAATGGCTTACGAGAATTATTTTTTTAAATAATATGAAACATTAAATAAAAATGTCAAATAATATAAAACGTCAAATTAAAAGTTCACTTTTCCTGTTTCTAAGTTACATAATCACATGTGAATAAAACAATTAACTTGAAACAAACAAAAAATTATTCAGAGAAATTCGTGCATACAAAACAATAGCTACACACCACACGCATCTAACTATGATGACATCCATCGGCTACGAATGGATGTTGATACAATGGGTTCTCCCAATCGGACGGTGCTGATTTGACTTCCGCATACCCGCCAACAAGTATCCACCTTCGTACTTGTCCGCAGCGGATCGCGTAGAAACAACGCGTCGTGTCCCCATTTAATTGCTCGGCGTGCTTCACGATGCGTAGACACACACATACATCACCGATACCACCCGACACCCCCCGCCACTCCCCCGGAGACCCCACCATCCATAAAAGCCGAAAAGTTATCTCTCTCTCTCTCTCTCTCCCCCCCCCCCTTTTGCCCCCGTCTGAAGCTAAAGATAAAATACAATAAATTAAAAACGGGTCCGCTCTTTTTATCTCCTCCTTCCCCTCTCCTCGGCTTCTCCATTGCTGGATCCTCGCCGAAGCCTCTTCTCTGAAGAATCCCCCCTCTTTCGCATCTCCTACTGCTTCCCTAGGGTTTCGTGTTCCCTATCCGCCGCCGCCCGCGATGCCGCCTCCGGGGAAGCCAGCCGTCGACCGCGACCACCAGCGCCCCCTGGGAAGGGACCCCGAAGACGACGTCGACGAGCCCTCGAACAACCTCTGGGTGGGGAACCTCCCCCCGGACACCGCGGAGCCGGAGCTGACGGCGCTGTTCGCCAAGCACGGGGAGCTGGACAGCGTCTCGACCTACGCCGCGAGGAACTACGCGTTCGTGCACTTCAAGCGCCCGGAGGACGCCGAGGCCGCCAAGGGCGCGCTCCAGGGCACTCTCGTCCGCGGGAATCCCATAAAGATCGAGTTTGCCCGACCGGTTTGTTTTCCCAACGCGTGTTGTTTGATCAGGGTTTCGTTTCGTGATCATAATTTGTATAGAACGGCAGACTTTGGGATGTCATCGGAAAGAGGAACGCCTTTTTTAATCTTCTGTGTTGATCTCTTATTCTGCTTCCCCTTTGAATACCGTCTGGCTACCGCACTTGGAACTAGGAACAAATCAGCTAGGCGAGAATGAGATGCAAGTTTTTATAAGCGCAATCGGGCCTCTCGTCAACGCTCCTTGCGTAACTCGAACGTTATTGGGTAGATCAATACCTGGGTATAGAATTTTGAGTGAGAAAAAAATGCACCTCATTTCCAATCTACAGATCGTGTCAATTCTTTTACCTGTTACTTATATGGGTTATGATAGTGGTAACAGATTTGGGAAATCTTGTGGGCAAAGTCGTTAGATTAATTCGTCTACGTCAGATTTCAGTCACGTTAGAACATTCCAAAATGCTGTACGTGATGAGATTTGAATCTGTGATTTTGTTTCGGCAGAATAGGGAAGATCCTTGATCAAAGATATGTGTTCTTGTTTCTGTTTGGGAAGGAAGTGTTGGAAAAGCTATGCACGGGTAGAGATATTCTATTAGATCTAAGCACGATCAAAGGAAATCAATCGATCAAGAAATGCAAACTCAAGTCGAAGCGCGAAGTCGCTTTCTTTAGAGTTGTTCAGTCCTTACTCTGGTGCAAATAGGTTTCACGATGAAATTTCTCCCAAGATATGACAACCCAGATCGATGGCGATGCGAAGGTGCACTCTAATTTACGTTGGTGGGAGAGAACACCATTGTGACTGTAGGCTCTTGCAAGAAGAAGAAGAAGAAGATTGTGAGAGAGAAAATCGAGAGAGAGCTGTCGGGTGAGAGAAAATCCTAAGTCGTAACTCTCACACAAAAGTGACTTTCCTAAAATATCATCTAGGGAAGTGATCCTTGATCGAGTCACACCCATCATCCCAAAGAGGGGAATCCGAGGAGACACGGAGAGAATCCAAGAGACGCTCGGTTAAACAGTCAAAATAAAAGAAAAATAAATGTCAGGTATCACATGCACGCACGACACGACATCGGCAAGGCAAGGCAATATGCGCGCGCGTAAGATAGAGGGTAAGGTCCAAAGAGCTCACAAGTTCAAATAACTTAACTGCCATACTCTCCTAAAAAGAGTACACAAAGTAAAAGCTAAGAGTCCCAATTAAAAGTAGATGATTTTTTTTCATCTTCCAATGTTGGACAAAATAACTCAAGGACTCAAACTTTGAAAATTTAAAGCATGAAATCCAACATTCGTTCACCAAGAAAAATTTTCAAAAGTTTGAGACATGGATTTACAAGAGCCTGAGATGACGTGCATAAGTGAAAGTGTCTTCCAACTTGAATCTTCACATAGTGTTATATTGCCCTTCTTCCACAGGTCTAAGTGAACTATGTCTTGAACTTACTCTTATGTAGAAGGTTTCATACAACACACATATCATTAGTCAATAGTGGTGTTCTATGTATCTTTTTTCATGAGTGTTTTAGGGATTAGCTCCCAAAATCTCATAGATTGCTGCCACACAATCACACTCACGTTGGTGAGTCCTCCAAGGTCTACTGAAATGTATCTACATCTCACTACGTAGGCCTTTGAACTTATGAAGAGTTATAACTCATCTTTTATCGTTCTAGAATAACCACATCATCATAGGGATGGACATTGAGACACCAGTCTCTAACAAGTGTTCTTCAGTATACACCCATTCAACTTATTTTCCTATTAAACCTGTGTTTTAGGATCTCAAAACATCAGGTTAGGTTATTATTGATGGTGTTTACCGAATGGGCTTAAGTTCCATCCCCCTCAATGATTGTTCAACCAAATTTCTATTAATCCCTTGGTTAAAGGATCATCAAGATTTCTTTCTGATTTCATGTAGTCTAAAGAGTCTATTCCTTTGTTCATGTACTCTCTCACAAATTTTAATTTTAACCTTATATGAGTATTCAACTTATCATTTACTTTCTCACTTTTAGCCATTGCTATTGTAGCTCGACTATCACAGTGAATATAGATAGCAGGAATTGACTTACTTAGCAAGAGAAGCTCAACCTCAAGGTTCTTCAACCATTCTACTTATCTACCAGTCACTTCTATTGCCACTAACTCAGCCTCCATGATAGACCGAGCTAATATGGTTTGTTATGTGGATTTTCATACAACTGCCCCACCACCCATCATAAACACAAAGCCAGTGGTACTCTTTCCTAGAGTTTTTCCAGTTATCCAACTGACATCATTATATCCTTTTATTATAGAAAAATATCTTCCATAATATAGTGCATATAATTAGGTACCTTTCAAATATCTGCAGATTCTTTCAAGTGCATGCCAATGTATTTTATTAGGACAATGTATATATCCACTGAGTCTATTCACAACAAAAGAGACGTCAGTTCTATTATAATTTGACAAATACATTAAGCTATTGATTAATTATGAATACATACGCTGTTCAACATATTCACCATGATGTTTCTTAAGTATGACATTACGATTAAAAGGAGTACTCACAGGTTTACAATCATAAAGACCAAACCTTCTCAATACTTTCTCAACATAATGAGATTGAGATATAGAATAATCCTCAGGTGACTTTAGAAACTTAAGCTTCAATATCACCTCTGCCTCTCTCAGATACTTCATGTCAAACTTACTATTCAGAAACTGTTTGGTTTCATTTATCAACCTCAAGTCATTGTCTAATATTAAGATATCATCAACATAAAGACATAAAATATTGTAAGTATTAACAAACAATTTAACATACAAGCATTTATCAGATTCACATGTAGAAAATCTCTTAGAATAGACGGCTTCATCAAATTTTTGATACCATTATTTAGGGGCTTGTTTAATTCCATATAAGAATTTTACCAACTTGTATACTTTATGCTCTTGGCTTGAAACTACAAATCTTTCTTGTTGATCCATATAGATCTCTTCATCAAGTTCACAATTTTAAAATATAATTTTCACATCCATTTGGTGAACCTTTAGATCACATATAGAAACCAGTGCAACAAGCACATAGATTGTAATCATCTTAGTCACGGGAAAATATGTATCAAAGAAATCTATTCTCTCTTTTTGTCTGAGGTCCTTGGCAACCAATCTAGCCTTATATTTGTCACTGGAGTCATCTGGTTTCAATTTCTTTTGGAAAATCTATTTACAACTAAGTGTCTTGGTACCAGGTGGAAGATCCACTAGATCATAAGTGTGGTTGCTCTTAATTGATTCCATTTCTTCATTGAATACTTCTTTCTAGAATGTGGAATCACTAGATGACATGATATCTTTAAAAGTTAAAGGATCATCCTCTACTAAGTATGATATGAAGTCATTTCTAAATGATTTTTCGATTCTAGTTCTTTTACTCTTTTTATGTTTTATGTCTACATCTAAATGATTATACTGAACATGATTAGAAGTGTTAGATGAAGGAATAAAAGATGAATATATACGTACAATATCCTTAGTCTTAAAAGGAAAGATATATTCATAAAAAATTGCATCACCAAATTCACAAATAGTATTAGTAAAATTACTAGAGATATTAGATTTAATGATAAGAAATCTATAAGAAAAATTGTTTTCGGCATAACCAATAAAAATACCGTTCACAGTCTTAGAATCAATTTTTCTCTTCTTATTCTCTGAAATTTTTATTTTGGCTAAATATCTCCAAATTCTCAACAATGCATAATTGGATTTTCTCTTAAACTAGATTTCAGAAGGTGATATGTCTTCTACCTTATGAGGAACACAATTAAAGATATGACATGCAGAGAGTAGAGTTTCCCCCCACATATTCTCATGTATTCCTGAGCTACATAACATGTAATTCACCATATCTATCAATGTCTTATTTTTCCTCTCAGCAATTTCATTTGATTCAGGTGAATATGAAGCTGTCAACTTACTGATGATTTCATTTTTGATACAAAAATCATTCATGGCATTAGACTAGTATTCACCACCCCTATCAGATCTCAATTTTTTAAGCAACTTTTCATATTGCTTTTCAGATAGGGACTTAAAAAGTCATTTTTTTTTTCAAGAGCCCTATCCTTGGTTCTAAGCAAATACAACATATAGAATTGGAAGAATCATCAATAAATGTGATGAAATACCTTTTCCCACCTCTAGTTAAGGAATTTGTCCCTTCACAAATATCAAAGTGTATCAACTCTAATATTGAGATGTTCCGTTCAACAAACTTAAAAAGCTTCCTTAGTTATTTAAGTTGCACACATATTTGACACTTATCAACATGTTTCACATCAAACTTGGGAATTAAATCTAAATGCATCATTCTTTTGATGGTATTGAATTTAACATGACCAATTCTACCATGCCACAAGTCACAAGATTCAACACGATAACTAACATATGCTGAACTTTTATTTAACGAAAAACTGTAAGAAGCTTTAAGTACAAATAAATCATCATTCAAATATCCTTTTCTTACAAAGTTTTCATATCTAGTGATTACAACTCAGTACTAATAATGACCCACTAACTAAGCTCCTCTTGACATCAGGCATATGTTGCACTTTGTAGAGGCTTAAGGTTTTTCTCGAAATAAGCTTTAGGTCAACACATCCTTTACCTTTTACTTTGGCTGTAGTGGAGTTGTCCATTGTCACGCTCCTGCCTTCGAGGCACTGATAAGAAGAGAACAAAGCTCTATTTGAGCAGACATGAACATTTGCTCCCGTATCTACTAACCAGTCTGTTGGTAGACATGTCACATGAATTTCATGATTAAAGGAAATAAACCTTTCATCAGAAGTGGAGCCAATAGTGAACACATTGACTTGTTGATCAGTGGCATCAGATTTCTTTTCTTTGTAGGGTTTATTGTTTCTGTCTTTTCTTTCAAAGCACCTGTAGGCTTTATGACTTGACCTTCCACACACATAACAAGTAACATTGTCTGATTCTTTCTTAATCTTTTACTTCTCTTTGATGTCCTTGAGTTTTTGAAAGTTTTGTTGAAGGAACGAGAGGTAGGGTTTTCAATCAATTGACCTTAGAATGGAATTCAGGTTCAAGTGGAGGATTTCTGGTTTTGTTTCTGTCCCTATTTCTCTCTTCAATTTGAATAGTAGAGATCAACTATTTAACGGTCATCTCATCATGTTTATTTTGAAGAGATAGAGAAAAATCATTTCAAGATAGTGGAAGTTTTGTAATCAAAGCACATTCTTGAAATTTCTCGTCAATAGACATTCCACATTTTTGAATGTCTAAAATAAGGGATTGGATCGTATGGGCTTAGTCAACAATAGATGCACTATCGTTCATCTTGTAGTCAAAGTAATTGGCTACAATAATTTTATCTAGACCGACATTTTGAGAGCCATACTTCTTCTCTAAAGCAAGGCACAGGTCTTTGGCGGATTTATCAGTGCAATAGATGTCATAGAGTTTATCAGAAATGCACGAGCGGATGCTACCAGTACATAGGTAGTCCCTCTTCTTAAACTTGGCTACATCTACCGACTTAGCGGGCTTGTTTTCATCATCCAGATGGAGGTTATATTCTATGATAGAAAATAGAGCCAAAGAGGTTAACCAATATCGCATCTTCTGTTGCCAACGTTTAAAGAATTGGCTAATAAATTTATCAGGGCGTGCAACTATGTCTGGTGCCATGTGATCTAATAGAAAGGATCGGCTCTAAACTGTTGGAAAAGTTATGCACAGATAGAGATATTCTATTAGATTTAAGCACGGAAATCAAAGGGAATTAATCGATCAAGAAATGCAAACTTAGGTCGAAGCGCATAGTCGCTTTTTTTAGAGTCGTTCCGCCCCTACTCCGGTGCAATTAGACTTCACGACGGAACTTCTCCCAAGATACGATGACCCAGACCGATGACGACGCGAATGTGCACTCCAACTCGCGTTGCCGGGGTGAACGTCACCGTGACTGTAGGTTCTTGCAAGAAGAAGAATAAGAAGATTGGGAGAGAGGAACTCGAGAGAGATAGCCGTTAGGTGAGAGAAAATCTTAAGCCGTAACTCTTACACAAAAATGACTCTTCTCAAATACCCTCTAGGGAAGTGACTCTTGACCGAGTCACATCCATCCACCCGAAGAGGGGAACCAACAAGACGTGTAGAATCCAAGAGACGTTTGGTCAAACAATCAAAAATAAAAGAAAAATAAATGTCGAGTATCGCATGCACGCACGACATGGCATGGGTAAGGCAAGACAATACACGCGCGTGTGAGATAGAAGATAAGGCCCAAAGAGCCCACAAACTCAAATAGCCCAACTACCATAGTCTCTCCTAACTCCACATAAGTAAAGTTAAAGAGTCCCAACTAAAAATAGATGATTTTTTTTTTATCTTCCAATGTGGGACAATACAAAACAACTTTGAAAATTTAAAGTATAAAATCTAACAGGAGGAAACTGAGTTAATCCTTCCTTGAATGCCTTATATGCACCAAATTTTCCTTTTTTTTCACATTTGGCTCCAATAACTGAAGATGATGAATATATGAAAATAGGGATGCGTAAGGGAAATTAGTTTGCTAAGGAATTCCTATAGTGAACGATTTAATCTTTGAAATATGTCTCAAAAGCATTTATCTGTCCTTGGGATTAATTGACTGTAGTCTTTGTTGGTTACGTATTAATGGCATCTGAATTTATTGTAATCATGGGACTCTAATTCTTTCTTGTAAAGAACTCATTTATGTACTAAGGGCAGGTTGATAACCCACTGCAGAAGGCATTCTCCCTAATAAGGCAGATGCTTCTGATCTTGCTTGGACGAATCGAAAGATATTGTCAATAAATAGAAGTACGTTTTCTTCATTAACATCTCGAAAATATCCCAGGCGCTAAGCAGGAGCTTCTGCTAAGTTAGCTAATCTAGTAGAGGGGGCTGTTAATAGTGCAGTTAAGGTAATGACTTCGGCCATGGCCAGCTCCCATAGTGTGACGGGCGGTGTGTACGAAGCCCGGGAACGAATTCACTGCCGTATGGCTGACCGGCAATTACTAGTGATTCCGGCTTCATGCAGGTGAGTTGCAGCTTTGTTGCAATGCGAACTGAGGACGGGTTTTTGGGGTTAGCTCACCCTCGTAGGATCGCAACCCTTTGTCTTGGCCATTGTGGCACATGTGCTGCCTAGGGCATATAGGGGACATGATGCCTTGACGCCATCCTCACCTTCCTCCGGCAATTAATGTTTTAACTAATGATGTCAACATATTGTAGTTTCAATTCATACAAATGCTCGGATGGGATTGAATAGGTCTCCGTTGTTGTTTGCATGGAATACCTTTGTAGCAAATGATGCAAATATCTAGTAATTCTTCTCTGCTGAAAGATTTCCAAGTGTCTAGTGATTTTCCTTTAATTGGAATATCTCTATCTACCTTGTCAAGTAATAGGAAGGTGCAAAGGATGCAAATATTGCGTGCACTTATTTACTATACCAAGATAGAATTTACAACGGATTGTAGAAAATTCCTACATTTCTTTTTTCATTTAAAGTCTTTTGCTACACTCG
This sequence comes from Amorphophallus konjac, assembly GCA_022559845.1. Classification (NCBI taxonomy): domain Eukaryota; kingdom Viridiplantae; phylum Streptophyta; class Magnoliopsida; order Alismatales; family Araceae; genus Amorphophallus; species Amorphophallus konjac. The sequence goes on from JAHNEJ010000545.1 coordinate 49,858, forward strand.
CCACAGTCAGAATGTAATCCAGCAATTAAATGGTATAACCATGATAAAACAATCCAAATCATACCATCCAAGCGAGACTCAGTGAAGAACCTGATTATTATTTGGATCTTGCAGGCCATTTGATCCATGCACTTTTGTGCCATTTATGTTTGGATTGGATGAGGAAAATCCTATGATCTAAAGCAGCAAGCTAAATTGTCGATTCATGTTTGTTTAGAATTGCATAGTTGAGATTGCAGATGTTGTGTCTCCTGGATCCTATGCCCCATATAGTGTATTAGATATCACTTACCAACACTGGGTTCAAATACAGTGCACGGATCAAAATAGTGTTGGCTTTGCAATCAGAAAATTTAAAACAAGCATGTGATTCTACTTTTTGATGGCAATAAGTCTTCCATGTCTTATAAACAGGCCCAAATGCGATAAGAAAACTCTTCACTTCAAAATAGGCTAGCTGTGCATGATGCACTAGTGTCCAGACAAAAGTTTGTAGGCAATTGTGGACTTTGGGAGAATACTTTTGTTGCATCAAGCACTGCTAGAATTTTCTAGGTAACTATAGACTTTTAGAGTAATCAATGTAAGTAATTTTCTTGCATGTAATGAAAATTTTTATTATGAGCTTTTGTTCAGGGGTTCTAAATGTAGTGGTGGCTAATGATTCAAGGAACTGTCATATACTTAAATGATGGATACATGAAACTCATGAAAGTAGAAAAGCTATGTCAGTTTAATGAGTAATGGCTAAAATAATGATGCCAATGTATGGAATGTCAGATATCAGAGAGACCTCCTTTTTTTTAAAAGAAAAAAGTGGATTGTACCATGAGTTTATTAAATAATAACGAAGGGAATTTACAATTGTAGAATCTGTTTGCTCTCAAAATTCCTTCTATACACAAAGGAAACTCGGCTGACAGGAAGGTGATGTGCGGCACGCTAATCCCCAAAATAGACTGAAATAGATGTCTTGAGCTGATCCAAGTTACATAGAAATATATCTCATTCCCGAGCAGTGTCATGTATGAAGCTAACCACCCGTTTTGGAAACTTGGTTTCCCTCTTGAAAAATCTTCCATTATTTTTTCTCATAAGGCCTGAGGACAACTCCTCCTCAGCTGAGTGTAAACAGCTGGAAGTTTAGATTGACCCACAAAAACATTTGCTAAGTCTGTAACATTTCGTAGGCCTGTAAATTTTTGCCAATTCCACATCTCATGAGTATTGTCCAAGGCTATGAGGCGATCACTTTATTTGTTTCATTTGCGGTTAATCAACCATTAAGTTACAGAAAACAATGCTAGGTGGAGAGACATCATACGGGAGTTAGAAACTCAACCTATGTGAATGGGACAAAACTGTATGTTGATGATGATGGTGATGTTTTTGTATAGTGAATTTTGGGATTTGTGCAACCTCTTTTTGGGCTGGACAAAGTAAAATTATTCCCATGATAGGAGAACAACCATGGTGCTGATGATGGTCAATGGATGTTTAATCAATCTGTTGTTCAATTCCATATCTCTTTCTCCCCCCAAAAGAAAAACTATGCTTGAAATCGAGTTGCTGCATTCAAATGTCAAACATTCTGATGTTGCACATTTTATTGTTGTTTTCTTGTATTGATGGTTCACAGAAAGCCATTTTTGATGACATCATTGCCATGTGATATGTGATTCACTAATATGAGTGCATAAGGCAACCAAACGACATTAATGACACATAATATTTCATTCAAATATCTCAAACATATGGAGCCGAACCAGATTTTGGATTTATCGTTATGTGATTTTGAGTAGGCTTCTGAAATTGCTTGCGATTCTCGAAATTGATATTGACCACCGAACTGCAATGTAACCAATTCAAATGTACTCTTGTATATTCATTATCTTGTTATACTGACCACTGAATTGCAATGTAACCAATTCTAATGAACTCTTGTATATTCAATATCTTGTGGGTTTGGTATGGATTTATGACCCAGCACTTATCCGAATCAATTGGTCTCTACAAGAATTGGTTGGTCACTAGAATGGCATTCATTCCGCACAGTGCAAAGGTGTATAAATTGGCCAAGTGTGAAACAATGAAAATCTCTTTGGCGATTGTCAAGGCTTCTACTGAATCAGATTAATCCGTAAGATAGTAAAGTAATATCAAAAGGGCAATAAACCTGTAACTTGATTTATAAAATGATTTCTAGAAATGCTAATGAAATAATTGATGAGATCCTTCAACTTTGTACTTCTCTTTCTCATGGTGCCTGAAGGGATGATAGAGTAGTTCCTTTTACAGTGTGGCCTCCTGTTACTCAGAATGAAATAATTCAATTGAACTCTGTAAGCCATGAAGGAAGAGTTTGGCCCCTTTTTTCCCCTGTTTGGATGGTCCCATCTCAAGGTCTACATTCTCATTCTTCGGGAAAAGAATGTTTATATTTTGTAGCTCTTGAATTTAATTTAAGAAATTGCAACTACCCTTTTTTCTTGGGATGTTGATGATAGTGCTGACTGGTGCCAATTGAACCCTGTGGAGGCAGGGCATTCGCAGCTCACCTCTTGCCATTTCACGCATAGGCTGTTTTGAACACATGGCCTCCAATTGTTGAGGTGAGCATTGAGACCAGCTGAGTCACCGGTTTTGGTCTCAGCAGTCATTTGCATTCATTTTGTTTTTGTTTGTTGTTTGCTTATTAGGTGTCAGGTTGTTGGTCCTGTTTGAAGAGTAACATTTCAGCCGTTGATCCTATGCCTAAATCTCAGGGGACACTAGTCCTTTCATTCCAGATGTCAATTAGCAATCAGCAATTGACTATCTGATTGCTGTTTGAATGTCAAGTTTATGCACTTTTAGGGAGCTCATTACGTGTATGTGAGGGATGCAAGGATGGCAAACTCGGTTTCGGACTCGGTTTCGCCCGGGTCCGAAACCGAGTCGACTCGGTTTCGGTTTCGGTTTCGGCCGAAACCGGCCGAAACCCATATAACAGGTTAAAAAAATTAAATTTAATTCTAAAAAATCTGAAAAAAAATCATAAAAAATATAAATAATCACTTAAAATCACAAAAATCATTACACATGCATTTGACTGTATAAGTTAATGCAATAACCTTGAAGTAGACAACTACAAAAATTCAACTTCAAACATTGAACATGTGAAAGTTAAAGTCATATTCCATTGTACATTAATAGAAGCAGTACAATAAACTAATTTAGACAAAATAAATGTTACAAAAATTCATTGATTCTTACCTAATATGGATAATAATTACTAGAAGAACCTTCTCCCTCATCGTCTGGCCCTTGATGTCGATACCCATAACCAGGTTGCATGTATGGTCTATATTCACTATAACCAAACAATGAGGTAGCCAAGTCTGCATCCCTCTTTGGATCCCTCTTGGAGTGTTTGGTTGGCTTGATTCGAATCCAGTATCAACATAGGAATCTTGAGGAAGAGAAGAGTCACTGGTCGGATATGGATGGAACTGAAATGATGGTTCATAATTCTGGGCCCCATAAATAGCTGCTTCCTGTTGGCCACCTTCGTAACCTGGTGAACCATATCCGTGTTGACCTTGACTATATCCAGTAGTACCACCTGCAGCACCTGCATCACCTGTACCACCTGCAGCACCTCCGGGATGATCATCATCATCATCAGAATCATAAGAAACCAGTCGCCTTTTAACCTTTGAGGATGCTTTTTTCTCTTTTGGAGTGCTTTTTTCAATCAACTTTGACACGAGTCCTTTTCCCCTTGGCGTGTGCCTCACATAAATCTGCTTCAACTCCTCAATTGCTGGGTCCTCTCGAGCAGCAGCATTTGCCCTCTCAGTTTGCCCATGCACTGATGTACTTCTTCTTAAGGAGGACATTCTAGGAGTGACTGGCCTGCTATCTGTATCTGAGTGTCTAGCAGGCTCAAACTCGAACTGCTCCTCAGTGTCATCAACCACCCTAGACTGGTGCGCATGAGTATCTCTGGCCCTCTTTGATTTGCTTCTTAATTCGGGATCTCTTGCCTCATCTTCATCAAGTATGCCCTCTGCCCATCTTCTATCATCAACATCAAAAACGGGCTCATCAACCTGCTCTCGTGTCTCCACCCAAGACTGCAAGGGATTATCATCATCAAATAAGGCATCCACATCAATCTCTGCGGCGGCATCCTCGGCGACGCGTTTGTCTCGCAGCTGTTGTCTCAACCTCATATTCTTTATTCTCAACCTCATATTGTAGTGGCAGTACACTAATTTCTCTAACCGATCAGCCTTTAGCCGATTGCGAACCTTTGAGTGTATAAGGCTGAATGTGCTCCAATTCCTTTCACATTGGCTTGCTGATGTGGTTTGACTCAACACCCTGATTGCAATGAAAGCCAATGCAGAACTGCCCAATTCTCTATTGTTCACCATGATCCACCAGTCAGCTGTTACACCAACCAACCATAAACAAATAAATATAAGATGTAAATAAAAATTAATTAAGGAAGATGTAATTGCAAAGAAAGCACAAAGATGAAGTATACCTGGGCTCACTCTTCCCACTGCGTATTGCAATTGGAAGTCAGAATACGTCCCACTTCTCATTCTATAGGAGGTCATCTACAAAAATTACATAATAGATTAGCATTACTACGTAAGTAAATTCTATACCTCTTATTCATGAAATCAAACAGGCCAACCTCTACTTCCGCCTGAAGCCTCTTATCTTGTGTCCTCGATAAACGACCAATGACTTTTAAAGTGCCTTGAAGCACCTCGGCATCAACATGTGCATTGGCATTGTACATTAATCGAGGGTTCAGAAAATAACCTGCATTTGTATATAGTTAATGTATGGTCAATAATATATGAATACAAATAATCACTCACCAGCTGCATGCAAGTCGTGGTGTAATGTGGTGTCCCATCTATGGTCAATAATCTTCCACCACTTTGCATGTTCTTTGGGAAGGGACTCCTGCAACTCCAATTTCGCACGGTCCATGGCCTCATACAGATATCCCATATCATTCTTGTCATCGCCATCCACCAATCTTAGGACCTTCACGAGGGGGGTGACTACTTTCATGTATCGTGTTACTCTGCCCCAGAATTTGTTGTTGTCCACGATTTGACAGACATCCAAATAATCCATCTGAGCATCAACATTGCCCTTCTCGATGTATTCCCGCAGGGCATTGTGGTACATGAAAGCTTTCAACTCATTCTTATACCTGTGCAAAGAAATAAAATTTGAATCAAATACGGATCATAACTATAAGGATAAAGAAGTAATAATTGAGTTCAATAGTATACCTATGCAGAGACTCCAAAGAAATGAAATTTGAAGCAAATCTAGTTGGCCCTGCACGGATAATATCCCGCCCCCCACTTGCATGCTCCCTGAACATGTTCAATATCCTAGGATGGCCATAAATATATTGGGTAATCTTTTGTGCCCTTTCAACCGTCTTCTTCACATGTTTGTCCTTCCCTATGTCTTCAAGTATGAGATCAAGACAATGTGCTGCGCATGGGATCCAATATAAATGCCTGCGCTTATGCATCAATTTCCTCCCTGCAGCCTTATAACTGGCTTCATTATCAGTCACAACTTGTACAACATTTTCTTCACCAATTTCGTCTACCATGTTGTCCATCAAATGAAACAAATAATTGGCATTTTTTTTAAAATTTGATGCATCTACAGATTTTACAAATACTGTACCTTCGATGCAATACACCAAAAAGTTAATCATGGACTTTTTCGTGGTACCAGTCCAACTATCACACATAATAGTGCATCCTCTTTCCATCCATATATGCTTGAAGCTTTCAACCCACTGATGGAGCTCCTCAACCTCTCCCTCATGGCCACGCCCATATATGTCCCGACGTGACGGCGCCTTCAAGCCAGGGCCAGCATCTGCTATGGCATCCAACATAGGTTGAAAATATTCACTTTCAGCAGCATGTGTAGGGACACCTGCATGAAAAAATCATTTACAGATGCTTTTAAATGCATGCCCTGCAACTTCTGCAGATTTTTTGACCCCTCTTAATGCACTTTTGATCTTAGGTTGTGTAGCTTGGGGCATTCTGTGGAGATAACTGTCCATGGGGCCTGCTCTCTGCGTCTGCGGGGGCGGGGCAGCAACATCAGGACGTCGTGCAGCTGTACTGGTGTAGGTCCCTCCTGAACCCATGGGTGCCTTTCCTTTCCTTTGAGCGGCTTCTTCACGCTCCCTTGCTTCAGTCAGCTCCGGATCAGAATCTTCAGTGCCTTCCTCATCATCATCCCTCCTAACCCTTCTGCCAGAAATCTCCTCAGCAATTTCCTCCTCATCCTCAGCCCTTTGTTGCACCCTCTCCTTTTTCCCCAAAAGGCACTGGCGCATCTCCTCTCGCACCTCTCGTGGACAGTGGTCGCATTGTCTCACCTCTCCTCGTACCCCTGCCAAATGTTGCTTGCCTCTGGTAATTCCGCCATACATCTCCCTAGCACAATAATTACATTTAACCTTCCTTCTCTTAGCATCAACTAAGGACATGTGGGCCCACCCCGGATCCTCCTGCCCTTGCTGCTCCTGTATTTGCTGACGTCTAGGCATGATGCTGCATTAAGAAGTTACACAGTCAAAGACAAACAATTGTAAGTACGAAACCCTTAATCACCCTTCATAAAAATATAATCCCAGCATGATCCTACCCCACATTCGTCAATGAAACTTAATTAACCTTCAATTGTGGCTAAGAAACTCGAATTAGACAAAAGGCCCAATTTTTATGAACTAATTAAGTCTTAATTACTAATTAAGCCCTAATTACCCTTCATAAAAATATAATCCCAGCATGATCCCACCCCACATTCATCAATGAAACTTAATTAACCTTCAATTGTGGCTAAGAAACTCGAATTAGACAAAAGCCCCAATTTCTATGACCTAATTAGGGCTTAATTAGCAATTAATTCTTAATCACCCTTGGGAAAAACTAATTACCCGCATGATCCAACCCCAAATTCCTCAATGAATCTTAATTTAACTTCAATTGAGCCTAAGCAAACCAATTTAGACAAAAGCCCCAATTTTTATGACCTAATTAGGGCTTAATTAGCAATTAACCCTTAATCACCCTTGGGAAAAATTAATTACCCGCATGATCCCACCCCAAAATCCTCGATGAACCTTAATTTAACTTCAATTGAGCCTAAGCAAATCAAAATAGACAAAAGCCCCAATTTTTATAAACTGATTAGGGTTTAATTAGCAATTAACCCTTAAGCCCTTAATCACCCTTGGAAGAAACTTAATAAGTAAGGCTTGCTTACCCCAAATTTTTAACCCAACCAAAAGAACACAACAAAATAATTAAACAAAACCCAATGAAATTAACCTCAAACAAAACAATCAAACCCTTGAAGTTGTGTTGGCTCCCTCTCGGCCTCTCCCTGTCGGACTCGGGCGGTCGGGCCTGTCCACCTCTGCCAACCTTGCTTTCACCCTTGGTCGGAGTCGCTGCCAGTAGGAGCAGCAGGAGCAGCCGCAGGCAGCAGGAGCAGCCGCAGGCACAGCAGCAGCAGCCGCAGCACAGCAGCAGCAGCTCGCCAGCAGCACAGCAGCGGCAGCAGCAGACAGCACCCGCGACAGACAGTAGGGGGGGGAGGGTTTCGGCCGAAATCTGTGGGTAGTGGGGTTTCGGGGGCCAACACAACCCATAAGTTCACGTGTTTCGGCCGAAACCAAACGGTTTCGGGCGAAACTGATACTAGTTTCGCCCGAAATCGATACCTCCCTTTAGTTTCGGATTGCTACAGTGTTTAAGGTGCTTTTCGGATCGGTTATGGCCGAAACCGATACGTTTCGGCCGAAACGTATCGGTTTCGGCCGAAACTGCCAACCATGGAGGGATGTGCTTGTTCCATGTGAACTGGAAGAAGACTCATTCCCGTTTATTTCTCCATTTTGATAAAACGCCGCCATCAGCAAGGAGGATCAAAAGTTCTCTATTGTTGCTACTCCTTTCCCTTTGACCAGTTTTATCAATTAGTCTTCCTCCACTGCAACAGGATGAGAGGATTAGACAAAAAGAATGTGTGGAACTTTTTCTTTTTGATGATGATGAGATATACTTCACATCAGGAGGGCCAATGTTTTTTGTGGCAAACTTGTTCTTTCTCTTTAGAAGCAATTCTTATGTGGAACAAGTCATAAAACCCTTACCCTGGTCATAAAAAAAAAGTCATAAAACCCTTTTTATAGTAATAAGTGTTAAATTCCAAATAAAATTGAGGCACAAATTGAATTGCTTTGCTTTGCCAGCATTGTTTTTCAAGGAATCCATGGGAGCATGATGTTATAATTTTTTTGAAAGTGAGGAGCACGATGTTATAATTAAAATTGATAGTCAAAATAATCACCATTTTGGTCGGTTTTGTCCATTTGATCAGATTGCTGCCATCCTCAGTGGCGCTGTTGATACTGAACACTGGCTTCTGAGCTTCAGTAGTCATATGACATGATGATTATTGCACCATACATCTCTCTAGGATGTGGTCACAGATTGACAGAAGCTATGTAAAAAGAGCTCCAGCAAAAAGCAAAAGAGTATCATGTAGGATGCTCTTAACTATGCAGACTGGAGAATGTGATGTGGGGAACAAAGACAAAAAAGACTTTGGCAAACTTGCAGAAAGCAATGAAAGGAATATGAGCAAGTATGCATACTGGTTAAAAGAATCAAGAAGATTAGCCCACTTATAAATGAGAGTGTCATCTCTTCCTCATTGTTTTGCACCCGTATAGAAATTTTCTGTGCCTTACAGCAAAAACCACTCAATTATATTTCCATGCATGCTATTGCTAGGCAGTTCTCTCCAATTTCTGGGTTCTAAAGCAATTCGTGGGAGTTCCGTTCCATCAGGATCTTTGTTCTGTTTTTACTGTAATTGGAAAGATGTATCATCACAGCAACTCATCTTCTTCCAAGCCACATGAAATTCCCGAACTTCGCTCCACATTAGATGTTACGCTTCAGAACATTATCTTTCAACGTGAAATTATCATCCACAAATAGTTTCTTGTTTTCAGCCTTGTCCAGCTGCAAGGTAAAATCACTGCACAATCTTTTCAAGGATTGTCCAGAGCTGGAACCCAAACATCCATCCCAACCACAAACTTTCAGAGGTGCACAACTTCGTGACTCTGGATAACTGAGATTCCTGACCATTATATAGAGGGATCTATTTTAAACATACTCATTTTTACTGAATAACATTGTTTGAAGTCAGTTAACTGAGAGGAAGGCAGTGTGTTGGCTACATTTGATTACTATCATCTTGTCTGTTTTTCATGTACATTTGCCTCTCCACCAACACAATATACATATATCATTGGCGTGTGCATGCATGTAGTGGAGAAATATGTCTTGAATCATTTTTCAAGGGTATTTTGGGCAGTTGAAAATAGACAAGATGTGCCCCTGTAGCCCCGCTTTGATTAGGGGTTATCCCCCATTTGTCCCGGGGATAACCCCCAATCTGTCTCTTTTTTAGTTTGATAGGTCAAAAAAGTTAATCGGGTTAGATTGAGGGATAACTCCCATTTAACCCGAACATATTGTTCCACCCCAAGAGGTGGAACAGAGTTAACCCTCATTTCTCCCAAAGGGATAATCCATTGCCTACCAAAGCAAATGGGACTAAAGTCCGGGACAAACTAATCTAGGAGGGATAACCTTCATTTTGTCTATCCCTCTATCAAAGAGGTAGTGTCTATGAGTTATTTAATCTTGGGCAGAAACTATAGGTTGACTGGCAGCAGTCGGTCCATTCTTTTACCAGAAGTTTTAGGTTTCCAGCAGGGGTCAGTTCCATTCACGTAATTCTATCTGCAACTGTCTTACAGGGATAAGTCCTTTAGTCGTCTGTGATGACAATCATGGTCAGGGACCCCCTGGCAGTTTCCAACAATAGTCTAGAGATGAATATATAGTCCTTTGCTAACTTTGGTAAGTGAACATCAATGTCTGACATTACCTGTTACTTTGACCAAAGAGGGTTGCGTGGTTCTGTTATTATTCGGAAGCTTTTGCACAGAAAATGTACTCTGTTCTGCCTTAGAATATATGCAGAGTGAGTTTTTCATTCATATAATCATATTCAGATAGATAGGTAGCAAGTATTTTAACTTGATGTTTTTAACAAGGTAGCCAAAGGCCACAGTCTCTTAAAAGATACCTATACAAAATTCCACACCAAGGCGGTGCGATCCTCCCTAACCCCCCAACAAAGGAAAAGAGAGGAGTTGTGCGGCTCCACTTTACATAGATTTCTTGCCCATTCCCTCACTCTGTCACAAATAAAAGATACAAGGCTGTCCTCAATTCTAGCATCACTTCTAAATAATCTGCTATTCCTTTCTCCCCAAAGAGCTCATAATGTGGCATGAAGAATAAGCCACTAGATCTGATTTCTCCCTTGAGCATCCACTTCCTATGTCAGTTGCGTAGCAGTTGTTGCACACTCTGCTGGGGTGGAATAGTGCAGCGGATCTTGCCGGCGACCAAACCTCCCTTGTAAATGCACATCTTGTGAAGAGGTGGTTCATGTCTTCCTCCTCATCCCCACATCCTCCTCATCCCCACATAGGCAGCAAGAGGTGAGTATCCCGTGAAGAAAAGGAGCAAGCCTATTGCGTGTGGGCAGCCTACCATGTGATATCCTCCAGATTAACAATTTCACTTTAAGGGGGCTCATGGGAACCCAAATCTCCGGGGCTAGGCTATGGCGCACTCCTCCATCTGAGATGAGTGAGTTAGCTGACCTTATTGAAAAGCATCCTTCCTTCTCTCACTTTCACCACCATGTGTCGACATTGCTTGGCATCAGAATGTAATCTGGGAGAAGCCTGAGGAGTCTGTCCAATCGGTCTGTCTCTTCTGGTCTTAGATTCCCCCTAAATGTTAGTGCCCATCTTCTCCCTGGAAGTTGTGTCAAAGGTTTGTGTCACCGAAGGCAGAGGCGCAGCTGATATCCCAAAAAGGCTTGGGAAAGTCTCCTCTATGGCGAAGTCCCCACACCATCTAGCCTTCTAGAATTGACACTTCTGTCCACTACCCAGTCAGACCCTTACGCTTCAGTTAATGATGCCCCTGCACTAAAGGATGCCTCTCCAAACAGGCGAAATACAATGTGTAGATGATGGTGTCAAGTCCCAGTCCCTGGCTCTGCTATAGTTAGGGCTGTTAGTACTTAAGCTTAAAACCCTGGGCTTGTTAAGAATCGGGCCGGACTTGGGCTTTTGGGTCGGTCCAAATGGGCCCCAACGTCCCATCAAACATTTTAATTTTGAATGAAAATTTATTTCATATTGACCAAAAAAAGAGAGTTTCATACTGATGGCCATCCATGAAGAAGTATCTTATCTCTTTATTGTATCGAAATACCAATCAATCTTTTCAAAGATAATGCTCGATTGCAAGTTTTATAGTCTTGCATGCATTATTTTTCATTGATTTTTTTTCATAGGATCCGTCTAGCTACTTGGAATATAGGAACTTTAACGGGTAAGAGTTTAGAATTAGTTAAGTTAATGAAGGACAGGAGGATTAACATAGCTTGCCTACAAGAAACTAGGTGGAAATGACATAAAGCTAAAGACATTGATGGATATAAAATTTGGTATACGGGTAATAATAATTCTAGAAATGGTGTCCCTATAATAATAGATAAAAACTTAAAAAACAGAGTTGTGGAAGTAAATAGATTGGGAGATAGACTAATGTTAATTAAACTTATCTTAGGTGAGGATACTTTGAATATAATTAGTGCATATGCACCTCAAGTAGGATTAGAAGAGAGCATTAAAAAGTAATTTTGGGAGGCTATTGATAGTTTGATCCAAAATATCCCTAGTGAAGAGAGAATCTTTATTGGAGGGGATCTTAATGGTCATGTGGGTAAAGATAATAGAGGCTATGAGAGGATTCATGGAGGGCTTGGTTTTGGCAATAGAAATGATATGGGTAACACTATTCTTGATTTTGTTATGGCCTATGATCTAGCAATTACTAATACCTTCTTTAAGAAGAGGGACGAACACTTAATAACATATAAGAGTGGAACACATATAAGTCAAATAGACTATTTTCTCATTAGGAAGGTCGATAGAGTTTTATGTAAAGATTGCAAAGTTATTTCTGGTGAGAGTTTAGCCCCTCAACATAGGTTGTTAGTAATGGATGTCACTGTCCCTAAATTCAAAAGAAAGATCATTATAAATAATTATTCCAAGATTAAATGGTGGAATTTAAAAGGTAAAAGTTTAGAAACATTTAAAAATCATCTATTAAAGGAAAATATTTGAAATTTAGAACAAGAAACTAATGTAATGTGGAATAATGTTACAAATTGTATAACGAGGGTTGCAAAACAACTCTTAGGCGAATCTAAAGGTAAAAAGAATTTAGAAAAAGAGACTTGGTGGTGGAGTGAGAAAATCTAAAATATCATTAGAGTAAAAAATGAATGCTTTATAGTTTGGCAAACTAACAAAAATGATCAAACCCTAGAAGCCTATAAAATCGCTAAAAAGAGAGCTAAGAAAATAGTTAGCGAAGCTAAATCAAAGGCATTTGAAGATTTATATAATAAATTAGGAACCCGAGAGGATGAAAAGGACATATTTAAACTTGCTAAATGAAGAGAAAGGAAAACTAGAGATTTAGATCATGTTCGGTGCATTAAAGGTGAAGATTAAATGGTTTTAACTAAGGATCTTGAGATTAAAGGGAGGTGGCATAGCTATTTTCAGAAGTTACTTAATGGAGATTCCGTCAATGATTTATCTTTAGAAGGTACCCAAGAGTCCACAATATTTGATAAATATCAATATTTCATGCGTATTAAGATGTCAGAAGTGGAGGATGCTTTAAGAAAAATGAAAGTGGGTAAGGCCTTAGGACTAGATGGCTTACCTATTGAAGTATGGAAAGGCCTAGGAGATATTGGTATTCAGTGGCTAACTAAATTTTTTAATAAAATTTTAAAGGAACGGAGAATGCCAGAAGTTTGGAGAAAAAGTGTTGTAGTTCCTTTCTATAAAAACAAAGGAGATATTCAAAGTTGTAACAATTATCGTGGAATTAAGCTTATGAGTCATACTATGAAACTTTGGGAAAGAGTAATTGAAAAACGCCTCCGATGTATGACTACTGTATCGAAAAATCAGTTTGGTTTTATGCCAAATAGATCTACTACAGAAGCTATTTTCTTACTACGGCAGCTAATGGAGAAGTATAGAGAGATGAGAAAAGATTTGTATATAGTTTTTCTTGATTTAGAGAAGGCGTACGATCGAGTACCGAGAGAATTGATTTGGTGAACATTAAGAAAGAAAGGAATCTCTCAAGGATATGTTGATTTGATTAAGGATATGTACGACGGCGCTATTACTAGTGTTCGAACTATTGCTGGGGAGATTGGTGAATTTCCTGTTTCTATAGGTTTGCATCAAGGTTCTGCACTAAGTCCGTATCTCTTTGTCTTAGTTATGGATGAAGTAACTAAACAATTGCACGAGGATATCCCTTGGTGTATGCTTTTTGCAGATGATATTGTTTTAATTGATGAGAGTATTGATGCTCTAAATGCTAAGTTAGAGCGTTGGAGACTTGCCTTGGAGTCTAAAGGTTTTAAAATTAGTAGGAGTAAGTCAGAGTTTATGCACTGTAATTTTAGTAATGGGAGAGTGGTTCAGGAAGACATGGTTCTAATTGATGGACATAACATTCAGAAGAGTAGTAGCTTTCGATACTTAGGGTCTATCATACAAGAGAATGGGGAGATTTATGATGACGTTACACATAGGATTAAGGCAGGCTGGTTAAGATGGAGAAGTGCATCAGGTGTCCTTTGTGATCGTCGTATGCCTGTGAAACTAAAAGGGAGGTTTTATAGAACGGTTGTGAGACCTGCTTTGTTATATGGTACCGAGTGTTGGACAGTACGAAAGGAACACATCCACAAAATGTGTGTAGCAGAGATGAGGATGTTGAGATAGATGTGTGGCAAGACTAAGAAAGACAAGATTAGGAATGAGTGTATCCGTAAGGACTTAGGGATAGCTCCAATTGATAGTAAAATGAGAGAAAATAGACTCAGGTGGTTTGGACATGTGTGTCGTCGCCCTAACTCAGCGCCGGTTAAAAGATGTGACCAAATCTTAGTGGATGCTAGTAAAAGAGTTCGGAGAAGGTCTAAAATGAGATGGTGCGATGTTATTAGGAAGTACATTAATTTCTTGGGTTTAAATACGAATATTGCACTTGATAGAAATCTTTGGCGGAACAGGATTCATGTAGCCGACCCCAATTAATTGGGATAAGGCTCTGATGATGATGATGATGATAACTTGTCAGGCCGGGCTAGGTTGAAGTCAGGCCTTACAATTTAGTGAACTAGTCGGGCCTGGCTCGGCTCGATAAATTATCACTTGGACTTTGGTTGGGCTTGGGACGGGCTATACTAAGCCCAGTCCAGTCCTGACACATTGACAGCCCTAGCTGTAGCCTGTAGTACCTAGGCCGAAGGCCATAGTCCCCAGATTAACTCATACCTATTACAAGACATACTTTAAGGGTCCCTTTGGTTGTTTGAAGGTGAGGCTAGAAGTTAACGAGTTACATGAAACTCACTCCACTCCATAGTTGTCAAGACAACAAGGCGACCCATGGCGTTCATGGGGAGCCTAAGTGCTTAGGCGATAAGGCATCCGCTTAGGTGTTGCCTAGGTGACAACTTGGCACCTATTTAAAAATTTAAAAAATATATTTCACCAATATATAAATTATGAATAAGATACATGAAAAAATTATATATTTTAATATTAAAAATTGAGAGAGATGTGTTGGAGGAGTGTGTGAAGCCCAATCTACCTATGACTCCAGCTCGCATCACGGAGCGCCCTGGCCAAAAAATTTTGGGGGGGGGTATTATAGGCTATGCCCAGGCCAGGCAACTCAAGATATCCAGGTAGGGGGCCTTGCTCGCCTAGGCGGACGATTGGTCCTTTAGGTGGGCGCCTTTTTTGCCTTTCTGGGGGGGCAGAAAGGCGGGCTGGTGCCTTGGCTAGGTGATCGCCTTGACAACTATGCTCCACTTTGCTTCCGATATTTTGGTTTCTTGAAGGTTCAAAAAAGTCAGAACTCAACTATGTAAAAGAGCTCACAAACAAGCAAATTGACCTCCTTAAGAAAAAGTTCAGAAGGCATGTCTGTGTACTTGACCTCCCTCTACTCAACCTAAATCATTACTTCTGTCTCAATACCTACAGCTAACCAAACAATCAAAACTAGCTTCATGAAAGCCAGTTGCACAGGACCAAATAATAAAACTGACTTCTTCAAAGTTGATTACAAGCAAGAAAGTATCACAATCCGGACTGACTTATGGGTAATTTACTTTCACAACCTCACCTCCAATGCAAGTGAACTACTTACATTCGACTTACGGCACCCTAAGAGTAACTTAGACTTAAGTCACTCAGCTCCTCCATCCCATCCCTTACAAATGTTCCAATCTGTAGCAAGATTGATGACATGACCAATAATCTGGAAAGGACACGTAAATTCTTGTTAAAGGTTTCTGCTGTTCCTCTCTCCCCAAGTTGTCCACATAACAGCAACTAAGAGCCTGCCTGATCCATGTTTTATTGACCTCTTTGCGGGGATTAAGACTCTTCCAATCCTTTATGAAATCCATCAAAGAAGTTGGTTTGTTCCATGTAGAACACCATCTTGAATATAACTGCCTCCACTGTAGTGACAATTCCAGTGTGGATGCAGGTGCTCAGAGGTCTCCATACCCAGTCTACAAAGAAGACATCTCACACAACGGTTCTGGTTAAGTCCTGATTATGTCCAGAGTTGAGTATATTCAAGATCAATCTCCACGAGTATCCGGATTTTCATCAGCCATTCTATCCGCCTTACCTGATTTGACGAAGAGACATTGCAACCCCAAGTAAGATCTTTATGAGTGATCTTACAGAAATTTTTTAACTTTATCCACCTGTGATGATGAAAAAAGCACGGCAGTGTCTGCAAATTGAAGATGGGACGCCTCAGTACATATTATTTTCTTTTTCCCTGACCATCACTACTTAATGAGCCCAGTAGCTTTGGTTTTGTTCCACATTATACATAAAACCTATCCAATGAGAAGAAAAAAGGGATAGAGCGGATCACCTGTCTTATTCCCCTACAACCCCCAAAGAAGCCACAAGAAAAACTGTTAGTGTGAATAAATAAGTCAGCTGAAGTCACGCCACTTTCAAACCATATCATCTCTCTCTCCCTGAATCCCATAACTCTCATAACACCAAAAGGCCAAGGCTTTCTCAAAATCAAGACTTTTCATCTGTCTGGTAAAGAATAGCCTCATATGTTGCCACAAAATTGTCAAGAATAAAATGCAATGAATCTTATCCACTAAACCTCCTATCACCTTCTTGACCATTGAGCAGGAGACATTTTAATGGTACCCTCGGGTTTTAATTCTAGATAGGATAATGCAGAGGCACTTGGAGATTGTAGGCCAATAAACAAGTGTGACGCCTCAAGAGAGGAGCCTAGAATGGTATGTGAACCCACATATCCATAATTTGTATCCCCTTTTGAGTGCAGAGTTCTGGTTTTGGGATCCGGAGTGTCACCAGCTATGGCTATCCCCCAGATTCTTATGACAGAGATGTGAAAGGGACAAGGAATCCATTTTATGGAAACCAAATTAGCTTTTCCCTTCCTGGAGACTCTTCTTGTATTGAGTTTGAAGACCACGAGCTTTATATTTCAGATTCATAAGAAGCATTGGACCTGCTTCATGGAGACAAGGTGTGATGAGAATTAAGAACCATGATATATATTGCATCTTCCTGTGTCCTTTTTCTTTTATGTGCAATTATTTTGGGTTTCCCGTTGCAATGACCACTCTAGACAGTAAAAATTAGGTAGGTTCGCTACTATAAGAAATGTTTTTTTTTGTGGGGGTCATTTTATAAGATCATTTATATCGAATAACGTGCTGATTACTAAACAATTTTATTTTAAGGCTATTATGTTTATGTATGGTCTCACAGAATAAGATGATAAACCTGAACCTTACACTACTACGCAATAAGACTTTTTCCCCCTTTTCTTTGCAGGCTAAACCAGGTAAGAATCTGTGGATTGGTGGAATCAGTTCATCAGTTACGAAGGAACAACTAGAGGATGAATTTTTAAAATTTGGAAAAATTGAAGACTATAAGTTCCTTCGAGACAGAAATTCTGCATTGATAAACTATTATAAGATAGATGATGCAATTGCTGCATTGAAGAGCATGAACGGGAAGCGCTTAGGTGGTGAACAAATACGAGTAGATTACCTACGGTCACAGCCTTCAAGAAGGGTGTGTGCACTTCTTTTGTTTTAGCTTCAATGTTCACTGAATCCTTTAGTTTGGTCCTGCACATGATTATTTGATGTCTTCCCCTTTTGTAACTTGATGTAGCCCCTTTATTATTCGCATGATATTAGGATTGGTCAGATCATCATGATGCGAGAGGTGGGCACCTTAGCAACGCAAGGGGCATGGAACCACCAGAGCCATTGTGGATGTCTCCTGATTCAATGCGAAATCTCCCTGAAGGTTTCCACCATGGGCATAAAAGATTGCCAGTATGCATCTGATCTGAGTTTTTAGAACTGAAATTTTAAATTTGAGTTGCTTTATATTACGGTAGCTGTCTAGTATAGAGACAATTTCGCCCTTATATGTTGTTCTAATCAGCTGCTTTCTTCTTGTCATGTTTGTTAATCAATTTTCCTATTTCAGCTGCCAGGTGCACGAAGAGATGGTCCACCAAGCAAAATTCTGTGGATAGGATACCCTCCAGCCGTTCAGATTGATGAACGAATGCTTCACAACGCTATGATTCTTTTTGGTGAAATTGAACAGATTAGGAGTTTCCCATCAAGGCATTATTCACTTGTAGAGTTTAGAAGCACTGATGAAGCTCGACGTGCTAAGGAGGGTTTACAAGGTCGTCTCTTCAATGATCCTAGGATACAGATATTGTTCGCTAGCAATGAATTACCTCCTGCTATGGACAATGTGCCATTTATTCCTGGACCTAGAGGACCTAGGCCAGATATGGTCTTTAGTGAACATCCTCTTGGACACATGGAATTTTTTGGTTCTGGGCATCCAATGGCTCCAAGCAATTTCCCTGGGGTGGTACCACCCAACATGTTGCCCGGATCAAACATGTTAGGGAGGCCTTTTGCACCGCAAGGATTTGATCCTCTTTATGGGGGCTCAGAGTTCTTTAATGATGTGACTGGGCCTGTTCATGATTTTTCGGATGGTAATGTTAGCAACCCTATGCTTCCAAACTTTAGAAGGTTATCTCCTCCTGCTCCTGGTATACTACCTCCTGCACCAGGCATGCGACCATCTATGAGACCCTTGCCGCCCATGTGGGACGTACTTGATGCAAGGAACCCAAAGAGGGCAAGGATTGATGGTCTTCCTATGGAGGACTCATCTTTGCATGCAAGAAGGATGGGTGGCCAAGGTATTGGGGACCCATATTCATTGCATCAACCTGATAGAGGTGCTGCAGGTCCAGGACGTCACAGTCCCATCGGTGCAAAAAGGCCAGCTTCAGGCTTCCCTGGTCATGAAGAACGATATCCTGCTCCTAGTCGAGATCACTCTTGGCGTGGCATCATTGCTAAAGGTGGAACCCCTGTTTGTCATGCACGATGTGTACCTTTAGGAAAGGGCATTGAATCACCATTGTAAGCTTTCTGAGAACCATACAATTTCTTTAACTTCTTTTTTATTGAACTTAAACAATATTAGTGCTGACTGAAATTCATTGGACAGTCCTGAAATCATCAATTGCTCAGCCAAAACAGGGTTGGATACACTTACGAAGCATTATGCAGAAGCTGATGGTTTTGATATTGTTTTTTTCCTACCGGACAGTGAAGATGACTTTGCTTCTTATACAGAGTTTCTACGATACCTGGGGCTAAATAGCCGAGCTGGGGTTGCCAAACTTGATGATGGAATTACATTATTTCTAGTCCCACCTTCAGACTTTTTAACCAAGGTTTTGAATGTGTCTGGTCCAGAGCGTCTTTATGGTGTTGTTCTCAAAATGCCACAGCAACTTGTGAATGCAGCTGTTCAGCAACCACAACTAGCAGTTCTTCCCCCAGCTTCTCAATATGCAGACAGGCGACAGCCACATTCCCAGGCTGGATATGGTGGACCTCAGCGGTATGAGGACCAAATACTTCAGATGGAATATAATAGGGTGTTGTCAGAGCAACCACCATCTCTCACTGCAGTTGGTAAATCATTACCAGGAGGTGATGAATCACAGTCAATCCATGCGGTTTCCCTGGACCATGTGAGCAAACCTGTTGCTGCACCACCGGCCGAAGTTTCCCTGACGCCAGATCTTATTGCTACTTTAGCTTCCTTGATACCTGCCAGTGCTACCAGTGCCCAGCCATCTACTTCTGGTCCTGCTCAGTTACCCCCAAGCTCTTCTAGAGGGACACCTCTTCCCGTCCAGGTGGTCCCTGATAGTGGAATGCCACCTCAAATGTGGGGTCAAGAAGCTCAAGCTTCAGCTGCAGGGGGTCCTCATCAGGAACTGATGAATCATCCCCCTCTTATGCTAGGGCATCAATTTGGAAACCACCCAGCACATTTGTCACAGCTTCCTTCATACACAAATATTGCAAATACGGTTCATCCCTCTGCATATGCCCATGGTAGTACACAAGTTCAAGATAATGTTCCAGGTTTCCAGCAGGCTGTTCCTGTCAACGCTAGGCCATTCGATAGTTACGCAATCACATCTCAAGCCGGACAGTTTTCTGCCTCCCAGGCAAATCAACAAAGTCACCTTGATGCTGCCTTCAGTAGTAACATGCTTCATGGCATGTCGCAAGCAACTGAAGTCTCTGGCGCACTTTATGCAGCAGGACCTCAACAAACCATGTCTTCGTCATCTTCTCAGGTTCAGAGTGGTACCGTGATCCAACATCAGATAGTTTCTCCTTCAGCAGCTGATCCGGCGAATACAAACATCCCTGCTCAGTTGCAGCTACTACAGAATGCGCTATCAGGCCCTGCTCAAGGCTCATCAGAGAGTGAGGCTGATAAAAATCAGAGGTACCAGTCCACCTTACAGTTTGCTGCCAGCCTACTTTTGCAGATACAGCAGCAGCAGCAGCAGGCAGGTGCTCAAGCTATGCAAGGATCCAGTAATCAACAATAAGTAAGCTCACTTGCCATGCAAGCATTTGTATACTAAATTAGGCATTCAGTTTCTTATGACCTCTTCCATTTTTGTATTGCATGGTATTCAGTTTCTTTTCGGGGCTTAATGTTGAAAGCGTGTGATCCTCTGTGCACTCCGTGTGTGCGTGAGGATCAACGCAAGCACACATCGTGTGTACGGCGAGGCACACACATGCACTCACGGGTGCATGCGCACACACTGTCACTCACAATCGTAGAATGTGCATTTGCCTCCTTCCCGGAGAGAACCATTAAAAAGTAAATTCTCCTAGTTTGTGTTTAGCGTTGTTTACATCGCAACCTTGGATCATCACAGGACTCAATACTTTTAACGTGAGAACATTAGGTAGGAGGGGTTGATCCAAAATCTATTCTTATGGCTGGACACATTTGGTATCATATATGGTTCATGCTGTTGTTAGCTACCTATGGGACTTCTATTTATTTTTCTAATTGAGAACTACTTGGCTGCACACCCTGATTTTTTTCTCGGCGTGGGAGCCACACCACCCATCCCATCTGCCTGCACTGGATCAAATCAATGGGGGACTAGGTGGGGCTGCACGGCAAGGAATTTTCTTTCTAATTTTCTTGGGAGCCTCACCAAAGAGCTCCGTGTTGTGTAGGTGCAGCTGTGTGGGCGCGAGAACTTGCATCATATTTTCGTATGGGCTGGCGAAGTGGCGATAGCAGGCAGTGCGGAGGGCAGGGCTTTCGAAGGTGCCTCGTATGGTGGCGAAGGGCGATGACCCTGGCCATAAGCTCCTGTTTGCATGTTGTTTTGTGTTCTATTCTTTCCACAATAAAAATTCTTGTGTGTGATGTAACGTTTTTAGTTCTCACCGACTGCCTTTTATCTATACAGGCTTGGTCATCCTTTTGTTTTTTATACATTTAGCTGTCCGGTCCATGTGGCTTGTGATTTTTTAGTGCTTGGCCCTATCCTTGTCGTTGGGAAAAAAAGGCTCAATGGCGATGATTTTACCTAAAATATGCGAAAGTCCCGTGTCTTGTTCTATTTCATTCTTTGCTCGAGGGAATGTTTGACTTGAAGAGGCGAGAAATGGGCTCTGGCATGTTTGTGTACAAACAAACGCCTGAAATCATGGTCACGTCCAGAGATGCTCTGTTTAACATGCATGTGCAAACAACCGCCGTCGACCGTAGTTGCGATTTCGAATTGACTCAGTTGAAGCATTTCAGTTACGCTCGGCTTCTCTGATATATTAAAAAATAACAGTTTTACATTCTTAAATAATTATAACTCCCTATTGACCAATATTTCACCTAATTTTAGCAGAAAATGCGGAAAAAAGTGCATTTAATAATACATGTATACTTTGTGTACTATTTAGATGCTGACTGAAAACTGAATATTCTTATCTTACATGCTAACTGAAAAGTGCACATGATACATGTATCGCATGCGGACCGAAAACTGTATCATTTGTGTACTGCTTCAGCCGGCTTAGAGCTTCCCCACGCGCATGCGGACTCAGGATTGGCAGACTCGCATCGACATTACATAATTGTTGATAACCTGACGAAAAGAATTTGTCTAACGGGAAATTGGTCGTGAATCTTTGGGATAACAGTTTCTAATTTTTAATGAAATGTGGCCAGTCTTCGGAGCAATACCACTTGTTTCAGCACCATCTAACATTGGGAGATGGTATTTCATAACTTCATGTGGGTCTCTCTCTCTCTCTGTCTCCGGCACATCTTTATAACACGCTATATATGCCATATAACTGTTGATGAAGTAGCGAGACAACTGAATTTTGCACTAGGGGGGGAACCGCGTTACCCCCAACTCAACCCATCCCCCACTTTTCCTCTTCCCGTCCCCACCCTTTATCAAATATTTTTCAATTAATTGAACTTTAGGTGCTATCATGCCAGTGCACGGTATTGATTCGTTATCAAAAGGAAGAACTTTGAGCTATTGATATCAACTCTCAAGGACTGTGTCATGACATTGCAAGCAAAAGAACATCAATTGGGATCTAAACATTAGCTTGTTGGAGTCTTTGAAAAAGTTGATTCAAAGTTGATGAGAAGCTCATCTATGTTTTTTTTCAGACAAAGCTCATATCTATCTATGTTGTGAGCAAGTGACTTGTATCCTTGCCAAGGAGTGGGTAAATAGCTTAAGTCATGCACCATAGCTTTTAGGGGCAAAGTTCTTGTTCCTGCGAGTGTTTTGATTAGGCACATAATGCAACATAACAAATCTGTCAAAATAAACAACTTGATTAGTCATGTGCAAGACTCCAAATCATGTAGCAAAAATAGTTTGATGGAAGTGGTATGTGTTAAACACTGATTCCTCATGTGAGGTGTTGCCGCAAGTCCATCATAAATGATCACGTCTGAAGTCTGGAACAGCAACTTCTTAAACATCAACAAAGGTTGAACCGGTGAACAGAGGGATTGCTTCAAATGTCATAATGTCCAAAACCAAGCGAAAAGCTCTATCATCTGAAAGCCAAAATCTCCAACATATCCAGAACTCATGCCTCAACACCATCAAAAATTAAAAATAACGAGACACTGAGACACGAGTCTTCTACAATACTAATCCTTCGTATGTGATAGCCCGTGGTTTATAGAACATGGACATGCGTCAAGTGTCGACACAATCATGTGTTCCGGACACAAGAAAAAATTTAGAAAAGACAACTGGACACGAGAATTATATAGACATACACAGTCATCTATTTATACATGTATAGACTTACGTATGATTGTTGAAACTTACTAAAACATAAAAGTTGCAAATATAGTAAATCAAATTATTACATGTTAACATTCAAACAAGTATTGGAATGTTCTTCCCGAGGTCTTAAAAAACACGAGTATTCAAGTGTCTTGTTGTGTCCAAATGTTCCACATGACCCTCTAATACAAATAAGGTGTCTGCCAAGTAATAGACTATTAGGACCAAAATGAAGGATTCATGGCTGTGTTGTTGATAGGGCGACACTCTACATGAAATGCCGATCCAACAAAAGTAATGGAACCTAAAAATTTAGGTTCTATGAAAAGGAGCTTTTTATAGGTTGCATTTAGGATGTGAAGAATCCATAGGCTTTGAAAGGTAAAAGATAAGCTGCAATTTACAATCAGTCATTTGATCCATGCAAGTACATCCATAGATGAATATCCAAACACATTGCTTGCGCTGCATCCATGTGTTGCAAACTGAAGTAACAAGGTGCTCACATCTGATCTAGCAGATTGATGGATGATTGTATTGCTGATCAGAGAATGACCTAAAGGTATATACAACTAAAATGATAGTTTCCATCAAAGAGCACTATAATATAAAATGCCAGTATAATTTTACTCTAATATACAAATATTAATTTGCCTTTGACACATCACCTTTTCCTAGGATGGAGAGAAGTCTCCTCTCATATCTTGCCAAGGGATAGAGGTTACCTCTTCCTGAGGCCATGCCAACAGGCATGATTGTGCCAGTTTCTTTTATCCTGTACAATCACTTTTATAGACGAACTCCACTGAGAATGAGACAAAAGAAAGTCAATTAACAAAGGAGGACAGTGTGATTTATTTTTGGTGCTCATCTTACCTTTGCTATACAATTTACATAACTGCGTTCCTTCCTTGATGGGATGTCTCTTCGACAGCTGGCTTCCAATCAGCTCCAAACTGCAATGTCCAATGATTGTTAGAGCATATGACCAACTTCTATTTAGATATACTATAAAATAGTATCCTAGACATCTTAAAATTCTTTGTCAAGAGTTGCTTACATCCATATTCCTTGTGCGTACTCCTGTTGATGGAGAACAACCACAATGAAAGCTAAAGCAGTCTCACCAACTCTTTCACCCTTTCTACACCACTGTAGAAAAAGGTGGCCTTCATATTTTTGTCAAGTTGATCAAGTAAAAATGAAGAAACAAGGGCATTGGAAATGAGCAGCGTACTAACTAGATTACTACTAAACATACTTGAGAAGAATACAATACTTACATATTTGAAAAAGAGGACATTCTCTCTCCAATTACTTGAAGAATGGCAGACTCTGAAGTTTCTGATAGAACATTATCCTTCCCAGGATCTGATCGAGGTAAAAATTTATCTAATTCATAACTGTATTATTTTAACAAGGATTATAAGCATTGATCTGAACACAAAAACTTGGTTGAAGAAAAAGCTTTGGTTTCTGAGAACTGACCATACCTTGATGATTCGGTGTAGATGATGAACCATCTTTGAGATATAATTCTGTTGCTTCATCTACTCTCTTGTCTTCATTTTGCACAAGCTTCTCTAGTAAATGACCAATAAGTTTATAGGCAACCAAACTCGTTTCATCACAGATATTCTTGAGTGCCAGGTAGCGATTTGTATTTGTGTCAGTTTGCAGAAGAGACAATTCTGCTGAAGACCCATTCTGATTCCATTGTGTTTCATCCTTTCGGTTGCTAGTCAATTGCTGTCCGTCAATGGGCTGAGCAGAACTTCTATCCCTGGAATTGAAGCTCAGATTGGAGACAACTGTCGCAGAGTCACCAATGCCCTCTACATCATCATCTGACTCACAAACTTGCAAGTAATCTGAATAACCGAAGGTAGAGCAATCCTCGTTCTCGTCAATTATTATGTCACAATCATCTTCATTGGCTCCCAAACCCTCAGCATACGTTTTTACAAATTCTTGATCCATGCTTTCGTTGGGAAATGAATCCCATACTACTTGTCTAAGCTGACTGCTAACATTGAGTACGGCCTCCACCTCTTCAGTTACTTTACCATGTAGTTGGCATACAGACCCCTTGTTGATACGTTTCAGAACCATTAAAAATTGTTTAGGTACATGCACCTCATCACTTTGAAAGAGAAACTCCATAAGATAATTGTGAAGGGCTTTACGGAGAGACTTTGATGGATGGTTAGCATTTGGAGCAATTACATATTGCAAATGCTTTAGTTCACCATGCTTAACATTAGGAAGTGACCAAATAGCTTTTAGGATTTCATTTTGCAAGTATTCTATTTCAGGGGTAAACGGAAAAACTTTTGGAGTCACAATGTCAGGTTGCCTTATTATTTGCTTGGCAGATAGAAACATGACTGATAAAGCTTTAGCTAATGGCTTTGGCAGTTGACCCTGTTTTGTAAGTGTTAAAAGAATTTTGTGGCATTTCTTCCTCAATCGGTCAATTAGAATATTTCTTTTACAGGAAAAGGCAACAGGAAATTGTGGAGTAACTGCTACATCCTTGAGCTTTCTGTTCATGGCAAGTAGAGCCAGAGAAGGTAAAGCCTCAAGTCCCTCAAGTATCTTATCAATAGACGAAACAAGAGATGAAGAGGCAGGGTTCAGACTTGTAAGGTGGCTGAGAATTTCTGACAGCATATTCACCCTCTCAAAGCGATCTCCAGACTGTGATTGTGCAAGTGACTTTGGGGAACTCTCCTCAATAATCTCTCCTATGTCAGGATGAGTTCTGTCAAACCTTTTATTTTCTGTAAGCATATCAGTTACAAAAAGGAATATTACTCTCCAAACCTTTCAATATGGCACACAAAAATCTTTAGAAGGACCAAACTGTCCATTCCACCCATGACAAACACTTCAAGAGAGCCGTATCCCAAACATGGGTTATTCACTTACCAGCAGACAATCTGAAGCCCCTCTGCACCAGCATCCTTATATCCTGAAGACCCACCTGAAATAGAAAGAAAAACTACATAAGTCGGTGAAAAGGCAGAAGGCTGGATATACCAAAATTAAGCAATAGTCAGATTACTAAGTAAATGGCAAAAGAAATGTTAGGATCCACAAAACACACGATAATTGTCCATTTATGTGAATATACAGCCTACTGCTAAAATGTGTCTAAGAATGCAATCAAATTTGCCAACTGATAATTGTCTCTCTTCCTCCAGCAAAAAGGCATAAAACAAGCACTCATTTTTAAAAAAAATTAAAGTTAACATGATTACCCGTCAGTTTGCTGAATACATACAATATTATCACCAAGCTAGTGGCCATGAGACTAGGCAGGGTGATTGGTAGAGTGGTTAATGGACACCAAGAGGCTTTCATCAGGGGAAGACACATACATGAAATCTTGTTGCTCGTAAGTGCTTGTATGCCATGAAGACCCAGAGGAAGAGGGGGTTGGTGTTGAAGTTGGATTTCAAAAAGGCATACAACAGTGTCAATTGGCAATGTCTGTTAGCGACCTTGACTAAAATAGGCTTTGATCAGAGGTGGATTGGGTGGATCTGGCCGTGTATCTGCTCAGCCTCGTTTGTAGCCCTTGTTAATGGGCAGCCCACTACTTCTTTCCACAGTGGCAGAGGGCTCCACCAGGGTGACCCTATGTCCCCCCTCTTGTTTGTCCTAGTGGCACAGATACTAAATAGGATGTGGATGGAGGCTGAGGGCTAAATAAATAGGCAAGACTGAACAAAGCTAAGTGGGGCCCAATAGTGTTGGCATCAGCCATTTATAGTATGCTAATGATACCATCATTTTCCATGCAGATGAGAGCTAGCTGTATGTCACCAGGTTGATGCTAGAGCTGCTATAGGAAATCAGTGGATTGAAGGTGAACTTTCGCAAAAGCCAAATAGTTGGGGTCAACATGGAGGAGAGGTCCCTCAGGAGAACAACATTCATACTGGGTTGTCAAATAAGAGACTTTCCTTTCTCCTACCTGGGTCTACCACTGTCTCCAGGGGACTTACATTGTGGAGACTGGCTGACGGTGGTGCAGAGATATGAGTCCAGATTAGTATGTTGGAAGGCAAGCCTCCTCTCATACAGGGGGAGAATGGTGCTACACAAATCAGTGCTCAACAGCCTCCCTATCTACTACCTCTCCACTTTCAGAATCCCAAAAACTATGGCCAAGAAGCTGGAGTCCATTCAAGTAAGATTCTTCTAGCATGACAGTGGAGACAGTTGCAAGCATTGGCATGACATCTTATAGGATAGAGTTTGCAAGACTAAGGAAATAGGAGGTGTGGGCATCAAGAACATCAGAGACTTTAACTTGAGACTACTATGTTTATGGCTGTGGAGGCTAAGAGCTGAAGACAACGGACTATGGTTGCAACTTGTTTGTTAGGCAGAAATACTATAGCAGGGCCAGGGCGTAGGACTTGACACTGGCATCTATACACAATGTCTCGCCCATATGAAAAGGCATCCTTCAATGTAGTGACATCATCAAATTGAGTGTTTGGGTTTAGTTGGGCAATGGACATAGGTGCCTATTTTGAAAGGACAGATGGTGTGGAGATTTCACTATGAAGGAAACCTTCCCAAATTTTTTTGCGATTTCGGCTGCACCCACGACATCGGTGGCCCCACATTTGACACACACCTCTCTAGGGGAACATGGGCGCCCACTTTCAGAAGGAATTTTATGCCCGAGGAGATGGATCAACTGGAGGGACTCCTCTCTTTCCTCCTAGACTACAATCTAGTGAAAAGCACAGCCGATAGGTGGTGGTGGGAGGCGGAGAGTTGCTTCTTAGTCAGGTCTGCATACTCACTCATATCAGATGGGAGAACGTGCGATTTGCACCGCATTTTTTGACCCCTAAAAGCCTGCTAAAAGTGAAGCTGTTGATATGGAGGATATTACATGGCCGGCTGCCACATGGGATCGGATTGCCTTTTTCCTATAGGATATATCCACCCTTTGCTGTTTGTGTGGAGAGATGTGGGAAAATCTGAACCATCTATTCACAGAATGCTCTTTCACTAGGGAGGTATGGGCCAAGATCGCTGGTAG
The DNA here is from genome assembly GCA_022559845.1 of Amorphophallus konjac. Lineage (NCBI taxonomy): Eukaryota > Viridiplantae > Streptophyta > Magnoliopsida > Alismatales > Araceae > Amorphophallus > Amorphophallus konjac. The sequence continues at coordinate 77,998 of JAHNEJ010000545.1, forward strand.
AATCTACTACACCATTGGCCCGTATGAGAGTGTCCATGGACTTCTTGTCAAATGGCACAAGAAGTGGATCCTCAAGGGGGATAGACTCACCTGGTGGCTCATCCTCCGCGCTACATTATGAGCATTGTGGGGAGAGAGAAACAACAGAATCTTCAAAGGTGAAGCGTCCAGGATAGGCTTGTCTCCTTTGTCTGTGAGTGAGTGAGTGAGGGAACGGGCTGAACATTTAAAGTAAAGTTCACACAACTTCTCTCTTTTCCTTTTGTTGGGGGGATAGCGAGGGGTACACCACCTCGATGTGGAGTTTTTTGTATAGGGATTTTTTGGGAGCTGGTCGACTATACTTATACATCTCAGATACTTTTATAATCAATACAATTGTGGTACCATCCACTTCTCAAAAAACAAAAAAAAAACATGATTATAGAAGGGAAGGACTACTCACATCGTCATTCCTTATAAGTGATTCTGACAAGTACCTGCACACAGTGCGGCAAACTACGTAAACCAACAATGGCAAAACACAGCTGAACAAGGAAGCTTGGAATTGCTAAGTCAAACTTAATGATGAAAGAATGATAATATTAAAAAAATGGTTAAAAGTGGAATTGTAATATTGTCCACCAAGCACACTAGATTAATATATGGAGAATGCTATAACTCAGAGGCATTTCACTCATTTCATAAAAGCAAAGAAACCATGTAAAATGAGCTAGCCATCATGCCATTCCATAAGGACAATGATGGATGTTTGATTCTTCTATGATGGGAGATTTGGTCATTCCCAATTTCCCACAAGGACAATGTTGGTTAAACTACGTAAACCAACAATGGCAAAACACAGCTGAACAAGGAAGCTTGGAATTGCTAAGTCAAACTTAATGATGAAAGAATGATAATATTAAAAAAATGGTTAAAAAAGTGGAATTGTAATATTGTCCACCAAGCACACTAGATTAATATATGGAGAATGCTATAACTCAGAGGCATTTCACTCATTTCATAAAAGCAAAGAAACCATGTAAAATGAGCTAGCCATCATGCCATTCCATAACAACAATGATGGATGTTTGGTTCTTCTATGATGGGAGATTTGGTCATTCCCAATTTCCCACAAGGACAATGTTGGTTAAACTACGTAAACCAACAATGGCAAAACACAGCTGAACAAGGAAGCTTGGAATTGCTAAGTCAAACTTAATGATGAAAGAATGATAATATTAAAAAAATGGTTAAAAAAGTGGAATTGTAATATTGTCCACCAAGCACACTAGATTAATATATGGAGAATGCTATAACTCAGAGGCATTTCACTCATTTCATAAAAGCAAAGAAACCATGTAAAATGAGCTAGCCATCATGCCATTCCATAAGGACAATGATGGATGTTTGGTTCTTCTATGATGGGAGATTTGGTCATTCCCAATTTCCCACAAGGACAATGATGGATGTCCAACGTTCTTTGGTCGTGATGGGTGTCAAATGCATAACAAATCTAGAGAAATCACTGTGTCAATGTGTTACTTGCATAAGGACATTATACTCATTTTTAATGCATGAAAAATTTGTTTTCTGGATTATGTCGTGGTTGTAAGCCCAAAACCTTCTAGAAGCCTTGTGCAGTTCACTTGAGCATTCATCTAAGCCAAAAAAGTTCTATTTGATATGAAATTCAAGAAATATTGCACTTGAAGATGTATAAATAATTAGTTGATAACATATCCTATACAAATGCATACACAATGTTGACCTTGTGATTACATGTGTATTTCAATTATGCATTAATATTTGTTGTGGTTATAATGCTTTGATAGGTGCCATCAGAGAACCAAACTTCCAATAACACTTGGTCTTAAATAATGTATGGATTCTAAAGTTTGAACATCCCGCAATATGAATAAGTGAATTGTGTTTTGTTTACTTTCAAGCAAGGCTACAAAAGTAATTTTGCATGAAATCTTAGCCCATATTTGGTTCAGCAACAGTCATGATGATGCTTGTAGTATGAACATAATCACTAATGTAACTCAAATATACTATGAATAGAAAATGAAACAGCAGTAGACACCTCAAAGGGCAAAAAAAGCTATGCACCTATGAGACCTACAAAGAATGGTCCTGCGTCCTGACATCCCCGATGGAAAAGACTGTACGACTCAAGTCAGGTTGATCTGGGTTGGGGTGAGCCCTAGAACAACCCATCTTAGATAGATGGAAACCCAAACCCACTCTTCTTGCCCGGTACTGAATTTGAATGTTGAACTCTCAGCATTGCCCGAACTGACCCATGAATGAACTGAACCATGAACATGAGCTCAAAACTACAATGCATTCTCATCCAGCATTGGTCCCAAAAATTATACTATATATGAGATATTTTAATGTTTATAGATTTTATAAAATAATTTCTTACTAAAAGTTCATGTTATGTAAGGGTTGTTTAGTTAACCTGAGAGGCCAACCTGCCACAACAAATAAGGACTTGGGTTAACAACACACTCAACTCAAACCCAGTTCAACTCACTAAAAGTAGGCCCCAAGCTGACCCAGTTTTTGGTTGGCCTGATGAGGTTTGATTTTTTGGCCACCGCAAACTTGCAGCCCAAAAGGCTACTAAAAGAATGGAGAAAACCAAAATTCAGTTTATAGCTAACCTCAGTTAGCCATCTCTAATTACTTCATTTCGAGTGCTTGGTATGACCACAACCTCCATGTACTTGTGCATGTAACATGAGCACTATGTCATGTAACTGCATGTAGGTTCTCCAAACTGCTTTCTCCTGTGCATCATGGTTTGCCATTCTTATGAGATCTCTGAGATCTTTCTCTCTCCAAGGGTCCCAAGAAGAATCTCTACAGAGATCAAGAAGAAGAGGGAGATGGAGGAGGGATAGGGGGAGGAGTATGATAGAGGAGGAGGAGGAAGAGGAAAAAGAAGAAAAGAAGGAAGAGATGAGAATGATAGAGGAGCTCTCTAACATGTTGAGATGGCATTGAGATCCAAGAAAGCAATTCTTGTATGTCTAAATATGCTTTTGCAATGTTCTTTTAATAGTGTGTTAATTTAATTATATTGAATGGTTAAATGGCATTTGCTAAGAAGTATAAAATCATTATGATCTGATATCCACTCTCCCTGAGATCTCTTCTCTTCAGCCTTCCGAGATAATGTTGAGATCTGATGCAACATCCCTTGCTTTGTGTTACATGTAGTCCTCAGAAAAGGCTGTGTCAAAATTTTTCTTTCATATTGATAAATAAGCACCTGCTAGACACTAAAGGACCCTAAACCCTTTTACATAGGAGCAGAGTCGATATTTGAAGAGCATCACATGTCTAGATGCGATCAGGATAATTCATTAAGTACAGGGCAAACTTTTACATAGCACAACCATTTTTTTGAGAAAAGGTGGATTTACCACCAATTTTATTAAACAAGCACAACTACTTACATATTTCCGAAGAATCCAGGTGTCCTCAGCCTCTTGTCAGTATTTCTAATCTTCATTGGCGATGTCATCAGCCATCTGCCCTCCCCCCCCCCCAAAAAAAAAAAAAAATGGTTTGCATTAGTGAAAAAAGCTCAAAATAATCATGCTATCCAAAAGTACACCATTCATCTTTGACATCAAGGGGAGGCATCAATGAAAATGAGGAAAGATAGCTAACAATAGCTGGGTTAGCATGTGATTTTCAATATAAAGTAAAAGAACATGGATACAGCCTTTAAACATGCACTGCAGTTAGAAGGCTAGAGATTATTACTAAAGTACAGGTGAGAAGCAACTCATCTACCATAAAATCAACTAAGTGATGTTTTTCCACTTAATATGAGAAGGCCAGTAGCCAGGACAATGTGAATGAGGAGATGTGTATGCATTATGCTTAGATAAGCCACTTAATATGAAACAATCTAGGAAGCTTAGGCAAGCATTTCTCAATGAGTTACATGATCCTAAAGAAGCATCAAAATAATCATGTAAACCTTATTGCAATTTTCCTTTAAGCATCTCAGTCTCAGAGTCAGAGACTGGTTGGTGTAATTTGCATCCTTTATAATTACTGCTCTCTGCTTTACACACCCTAGTCCTGCCTAAACAAAAACTCAGTTGTTATGATTCATTTGATAAATGGTGAAATCTGCCTTCTTTTGATGTGCACATCCTTTTGAAAGGCGAAGGAAATACACCCATTGCACCTTGTGAGAAGATTCACGTTAGGCCTTCTTGGGGAGGCCCCGCCAGTGGACTTGGTTTTCTGAGAACAAGTTTTTAACTAAAATCTCTGGCTGCACGTCAACACTGAAAATGAACCTATCAAGCCCATGAACAAAGTGAACTTGTGTTGTAAGCCCAGCAGTTGCCAGTAAGTGGAAACAAACTCAAGACCTTGGGCAGCAAACCCAACTTACGAATCAACATGGACACCCACCTCACTCCTGTTCTGATTTAGCTCAAGATAACAAAGGGCAATCAATCCCTTACGCTTCAAAACAGTTTAATCAATCACTTGAGAAGAATTTAAGGAAAAACGTCCTTTAACCGTGATAAGAAAAAACATGCGAAAGTTATGGCCCTTTTACACACTTTTCAGATAAATCACAGGCAGTTTGAGTTAGAAAAAGGTCATTAATCACAAACCTTCTCTTCTTCTCAAGCAATTTCTCCTCGTGCACAATGCCCGAAAGTGCCCTTCTACAGTCGTCCAGAGTAAATTCTATCTCCGAATCTAAGAAAGTACACAACATTTATGGAAAAAAAGACATAACCTACTGTGAGTGCCGGATGCATCAATGCCAGCATGCTCTTAGAACCCAACCAAATCTAATGCAGAAACAAAAGGAAATAAAACAACAGAAGACACAACCGCTGAGAGAAACTTCTTACTTCCTTCAACTGACGCGGCGGGGCTGGCAGCCGCCATTTGCCACCGGATCGTTTCAAGCTTTGCTGCAAGAAATAGAGGGAAGAAAATGCCGGCGCTCCCGAAACTGTTGCCGCGGTGGTGGACGCAGGGAGCGACGGAAACCCTAGATGGGCAAGTTGCCGAGACCTCCCCGCTCAGACGAGCGATTTATTGCAGAACGACGATTTAGATCGTGACGTAACGGTGCAATGTTATAATATTTAAACGGAGTGGATAAAAAGCGGATATGAATTCGCTATTATTATAGTTGATCAGATTTTCAAATCTGACATATTATATTAGGCCCAATTTAAAAATAGATTAGAACATTGGTGGGTGATATACTGGGGTGGCATGCACCTGCACATGTACATATTATATTCTTATTTCATAAGAATAAAAAGATTCACCCTAGATTTTATTCAACTTTAGTTAAATCAAAATAAATCAAACTAAAATAACTCATCGAACCACGAATAAGTCATCCTAACCAGACTTACTCCATTGTCAAAGTGGATCTTAAGATGTAATTTTAACTTTGTTTAAATTCTAATTCGACGATATTATCCGGATTTAGATATGACTTACTATCTAGTTAGATATAAAAATATGTTATATGTTAATTTTGTAGTTTAAATATATATCTTTTGAAACATATTGTGAATATAAATTACAATTATTATATGACAAATAACAATCAATTTAAAATGATAATGAAAACATACACTTAGATGATTTTTTTTAAAGAAATATCATAAAAAAGATAAAAAAAGTATATTAGGTTGGATAACATACGGCACCGGCACTTTAATATCTGAATTTATATCTAATTAATAATTAAATTATTTATCAAATATTTTATTAAAATAATTATCTGAACAAACAAATATAAATCCGAGTACTACTATAATTTTAAACTGACGATTGTTAGACGATGCGCGGATCGTCGGACACTAATCGCGAGTTTTTTCAGAAGAAATCACCGATTTTTTTTTTTTTTTTTTTTGGTTTGCTAACGATGGGAGGTAAGGGGAAGGCCGATGTTTGGATGTCTTCTTCACCGGAGCTGCGGCAAATGTTCTCGCTGGTGGGCCAGAGTAGTAATACTGGGCTCCATTGTGGGCTTCGGTTGATGGACACCCGACTTATTGAAGCGCATGCCCGGTGCGGGCATTTTTTTTTAAAATTTCGGTGGATCTGAATATGATTTACATATTTATAATGTCTGATTTTTAAACTACAATTTAAAAAATATACAAAAATAAAAACCGAACACTTATTTTTATTCAAAAGAATAGATCGATCACTTTGACCCATTTAACTTACATTCGGATTTGGTGGCAAAGAACAAGATAAATAAATCAAGAAAATCAGTGCAAAGACATGAGGCAGCCACTCACAAATAAGCCTCCCGTACTCTATCTTCACGCAGCTAGGGCTGCCCAAACCGCGCTGGAAAGTGGAACCAAACCGAGTCATATCTCTTTTTGAGTTGGGCCTGATTCCTAATTTTAAAACCGGACTCTCTTGATGGGGTGAGAAGCCCGAGCCCGAGAGCCAAACAAGTTCAATAGATATTAAATATAAAAAGACAATAAGTAAATTTATGTTATGTATATAGTGGTTATATCAACAATATTATTTATTTATGTATATCCATCGTACATATTATTAGTCTATGCCAAATATTACAATTAAATTTTTGACGATAATTTTAATTATCATTGTCATTGTCATCATAAGCGCCTTATCCTATTAATTAGGGTCGACTATGTGAACCCTATTTCGCCAACGAACTTTATTTTGTACTAAATTCGTATTTAAATCTAAGAAACTAAGGCCTTTTTTAATAACATCACGTCATCTTATTTTGGACCTTCCACGAGATCTTTTACTAACATCCACTGAGATTTAATCACATCTTCTAATTAGTACCGAGTTAGGGTGACAGTGTACATGTCTAAATTATCTGAACTTATTTTTCCTCATTTTACTATCCATTAGAGCAACACCCAAATCCTCACGACGTGTTCATTCTTAATCTTATCTTTCCTAATTTTAGTATACATACGTCTCATCATCTTAATCTCCGCCACACACACATTTTGTAAATATGTTCCTTTCTTGATGTCTGATATTTTATAATAAATATAAAATTTCTTTATAAATTTTACAGACGACCATCACAGAAGATTCCTAATACGACTCTATTTTAATCAACCTGTTTTAATCACGTGGGCAATATCATTATAGATCTCCTTAGTCTTTTAAATAATAGAATTTAAGTATCGAAAACTACTACTTTTAGGAATACTTTATCTATCAATTAGAGCAAAATTTTTTGGTGTCACTCTTCTATTACTAAAATTACAGTGCATACAATCTGACTTACTCGTACTAATTTTAAAATATTCAGACTCCAAGACATATCTCCAAACATGCTAATTTAACATTTAAACTATCAATACTTTCATCGACTAAAACAATATCACCTGCATATCCCATGGATTTGATTTATGATTAATTTATATTTGAGATATGACAAATTTTATTAAGTGACGATTGTCAACGTAACGCACACCTTCTTCTTTTCTCCTCCAGACTTGAGACTTGTCATGACATAGTTACAATCATTTCTGAATAAAAAAGTATTTTTTTTGCATATATCTAGCATACCTTCGAGATCATATCACTATCACTCATTATTATTTTTTAATATAGGTTAAGTATTGTGATACAGGTGTTGTGATAATTTTTTGCTTTCAAAAGATATGATTTTAGGAGAAATTAACATGTATAGAATTCTTTAGAGGGTATCACACCTAGCACTTTCAATTGCAAAAATGAGGATTGCGATAATGTATACATGATAACATCAATGTGTTAACTCTCAACCATTTGATGAAAAATTTTTATATAATAAGATATTTTGTGAAAATTAACTGTGATTGATTTTATCATTGAATTAAATAAATAACATGTAAAAACTATTTTATATTAGAATGATAGGTTGTGTTTATTTAAATAAGAGAACTAACACTTCCTCGTCCTTAACCCCAAAGATCGGGTACAACGCCCGTTTTATTTTGGGCTTTGATTAGCTTTGGACTTATCCGTAAAGATTGGATCTAGGTCGAGTTTGAGACTGACATTTCACAGTGGGGTTAGACTTGAGATTTGCTAAGTTTGACCCGAGCCAGACCCGTTAACACCACTACCCGTTGGGTCGTGAGGTGAAAGACAAAAGCGGGAGCTGTGCAGATCTCAATGCTTTGTAGGTGTGTCCAACCCGGTCCGCATTCGAAAATGTGGATATCGGTGCCGGGGTATTTGGGAAGGTCTGGATCCGGATGAAACAACTGTCGTCGGGTCGGATCCGGATGAGATCTAAATCGCTTCAAAAAAAAACAAAAGGCAATTTGCAGGGGGGTTAGAGACATACAAAACTGTTAATTAGGGGCAAAAGGCAAGATCTCCAAATAACTCCATGGCACTACTAGTCAAGCCTTTGGATGGTGCTTTGAGATGGCAACATTTCTTGCATGACTTCAAAGTAAACATGATATAGATGGGCACATCTCCCTCCCCCCAACCAAGGGGGCGATTTCCCTTTTCTTTTCAGACACCGGACTAAAAGGAATTTCTATATAAACCATGTGGGAGGTACCATGTCACGTGGCATTTCCTGCCAAAATTTCTGTAAAAAAATTCCTAAGTGACGCGAGAAAAAATAGTTACCGAGGGATATCCATCTAAGTTTCTCGTTTACTCTTAGAGGCCAAAATAAAAAGAATTCTATAAATAAAGTGGACTTGGGTTCACTATTGCTACTCAGAGATAGGAGTGTCAACCGATCGGATCCGGTCGGATCCTTCATGATCCGAATTAGGATCTAATAAATTGAGATCCGAATTCGATTCGGATCCGAAATAAAATATTATTTCAAATTCAAATTTGACCTGAATCTAAATTTAAAATTTTTGATTCGGATCGGATCCGAATCATTAAGATGATAAATGGATGATGCCACACCCTTTTGTGTCACTGTCAGAATAACAATGATAAATCTACCACCAAGACGAGGACATACATAAGAAAATTAAATAAAAAAATGCACATTTTATGTAAGAATTTCTAACAGCAGTATGGAAGCATGGTTGCGATGTATGCACCGAAGGTATAGCTTTTTTTCCATCCCAAAGGAAAGAACCACCTATGGGGAATCTTAGGACATGCCTCACCTAACAAGAGAAGTCGGTAACCCGAGGCTAATTAAAAAAAAGCTTTTTTTTGACTGAGTCGTTCAACAAATTACTCACTGGCGGTTCTGGAACCAGACTGTGATCTGCTTGCGCTCGATGTTGGAGAGGATCGGGCATTCGCGAATCAGCTGTCGCCGCCGCATGGAGCTTGGCTTCGGGCACTCGGCGTAAACCCGCTCAAGCGACTCGACCTGCTCGACCGTGTACCAGATGTACTTGCCGTCGTCCATGTGCTCGTCTACGCTGCTGCCGTAGTCACCGCTCCGGATTGCCACGGTAGCCACCATTGTTCACCTCAGCGATGAGAAATTCTAAGGTAAAGACAGAAGAGATGGGAAACTAGTGCAACCAGATGGTCTCCTTCCCACTTCACTTTTCCCTTGGAATTTCTCTTTATGTATCCTGGGTTCTGAGATTATGTAGAACACTTCAGCTCCTTGCGTGACAAGGAAGGTGGGGGGAACAAAAGAGAGTGAAAAGAGCAAAAAGATTTCCAGAGAGATGCGAACAGTAGGGTCAGAAATTAGAATGTAAATATGAGATAACTGGAAGCTGCTAGCTTTGCTCTATGAAGTAGACTGAGAAGTTCAAGGTTAGAGTGGTTATATGAGGGTCCTGACAAAGCAGAACTTTCAATTCTTCTCCCCAACACAAGGAATCCGACAGCCACCTGGCGGGAAGCCGCAACACGCATGCAAGCGCAATCGAGCCACCTGTGCGACATCTCAATCACAAAGAGGCGAAATTTAGAGTGGGAATGCCAGAAGAAGAAGTAGAAACGAGGGTGGGAGGCTCCGATCCTGGATATAGTGAGACTCACCCTCAAGTAGAAACTGAGATCAATAGCAGAACTGGGAAATCCCTTCGAGATGCTCCTCTTTCGTCGAGATTCTCCAACTGGTTATCGCGTAACAGACGGCTCAGAGTTTGCATAAACCTAAACAGTAAACCCATATGAGCAGACAACATAAGAAATGGGAAGAGATGGATGGGGCAGATACAAAGAAGGTTTTTTTTTGTTGACGGCTCGAGTGAGATATTGAGAAGAGACGGGATCGTAGTCCCGGGTGTCATCGCTATTGCCGAGATCGCTGATGAACGCCGCCGCCCTAGGAGGATCTCAAAAACCCTAGCCCAGTCTGCCTTGAAATCTCTGAAAAGGTGTCGCTGTTGAGACGCTAAGAAAAGATCGGGGTAGATGGTCGCCCCGAAACGGGGGTCCCATATAATGCCCCGAAATGTGCCTCGAAAATCTCTATTTCGGATTATAAATTCATTGCCTCGAATCCGTGAATTCAACTCATTTCGGATCAAAAGTTTGATCTAAATCCGAATAAAATTTTAGATTCGGACCAGATTTTCAGATCTCGTAGATCCGTTGACACCTCTACTGAGAGATTAGTTTAAGCCTTTAGGAATACCTAAGAAGCATAACAATATTATGCAGGGATCCTGGGAAAATTTACATTTGAGGGTAAGTGACATGATTCTTTCTCACTCTACGGAAGGGAAAGTGGATAAGGTTGTCACTGCCGAGAGCTGCTGAGGTATATAGGGGACAGAGAACTTTTGTAAAAGTGTACCGCATCTTGTCAAGATCAAGATTTGTTCCTACGATCACATTAGATAGTATCAATTTTTTATCCGTACGATATAACACTGTATTAATCTATATCGTAATATGTTAATATTATTTTTTTAAATAAATATATATTATAATAAAATATAATAAAATATTATGTGTGATTTAGTGGTTCATAATTGTGTTGGTTGTGTGTGAGATAAAATGTTCAAATCTCATAAATGTCATATATTTTTTGACTTATTTTTTTAAAGAATAATAAAAAATAATAAAATAATACCATTAGTGTGTTTTGAAATTCGAACTCAAGTCTTACCTTTTTAAACGAAGACTCTCAACCAAATTACATATAAAATTATATTTAATATAAACTCATATATATAATATTTAAAAAATATATATTATATATCAATTACGTATCATAAATCAATCGTATCAATTTATAATTGATACGATTTGATACGGACGATATATTCCGTGTTAGATCGATTCGACAAATCTTGATCAAGATCCGAGAGATATGGTTTTTGGATCTAAAAATTATGTGACCAATCATTCAGGACCAGCTGAACATTGTCACAAAATACATTGACTGAGGAGATCCAACTGCTGCAAGAGAAAATAGATAAGAATCCAGAATTAACTCGAATTGCATTGGAGAATATCAAGCTGCTTCAGCAGCTAAAAGTGTATGTCTATTCATTGACAGAAGAATTTTTTTGGTTTTTAATGCCATGTAACCCTCATGCATATCATGAACATTGGGATTTTTTTGTGTGGAAGTTCACCCTGTCTGCTTGCTTTTCAGGTTGCAAGACGAAGGGAGGAGAATGTTGAGCTGTTCAGGAAGGTTCAAACACAACTCCGAGAGCGAGCGGCTATGAAAGATGAGAAAAAGGTAGAATCCTCGTCGCAGGGACGGGAGGAGAGGAGAACTGTTGATTCTCTTCTCAAGCTGTTGAGGGAGCACTCTGTGGAAATTGTCCCTTCTCAAGCACATCCCGAGGAGCATCGCCAGTGGTTTAGTGTTTGGGGTCCGTTTGTGTCCCATTTTTTTTGTTTGTTCTGTGAAAAAAATATTCTTATGCGAGTTACGATAATTAAATAATTTGGTTATCTTGGCTCGTGTACATTATATTTATATGTTGCAAAAGTGGGCGCTTTTGTGTTTAGAAATATAATTGTCAAACTACTTGATCTTTTAACGACGACATGGTTATTGTAATGATTTTTAATAATGTAAAATTCTTCATGAATATAAATTATTTATAATAAAATAAGTTATTACAAATGTGATTAAAATATATAATAATTATTCTTAATTTTTAATCAATAAATATTTTAATAATAAAAATATTTATTGTGATAACTTATAGTCACAAAATGATTCATCGTAATAGATTTTATTAACAACGAAAGAAATTGTTATTAAAAGTTTGGTCAAATATAGAACATGATTTTTACAACAATTTTTTTTGTTATTATTAAGCATATATAACAATGATATTTTTTTGTTACTTTTTTAACATATAATGACATTTTTCTTTTGTTGTTATAACAACAAATAATAATTTTGTTGTTAAAATATATAGTGACGAACTTTTTGTAACAATTTTTAACAATAAAATTATTTGTTGTAAAAACTATTTAACAAAATTTTAATTTTTTATAACAATTTTTTTTGTTGCTAAAAATATTATTTCTTGTAGTGAGATGAGCCCTGATGATGAGTCCAAGACCTATGCCGACTGCTAGCTAGTGTCAGATGACCGGGTGTGTCTCGAGACATCTCAAAAAGAGAGCAAATCAAGATGATCATCTCCGATAGAACATCTCAACATCCTTACATTTTAACCATGACGCAACATTTAGATAGTCGAGCCCGCTTCATACCTAACCAACTCCTAGACTCTCTTAATCCTACCTTGTTTGAGGCCCAACACCTCACTTTACACAGTCAATTTATAGTTATTCAATAACAAAGTGTTTTTTTGAGAAATCTCAAAAGTAATCAAATGTATGACTTGAAATTCCTAGTTTACTGTCGAGCCCTCGTCCGGCGAAATAATTCAAATCAGAACGGGAGATCTATCAAATTTTTCTAACTATTTCTTTTCTCTTTTCTCTTTTTTTTTAAAAGAAAAGACTCAGATCAAATCAAGTGGAATTCCCTGTAGAGTTTTATCGGATCTGATTCTTGCCACACAAGTTTAGATTTTTTCTTTCTTTCCCTCACTCCGGCCAAGTGTAACCAAACAAAATTTGGACGTAACGCGAACACATTGAAGGCCCAAAGACAAATTGCACGTCAACACAGATGACTTCTGATGGGAATATAGTTCGTACCTCGCACTGGTTGGGATTAGATGTGACGTCGATTCACTGTGAAACTTAAGTAGCAAGTCACGTTGAGTCATTTTTCATTCTTTTGAGTCTATATCTATATAATTTTCCTTATTAGAGTCATTTTTCTAAGTTTAGAGTCATCATACCCTTTAGTTGCTCCCTTAGATTGTAAGTGACATTTTGTGATTTGTCAAGAGTATTTTAATCCTCTAAACATTTAGCTCCTATAAATAGGGATCCAAGAGTTCTCAATGAAGGTAACCAATGAATGAGAAAATCATCTAAGGTGAGAAGTCTTTGAGTGAGAAACTCATAACACCTCTCTCTCTTTAACGTGTACCATCTCTCTCTAATATGCACTTCCCTCCCTCTTCCACTCAAATTCGTAGTCCTCTCCTCAGCCCATAACTACCCACATAACTTCACCCAATAGCCATCTTCCACCCCGGCCCCAACCTCTATTCAAGACCCTTCCCCTCCCCTCTCGAAAGCTCCCAACCGCCACCAACCCTCCTCCACTTGCCCCATAATCCCTCTACCTAGTCCTAAGGCCAACCCCAATCTCCCATGAACATTTCCCCTACCCCAAAGCACTTATCCACCTCCCAAGAGTCTAAAGGAGACCGAATTCCATTCTCCCTCCCTCCATCCTTCTCACTCTAGCATCCCAAGTTCCCTCCAACCTCACCTTTGCCATCTCCACCTCCTCTCCTCACTCACTCTGCACATACATAGCTCTTCCACACACTCTCCCCCTCTCTTCCCCACATAGGACCCTCCCTCTCATTCTCCCCCAACCAAGACCCCACCGCCTCCCCTCTTTACCCTACACCAGCCCCTTTAGCAAGTCCCCATCCTCTTCCTCTCCCTGCATCGATCGCCATCCCTCCTCCCCACTTCTCCACTCTGCACCTTGGTGGATCGCACAACCTGCCCCTCTCTACTCCCTCACTCTGCCCGTTGGCGGCAATTCATCTGCAAGGAAATGATCTTTTTATAGGATACATCGCTCTCTTCAGCTCCCACGATGCTCAGTTGTGATAGCACCCCTCAGCAAGTCGCACAGTCTGCCCCTCCTTGCCCCCCCACTCTGCCCATCAGCAGTGATTCATCTGCAAGAAAAGAGCTCGTCGGAGGATACGTCGATCCTTCAGCTCCCATGACACTTAGACAGATAGTAATCGTCGATAGGTCACACAGCTCATCCCCCCCACGCATTCTCACTCTGCCCGCTGTCTATGGTTCACTGCAAAGAAGTGGGTTCTCCAGAAGATACAACACCCCCTCAGCTCTAATTGTACCTGAATTGCACCCGCAACTCTGCTCGCCCATGTAGACACCCATTTTTTACCCATAAGTTCATTTTTTCTCTTATTCACATTAACGATGTCCTGAATTGCCTATCGCTATTGAGCCATTTTTTGATTCATGGTGAGCCTACTCAATTCATATTCTAGCTCATTAAGTCCCGAAAATCTAATTATCATAAAATTTCTTGTTTTGGTTGACTTATCTGGATTGTGGTCTATCGCGCGACAACGTTCAGACTAGTTTGGTCGTGGTCATATGATAGACCGCGCTCTTAGAGTTTCCTGCAGCCCAGGCAGAATACGTCTCTTTTGGTAGTGATCGCCTTAGAGTCTTAGTTTAGAGTTTTCCTCCCTGAAAATTGCAATCTAGATCACCTCTTATCCACCCAGGCACCTTTTCCAACCTATTGTGGATGGAATTATTATCTTTAGACTTTGTTTTTCTGGCTTTAACCGTCAAGTCCAAGTTAGGGTTTCTTCTCTTATAAATAGACCCTTGGTCTAGGCTTAAGGAAGGGAAGGCTGGATTGGGGCAAAGCCATGATGCGATGTCTACTCACTCCTTCGTCCACAATCAACCAGGGCAGTATCTAATTTTTTTCTTCTTTAGTTCTCTTGTTATTCCCTCTTGTTTCATTTCTTGCACTATGTCAATTATAGTATAAGCATAGCACACTATCCTCTTTATCTTGTTCTCAGCATTACACACAAACACACACCTATTTTTGTTCCCTAAATAGGTGTTAAAAATCTGACTCTCTAGGTATTCTCCCCTTCCTTTTACATGTTCTATTTCTCTAAGGGATAGAAGATATACAATTCATAGTTCTAATGGATTTTCCTCTTGTTTACGTTGTTTTGCAAGCCTAGGCAGGATGCAGACGTGAGGCCCTCTCTCTTTGACCGACTGAAGAGCAAGGAAAAGTTAAAACTTCATCTCCCGCACCTTCTGCTTAAACGTGGTGGTCACAGAGATCACGTTCTTCTCTAGTCACGCTCTTCATAGAGATAGCTTTTTATTCAGAACGCATACTTCTCAGCGACTGCATTCATAGTCAAATTATTTTCTTGCTAGTCCTTCTTTTCCAAGGTAAGCAATATAATTTTAGTAATGTTCTTGATTTTAATTATGTTATTCATGCCCACTTGCCTAGTAGCACAATTTTATGACTAACAATTTTTTTGAAAATCACAGTGAGACCTCTAGTACTCGTCACGTTTTTTCTGCTTTCATGTCTTTCCCGATGTGTGTTGTGCTTTTGATTTTATTTTGCATGATTTTTTTATTTATTTTTCTGTTGTTAATTTTGAGTTCCATCACGAAACAAGACCTCCAGGATCCCCGTGTAGTAGCACCTGCCTCGCCTCTGGGCGCCTGCTCCGCAGCAGTGACTCGCTGCTCCTCCCCTGGCGTGGCGAAGAAGCCACTGGCGGCAAAGCGACCGGACTGGCGGAGTCGCTCCCCGAACTCTCGCGCTCTCTCGTAGCGCGTCTCCATCCCTCCTAGCCTCTGCACGACGGCCTGAAGGCCCAGCTGGAGCTCCCTCACTTGGGCCTCCAAGGCCCTCCTCTCGGTCAGATCCCGCTGTCGCTCGGACCTTCTCTCGGCCTTCTCTCTCTCTACCTCTCTCCTCATCATCTGTAGAAGAACCCTTAACTCCAGGATGTCTGGAGAAGGTCTCTCCTCACCACGGTGCCGCAGCTCCGCTACAGTCGCCACCCAGGCGTCACGCTCCTCTTCCGCCCGGGTCGCACGGGCCACCGCACCGGCAAGTTGCTCCCGGAGGGAAGCAATCTCGAGAAAAGGGGCCGAGGAGCTAGAAGATCCGCCAGCCGCTCCCACCGTCGCTGTCTGCTGGGCACGCTGGAACAAAATAAACAACGGCCGTCAGTGAAACTCCGAAATCTGAAGTTAAAAGGGCGGCACGTAACTTACCAGGAGCGACAGCTCATGTTGAGCGACGGCCAGTTGCCGCCTAGTCTCTGACAGCTGGGCGCGCGAGCCGCCGATGCCACGCGTGTCCCCAGCTTGGGGAAGCCCCGCGTAACTCTCTCTCTGCCGCCGCAGGAAGTCGGCACTGTCCTGCACCAGTACACCCCCTTGCTGTCCAGGGAGACGTACGGGCCAGTCCTCGAGCCTCGCCTTGCCGCGACTCTCCCTCCTGACGCGGCTCGACTCGTCTGCACTCGCCCACTCATCGGCCAGGCCCAGGGTCCTTGCCATGTCCTGCACCAAGAAAGGGGTCCCATATCAGTCAAAAGGAACGCGTCCCCTGTCTAGGACGCGTCCATCATTTGAGTGCAACACTCTCCGAACCCTTTCCTCCTCGCCCGGCTCGCTTCAAAACCCAAAATGAATTAAAAGAGGAAGAGATCGGAGGACCTACCGGACCGTGTTCACCTCCTCCCACGCCATCGGGCCCCTCGGGTCCCTCGGGGGCCCGAAGCGGCCCTTCCTCCTCCATGGACGCCGTTCCGTGATCGGGCGCGTCCCTCCTTGGGCGAGGATTTCCTCGTCCCTCTCCACCTTCACCACGGTCGGGCCCACCGAACTCCATCGATCAAAAGAGGAGGAAGACGAAAAAGGGGCAAGCGCGTTTCGGCGGAAGGCGGGCTCGTTTGCGGATGAGGCACGGGAGAAGAAGGACCACCCGTCGCTTTAAATTTAAAATCAAGGATTAAGACGCGTCCTCGCGCCTGGACGCGCCCAAAAGGGGGGAAAGGAAACAAAATCCCCCCGTGCAAAACTTAGTTCCCCGCTGTTCAGGGCAAGGTCTCGCGAAGCACGCCTCAAAGGACAACTCAGTAAGTGTGGGAGAGAGAAGTACACACAACACAAAAGCCATTTCTATTTCATATAATAGCTGAAAGTACATCATACAGTGAGAAGGGTGACGTACAAGCAACTCTCTAACTCTCACCGTCACCCTCCTGGTCATCTCCTTCCTCCCTCCTCTGACAGAGATCCCTAGGGGGCCTCCGCGACCTCTGTGAACACTGAGAAGCAGTGCTCGTCTCGCCCTGCGGTGGCACTCCAGCCTCGAAGGCGCGACGACGCTCCTCGGCCGAAGAAACCAGGTAGCTGCCCATGGAAAAAGAACCAGACTGACGAAGTCGCGCCCCGCGTTCCTTCGCCCTCTGGTACCGCTCCTCACTCTCCCGAAGCCTCCCCTCCGCCGTACCAAGACTCAATCGGAGCTCCAGCAGCTGAGCCTCTAGAGCCCTCCTCTCGGTCTGATCCCGCTGTCGCTCCTCCCTCTCTCTCTCCCTATCCCTCTCCCTCTCTCTCTCCACGCTCTCCCTATCCCTCTCCCTCTCCTCTCTCTCCCTCATCCCCTCTCTCCTCGACAGCTCGAGGGCGATCCGCAGATCCACTACGTCGCGAGGAAGCTCCTCAGCCTCCCGTCGCCGCTCCTCCTCTAGCTCCGCAATCCGGGCGTCACGCTCTGCCACCCGGGCATCGCGCTCCTGCTCAGCACGAACAGCACGCGCCAGGGCCTCTCGGATCTCGGCCACCTGTCAAGGCACGCATGCACCGTAAGAGAACAGTGATAGAAGGAAAGTAGCTAGAAAAGGGTCGCGGCCAAACAGGCACTCACTCGAGCCTCGCGGTCACGCTCGGCCTCCTCAGCACGAGCCACCGCGTACGCCAGCTGCTCCTGGAGGGCAGAAACCTCCGGAGGAGGGCCCCGCGAACTGGAACCCGCTCCACCAGCCATCGCGGCTGCCGCTGTCTGGTGGGCCCGCTGAAACACGGGGCAAACGTCAGTCAAAGGCTAAGCATCAAAAATCCAGGTCACAAAAAAAATGCATTGCATAAACTCACCAGGATCTCCAACTCCTGTCGGATGGCCACCAACTGTCGCCTGGCGTCCGCCAACTGGGCCCGCAGGTCGGCAATCATGGTATCACGAGCATCCTGCATTACACATAAGTTAGTATCCCATGCATATACATATAGAAAGGTGGAGCAGTTTCATTTCACTTACCCCTGCCATACCACCCAAGGAGAGGCGGTCCCCGTACGTAGCTCGGTACCGTCTCATGTAGTCTGTGCTATCCTGTACGTGGGACACTACTGGGACCCCGCCCTGCTGCCAGTCCTGGTACTGTGCTGGGAAGCGCGTGCGCCAGTCCACGATCTTCGCCTTCCCCTTGGTCTTCCGCCCAATGCGGGCCGGCGCATCTACGTCTATCCACTCCTGGGCCAGCCCCAACGTCCTCATGACCAGTCTAAGCCGCAGCGGCTCAATCTCGTTCAAGCAATGGACCCACACGTCCCGCCTGAAGCGAGGAAGACCCGCTACAACCCAGGGCTGGCCAGCATCGCCCATGCCCAGGTAGGGCCTCCACACCACCTGCATCACGATACATACATCATGTTAGTTACCATTCAGTCGCATGCATAAACACAAAAAAATCATACGCATCATACCATGGCCTCGGGATACTCGCTCAGCTCTCGACGAAGTGACGCCAGCTGGTAGCCGTGGGGTGCTGCAACCACGACCGGCCTCCACTGCCGCGCCAGAGGCACGGCCCTCCTGTTCCCATGCCTAGCCCTCCCCATCGGGAAATAGTAATAGCTCCACACCTGCATCCATCATACATCATTAGTACAATAATTGCATATTTAACTGTGAGAATGCATAAATAAAATGTTTACCTGGAGGAAAGGTGCGAAGCCGCTGACTGTCGTCTCCTTCTCCGAAGTCTGGGAGAGATCGGCAATCAGATGGGCAAGCAGAGCCGCTCCCCACGCATAGTGCCCCACTCTGTCCAGATCCGCCAAGATCCCGAGGAAACGGCAGTGGATGCCATCCCCCTTCGTCCCCAGCAGAAGGCGGCCCAGGAAGAAGAAAAGGAACCTCCGAAGGTCTAGATCCACCAGCTCCCGCTCGCTCGGGTCCTGGGTAAAAGCAGCACGAGCATCCCCCTCCAGTCGAGCCAAGAACTCTGCTCCAGTCTCGCTAACCCGCTGACGCGGGTCGACGAATCCAAGCGCCTCCATGATCTCCACTCGGCCGACTATCCTGCTGTCTCTATCAGTCACGCTCGTCTCTAACCACAGCAGGTCCAGGGCACTCTCTCGGTAGTCGGGGTAGGTGACCCCGCTGACTGCCTCTCCGTCAACTCGTAGCCCGGTGATCCGAGCCACGTCCTCCAGTGACGGCACCATGTGCCCCCAGGGCATCAGAAACGCCCGGCTCGGTGCGTGCCACCGCTCCCTCAGTGCCTGGATAAGAGGAAGGTCGAGCCGGAAGGGCTCGATCCTAAGGAAAGCTCCAAAGCCCATGGCGTCCACACGCGCCCTCTGGAAATCCGGCAGCCCACGGTATGCTGCCACCACCAAGGACCAGCTGATCCGGCCCTTCATCACGCCCTGCAAACCACAAAACCAACAAAGAACACATCAGCATCATGAACAGTAATCAACAATAACACTGTATATACTATTTTATTTTATTAAAAAAAAATACATATATATATTTTTGGAGGCGTCCAGACCCCTGGACGCCTCCTTCTTATTTTCTTTATTCCTTTTTCAAAAAAAATCCAAAAAACAAAAATAAAAAAAATATATATATAATATATATATAATTATGGAGGCGTCCTAGGCCTTGGACGCCTCCTTATTTTTTAAATTTATTTTATTATTTACGAAAATTAATAAAGAAATAAAAAAAAGAAAAAGAAAACATGGAGGCGTCCAGGTCCCTGGACGCCTCCTTCTCTCACTACCCGCCTCTCTCTCACAACCTCTCGTACACCCGTTTTAGCCTATTGAACCACAGAGTGAGGATTCCGAGGTACTTACCGGGTCGTGATCATCCTCTCCCGCGTCACCAGCATCCGCAGCAGCCTCCGCGGCCAGGAGAGGCACCTCCATCCCCTCCTCCGCAGCAATCTCCTCTGCTGCAGCCTCCTCGGCATCATCCCTCAACCTCCTCGCACGACGAGCCAGTCGTTTTCGCTTCCCTGGAACCTGGCTCGATCCTCCTCGCTCCATGGGGACTAAGAATAGGTCGTCTGGGTGACTGGGTCGTCAGATTGAACAGTAAATGAGCAAAAGGGGGGGGGAGCTCTTAAATAGGAATTTCTTTTTTTGGGGCGTCCAGGCGCCTGGACGCCCCCAAAACAAAAAATCAAACAAAATAAAAAAAATAAAGTTGGGGCGTCCAGGACCTTGGACGCCCCCAAAACAAAAATAAAAATAAAAATAAAAAATAAAATAAAAATTTGGGGCGTCCATACGCCTGGACGCCCCTAAAACAAAAAATTAAATAAAATAAAAAAATAATAGTTGGGGCGTCCAGGACCCTGGACGCCCCCAAAACAAAAAATAAAATAAAAATAAAATAAAAATTAGGGGCGTCCAGGCAGTTGGACGCCCCCCAAAACAAAAAAAATTAATTAAAATAAAAAATAATAGGGGCGTCCAGGGCCCTGGACGCCCCCCATAATAAATTTTTTTTATATTTATATAAGAATATGTATATAATCCAAACAAAATAAAAAACACAAAGAAAAAGAAAAAACCATAAAAAAAGATAATAATTATGGGGACGGGGGTCCGAAACATCCAAGTGCCAAATTTTATTCCATCCGAAAAGCAGAGTGAACTACATCAGGGGCTTAGGCGCTTTAGGCCTTAACTTCCCCAGTTCGGTTACATAAGCCCTCCACGGCTCGCATTCTTCCACCACGTGCGCTAACGCCTTTCCCGCAACACTTGTCTTCCAGGGTGCTTTAATGGCCTTCGCTTCCTTCGCGTCCGCTTCAGTACCCAACTCCCTCTTCTTCAAGGGAACGATGCCAGTCGGTGGCGGGAACGAATGGCGTGGGATGCCAATCTGCAGGCAGCACCGATGCGCGTTGTAAAGAACAAACTCGGTCGCGCCGATCAGTTGAAGATCGACTTCGGGAGAAGGCCTCATGAGGAGATCAAGCGAAAGCAAACATGCCGGTGCGCAAGTGAAGAAGCCTTGTGTCACGGTGCGGAAGTGAGACCGCCAGTCTTCACGTTTCTTCAGCCACGGAACGCGGTTCACTACAGTACCACCAAAGCCTAACACGTCGGCTATGTGGTGAAGCGGGCTTTGTTGGAAGAGCTTCGAAGCGGTTGGCATTCCCCCGCGGTGGTCGAATTTGAAATGCAAATCCAGCCAGCAATTCAAGACAAGTGCACAACCAAATGGAGGCTTACCCAGGCTCGAGGCAGTAAGACCGCTGTAAAGATAGGCGAGGACGGCGGGTCCCACCCTCTTTCCACGCCAGATCCCGCAGATAGCACCCAGTTGGTCTTCCTCCACCATGTTGTCGGTATAAGGGAACAAGAGAGCACCCGCTAGACAAATGGTGAACCCCTTCATGATTCCCTCCAAATAGTCATCGTCTGGTGACCCTCTCAGGGCGTTCATGACCCACTCCGCAAGCTTTTGGAGATCGATCCCCTTCTGAGTACGGACCTTTCTAGCTGCGTCGGGCGGCATGAAGCTTCCAAGGACGCTTTCAGAAGTACCCCGTGTCAGCATCCGCATAGCCTTCACCTTCCCGTCGCTCTTGAATTTCTTCAAACCAAGCAGAAGTTCCACCTCCTCGAGGAGGATGGTCACCTCGAAGGTCGGGAAGATAAAAGTGTGGGTCTGGGGATGCCAGACCTCCACTAGCGCGCCCATAGCCGCCCAGTCCATACGAATCTTCTCGTAATGCTTGGCGTGAATAAGGAGCCCCTGCAGATGCCACTTCGAGAGTATGGCCCTCATGCCAATGGAGATATTGGAAGTCAGCTTTGAAAGCCATGGCAGCTTGGAAAACTTCCTCGGGCCTGGGAAGAGTGGATATGGCTGGAAAGAAGAAGAAATGAAGGAAGTAAGAAGAAGGTTCACGTGCAGAAATTTGAAAAGAGTCAGCCTACCATATGCGACATGATCGTCCCACTCAGATGACCCTCGAGGTCGGAAAGTCGCCTAATCTCGCTGCTAGGCTTGCTCCTCTTCATAACACGGGAATACTCTCCTTCCATCCTGAAGATCTCTAGATTCTCCTCTCCTTCCTCTCCTGAGCTTCCAAAACCCACCTTGGTGCATTTGAATGAACTAGCCTAAGGGGAGTTCTTATAGGAAGGGAAGGGTGCTACAGGACAGAACATGTCACATCAGTGGTCATTGTCAAGATTTTGTCTGGATCTCCTTTGAACTGTGGTGCGATTCTGCTACCTTTTGATGTTGCTAACCTTTGCTGGCCTGTGCAGGTTTTACTAACGGACGTCTTTGTCCTATCTCCTGTCCCACCTTTCATTGGTTGGTCCCACCATGTCATGCATCATAGTATATGATACCTACGCTACTAGAACATGTCAAGGACCTTGCGGCCCGAACGAATCTGGGATTTGAGTTCCCCTTCAACAAAAACGGTGATGATCCCGGAAGAGTTTGGGTTGTACGGATAGGCCGTCAATTTGTGATAGAATGGGGACGACGGTTCCATTCAGTGAGTTGGTGCGCAGATAAACGGGCCCCAGCCCAGTATCAGCTCACCGGGTCGGTATCCTGACCCGTTCTTCACAAGTTGACAATATTATCCTTGGCTATTTTCTATTTTAGTTTGTTTTGAATTTTTCTTTAAACCCAGCATGCATTCATATAGGACTTTGATTTATTGCGGAAGATCATTCAGGCAATTCGATTGTGAAAGCCGTTGTGTTTCAAATCCTACAAATGTGAGATATTCCACTCTGAATGAAATACTGAGTTTCTTTGAGACAGCCCTACGCTGCTCTTCCAAAGGAGACCCTTGTTTGGACAGACCCTCAGATATTCCTTTACCCTTTTGACCCACCTTGGCCGCAGCACTTCCACATTGGCTGGTAACCGCTCCCCAAAGGTGAAACCTCCGGTTTATGACCCAGGTACTTCCACACCGAGAAGTTGGTCTTCTTTTGTTTCGTGCCTGAGTGCACATCTCACCCTCCCTTATTTGATCTCCGTCCAAGCAATCGTCAATATTTGAAAGACCTCCTTCAAGGTCGCCTCATTGAAACTTCAGGAAAGATTCCAAACAGTAACGTCACAAGCCTGTCTCATCACACCTTGGCATCAACTTATCAGTCCGCTCCCACTCCATTTCACTCCACTTCGATACCATTCAACTACGTATCGCTCCCTTGCAAAGCAGACGCCAAGGCGGGGCAGCTGTAGACACGCCATTCCTGACATCTCCTGAGAAAGTCTCATATTACTATACAACGTCCCGCGACGGCTTACGCGTTTTGAATCACTTGAGTGCTTCCTTTTCTTGAGTCTTCTTCCGCCCTTTTCGGCATCCGGAATCGTCTCGTCACGGCATTCGGACGGCATCAACACCAGTCGAACGCATCAGGAGGTTCCGGAACCAAGAAGGATATCTGCCGGGCGGCCACCGACGCCCGATCCAAGGACCCGGGTGGGTCTTAATGGGGGCGTCCAGGCCCCTGGACGCCCCCATGATTTTAATTTGTTTTATTCTTTTCTAAGGGCCCCAACACCAAATATAAAAATATAAAAAATATATATATTTATGGAGGCGTCCAGGACAATGGACGCCTCCATAAAAACAAAAATAAAAAAATAAGTGTAAAATGCCAGTTGGCATAAAAAATAAAAAAAATAAATAAAATTATATATATATTAATGGAGGCGTCCAGGTACCTGGACGCCTCCATAAAAACAAATAAAAAAATAAAAATGCCAGCCTTGGCATAAAAGACAAAAGAAAAATACAAAATAATAAACTTTTGGAGGCGTCCAGGCCCCTGGACGCCTCCATCAACTCACTCACGGGCGCCGCCCACCGAACGACGGTTTGTCGTGTGTGAAAAAAGCCAAATTTAGAGACGTCCAGCTGACTGGACGCGCCCATTTCTGAATCACGAGGCGCCGCTCACAAAACCACGCGTTGTGCCAAACCGCGTGCGGCCGTCGTCGATTTTCGGTGGACCTGTTAGAGGCGTCCGGGACCCTGGACGCCCCCATAAAAGTATTCTAAAAAAATCAATAAAAATAGAATAAAATATTATTTCGGCCCTGATGGAGGTGTCCAGGGTCCTGGACGCCTCCACCTTCCGGAGCTCTATAAATAGAGGCCCACCCCCTCAGTTCTAGGGGAGCTAAGCAGTGATCCGATAGGCTGCCGGAGCCCAGAGGCTACGGAGTCATTTTTCTAACCCGTGGGGTCTTTTGTAGGTGGAGGTTCTGCCGGCTTCTCGGGTGCCCACGCTCGCGAGAGGGAGGTCGTCTTCATCCACCGCGCTTCTACGTCGTCCCCACGCTGCCGGAGCTCCGCCGAATTTCGCCACCGGCACATCCAATAAGCCAACTCTTTCCTTTTCTTCGTAGTTCTTTTGCATTCATCATCTCGCATCCATCATCTCATTTTCCTCCTACTCGAGTCCGAGAGGGGTTTAAAAGATAACACCAACCAGGTGTGTGTCTTCCCGTTATTTCGTCATTTTTATTACAAGGATATGAATACTACACATTCATCTTTCTAATCCACTTGTTATTTGTTTGTCGTTGTTTTGCAAGGGTAACCGAGGAAAGCCCTCTCCGTCGGCCGGCCGGAAGGAGAGGAAGAAGCAACCCGCCATCTCCCGCTCTTGAGGTAGGCGCGATCACCTTCTTATTTTGGGGTCTTTTGGCCCCTGGCGATCACACCTTGTCATCGAGGCCGCGGCGAGTCACTTCCCCAATGGCCGTTTAAATTTCTGTTTCCTATATTCTCTTTATATTTTGTTATATTCTGCTTATATCATCGAGGCCGCGGCGAGTCACTTCCCCAATGGCCGTTTAAATTTCTATTCCTATAATCTCTTTATGTTTTGTTATATTCTGCTTATATCATCGAGGCCGCGGCGAGTCACTTCCCCAATGGCCGTTTAAATTTCTGTTTCCTATATTCTCTTTATATTTTGTTATATTCTGCTTATATCATCGAGGCCGCGGCGAGTCACTTCCCCAATGGCCGTTTAAAATTCTATTCCTATAATCTCTTTATGTTTTGTTATATTCTGCTTATATCATCGAGGCCGCGGCGAGTCACATCCCCAATGGCCGTTTAAATTTCCGTTCTTATATTCTCTTTATATTCTGTTATATTCTGCTCTTATCATCGAGGCCGCGGTGAGTCACTTCCCCAATGGCCGTTTAAATTCCCGCTCTTTGTATCCTCTTCATATTCTGTCATCTTATTATCTGCTCATATTCTCGAGGCCGCGGCGAGTCACTTCCCCAATGGCCGTTTCAATTCTTGTTATTTAATTTTTGCACCATTCCCGTCCCCCCGAGGCCGCGGCGAGTCACTTCCCGCTATGGCCGTTTAACCCCCATATTTTGCTATATCACGCTTGTCCCGCTCGCCCCGCCGGAGCAATCTCCCGTGGTGGCCCCTTCTCTCTTTCCTCTCATTTCTGTGTTGCAGCAAACAAAACAAACAAAAAAGAAGGAGCCCGCGCGCTCTCCGCTTCTTCCTCTTCCCCGCTCTTCTCCGAACCGCGTGACGTCGCTCACAACGCTGTCCAAGGTGCAACCCCGACCATTCGATCGTTGGTACCGCACAACAAGACCCAACCTCGGTAAAGCCAATAGTACTAATCTCATGACGCGAAAATCAACACACGCGTCACGGCGAACCAACCGAAACTCAACGGTCAACACGACCGAAACCCGAAGGTCAAAGTCACAGAAACTGACAGTCTGTCACTCCGTACTCGACAGGAGTACCACCCACTAGAAGCACAGCCGGTAGCGTCTCCTGACGTCTTACACCGCACCGCAGGTGAACCACCTGACGTGGTAGGTCCTACCCGAGGCGCGAACACCGTATAAGTAACCACAAATAAGGTGACTAGCTGGGGTCACACCCGTCGACGTGCGTCCACTGTCCCCAACCACGTGTGCACACACAGACCACGCGTCGTAGGTCTGGCCCTCTGACCGATTTTCCTTTGGCACTGGACTCTGATGTGACGAGGCGCCCGACGGTAACCATTCTAAAACCGTCCTCAGGGTAAGCCCGTACACCACTCCCTGGTGCGACCGGTACCGCGTACTGGTAGGCTACGACTAGTGGAGGGTCACTGAAGGAGTAGACTCTCAAGTCAACGAAAAACAACGTCCGAATCCGACGACGTACGGGGACCACCCCACGTACAAGCACGGTCGCACGGTGACCACAGTCGGAGAAGAAACAGGACTCACAGTCCTCAGCCACGCATGCACCCTGCGTGAGAGTCGAGAAAACTCAAGTGGCGCTAAGCCACTGGACTCTGGACAGTCCTCTAGACACACTACACCCAACGGTCCTTGAGTCACAAGACTCGGGGTCAAAACCGTTGCACGCAACAGCACAAGGCCGTCAATCTAGTCCAATCTCTAGGTCTAAAATCACGGTAGCACGAGTACCGAGACAACTCACAAGTCGCCAAGACCACTCCCTCGGAAAGGGAACGCAAGGGACCAAGGCCACCCACATGGGCCACACGGAAAACACAGAAGCACGATTCCTAGGGCAGCACACAAGCCACCACGACGATTTCCCATCTTGTAGCAAGCGGGAAACCTCCAGCCCCAGGCCGGATAACTGGACTCGCAGTTCAAGGCCAAGCACATGGCCCACATGGGAATCACCTTCCAAAGAAAACCCACGACATGCGGGGGAGACCCCACCGCACGCACACCAGTACACGGTAACTCGATCGAGCGTAACACGAAAGCCCGGAACACGTGGGGTCACCCGGACCCACCACACCTACGGGCACGCTAATCGAGACAACACGGTCCCTCCCGACACCCCAAAAACACAGACACAGAACCCATGGGGTGTCCGGGATACTCACAAGGCCGGAGGTCGACCACTGGGTCACAACCAGGTCGACCGGAGACCAACACAACACAATCGGAACGCTAAAAGGTCACCTGGACCCTTAAGCTCGCGGCACGCAACACGAGGTAAATGGGACAACCTCTGGACACCCAAAGATACGGTCACGGAACTCCACGGGGTGTCCGAGACACTCACGAGACCTAAAGTCAACCATTGGGTCGCAACCGGGTCGACCGGGGGTCAAAACAGCGCAAACAGGAACCAGAACGTGGTAGTGGTCACCTGGTGACCGCGACCAGATGGTAGCGGTCGACCGGAGACCGCGACCATGCTGTCACGGTCATCTCACGACCGCGACCAGCCACGCACAAGCCTGATGGTAGCGGTCGCCCAAGGACCGCGACCAAACAGTAGCGGTCATCCCCTGACCGCGACTAGGCCAAAGCGGTCTATCGCACGACCGCGACGCTCGAAGGCCTCCCCGACCAAAACACAAAGGATGAACGTGGTTCTCCCAAGACCGCGTCCAGATGGTAGCGGTTTCTGGTGGACCGCGACCATTTCGGAAAACCGGAAACGGCGGGAAAACCCCAAAAATCCACGCCACGCCCCCAAACATCTACGGATGAGGGGGAAAACATAGGGGAAGCCCCCAAATAACCCCTAGCATGCATCTACGGCCTCGGATCGGCCAGAAACGCAATGAAACAGGAGATCGGCCCACAAGCCCTAAAACATGGATTTTGCCCAAATCACCCCGTTTGGCCCGCTCGGCTCACCGTAGCCTACGAAACTTGCGGGAAAAGAAAGAGCATGAGCTGGGGGTCCATCACCCTACCTCCACCGAATATTTCGCGCACCATGGACGCCGATCCACGAAGAAAACGCCGTTGAAGCCTCGCCGTTCCACGAACCCACGGCCGAGCTTCACCACACCTCCACCGCCTCGATCCTCATCCATCCTCGCCCGCGCCTCGCCCGCGCCGTCCCCGCCTCACCCGCACTCCACCCCGTCGGCCGTCGGAGAGAGAGAGGGAGAGAGGAGAGAGCGTGAGAAGAGAGAGGGAGAGAAGAGAGAAATGAGAGGAGGAGAGAGAGGGGGGTTAATATATAGGAAAATCCGGAAAATTAAAAAAATTCTGAAAAATAGAAAATCACACCCTCGTGATCCTCGGAACGCACCGATCGCAACGGTACCACACTCGCCTAGGTAAACGGCCCGGTTCACCCGCAACGAGGTTCCGAAAGGAAAGCCGAAATCCACGCCGTGAATCGGAAAACACACGCGGAAAAAGCCGCGGAACGCCTCCGGGCCTCCGAAACGATTCCGGATCGCGCCGATCCGAACACGAAAGATGCCCGAAACGAAATTTTAGACACAACGGAGTTGGACGCTCCGAGAAAATAGATCCGAGACCCACGAACGAGGATCCGAAAAACCCGAGGCATTACAGCCATTCCCTAGGGTGTCTGTGAGGTTGTTCATAGAGATGTAGCCGTCATGGAGGTTCGCATCCTAGGTCTCATTGATGGAGTGGAAGGAGATGTACATCTCCAGGATGGCCCAGAATGTATTTCTGGGGATGGAGAGCTCCTTTGATTGCACATCCGTGGTGTTCTTATTGGAATTTGGGCATTGTCACTGAGCAATAGTATTGTATTGGTTAAATGAGTTGTGGTTCATGTGCTTATGACCTTGGGCCCTTGTATCTCAACACCGCAGTTTTGTGAATTCAACATGGTATCATAGCAGGCCAAATGACCCAACTCCTCTTGCCACCTCCACCCAATTAATGTCCACGTCCCATCTTGGCCGTGAGGGGGAGTGTTAGAATTCGGATATAGTCCATGGGCAATAGTCTCGTATTGGTTAATTGAGTTGTGGTTCATGTGCTTATGACTCTAAGCCCTTGTATCTCAACACTGCAATTTTGTGGATTCAACATGGTATCAGAGCATGGTATTAAACTCAACTCCTCTTGTCATCTCCACTCAATTATTATCCACGGCCCATCTTTTCCGTAAGGGGGAGTGTTGGAATTTAGGCATAGTCCCTGGGCAATAGTCCCGTATTGGTTAAATGAGTTGTGATTATGTGCTTATGACCCTGGGCCCTTATATCTCAACACCGCGGTTTTGTGGATTCAACATGGTATCAGAGTAGGCCAAATGACCTAACTCTTCTTGCCACCTCCACCCAATTAATGTCCACAGCTCATCTTGACCGTGAGGGGGAGTGTTAGAATTTAGGCATAGTCTCTGGGCAACAGTCCCGTATTAGTTAAATGAGTTGTGGTTCATGTGCTTATGACCTTGGACCCTTGTATCTCAATACCGCGATTTTGTGGATTCAACATTTCTCGATCACAAACCACTACCCATCTCTCAGCAGAGGAGCCTCGACGTTTCCTCCGAAGTGGAGAGGGTGGGCCTGTGGAGGGTGGCATGGGAGAAAGGAGGAAAGATGAGGAAGAGAGAGAAGGGGAGGGTGCGTGAGGAGTTGCAGTAGGCCACATGCCGCCTTGGACCTAGTGGGAGCCATGGATCAAGTGGGAATCATGCCAATGAAGCCTAACTGACGCCCAACCAGAGGTTACATCTTTTCCCTTTCTTGGTGCCTCCCCATCACCATACATGGCGCCCCACCTTTCCCCTTCTTTTCAACCCCATGGTGTCCCCACCTTCACCACCCCCACCCCCGCTGTAAACCATCATCGATGAACACTAAACCGCTTGCAACCACGGCCGTGAGTTCCTACACTCGCCGTCGCATCCTGCATAGGTCTATTGTGGATACTACCGGGGTCATCCAGGCCCGCCCCTGCCTCTTACAGCAACCCCACCGTTACTTTCAGCACTCCAACATCGACATAGTATAGGCAACCCGAGCGTCATCCACCTGCACCTCGGCACCCCTGAGTTTGGCCTGAGTAACCCCGAACGTCCATTGTTGTAACCCAACGATTGCCCCTGGCGGGCCCTCCTGCTACACCCATCTAGTGTCGAACACCCTGACGTGGCCCACGACGTCGGCCACCCAATATGGCCACCACAGAGGCTCAACCTGGACTATCTCGCTATCCACAACCTCTGTCGTCGCTTCCCTCTATCGAGCTTCCAATTGTGTGGACCCTGCGACCACTCTAGACTGCCGCCACAGATCAACTCCAGTGGCCCTCCTCGCCGAGCGACGGATGCCACCACTTGGGCACGTTCTCCCATCTCTCTCTCTCTCTCTCTCTCTCTCTCTCTCTCTCTCTCTCTCTCTCTCTCTCTCTCTCTCTCTCTCTCTCTCTCTCTGAGTTAGATAAGGGTATTATGATCTTTTTAATTTCTTTAGTTAAGTTAATACATGGTTAGATTAGTCTAACCAACCCACATGTTACGGTTGATAGATGGCATGAGCTGTTTCATATAATAAAAAAGAATTTAAGAGTTTTTAGTTTAATTGATAGAGTAGGGGACGTTTTTCTAATTTAAAAAATCTTTAAGAGTTTAAAACTAAAAAAACCCACTTAAGAAGATAAGAACTCTATTTTAAGACTGGGTCAACACGTTTGAGTTTTGTCAGGTCTGGCCACCAAAATTGACATCATCTTCCTCCTCCGGCCCACCAAGTTAAAGGTCCGAGGTCTGAACGCAGCATCGACCGCCCACATAACAACAGCAGCAGGTGCAGGGGCGAATTTGACTTCCCATTAAGTGCACGTGGAAGACATGTCAACGCAGAAGACTTCTTCCCCACTTATTCTTCTGACCCAACCACTTTCAAGAGTTGCCACCGGGTCAAAAATGAAAATTAAAATGACAGTTTCTTCTTTGATTTCTCATAAGAATTATGGGTGATGAAAACAAAAACAAAAATGAATGTTTTTATTTTTAAATGAAAAATTACAAACATAGACGGAAGTTTTTGCTTTTTGTCCATTTGTTACTTTATTTACTCGAGTAAACTTCAAATCTCCAAATCTACATAATCTATATAGTGTATAAAAATGTCAACTAATAGAAGTGTCATTAAACATAAAATTCAAATTTACAAACCATATTGATTACTTGTTGAAAAAAATCAGTAAATAATAAGAAAACCATAACCACAAATAATATAAACAATAAAACCCGCACAATCCACACGGAAATCTATAGACCCTCAATTTGGATGTGGAATAGAATCTCATCCAATAGTTTGAACCCAAATAGCTTATTATTAATAATACTTATTTTTCTGTTAGAAAATAGCTGTTTAGGTTTCTAACTTCATTAGTTATTGGGTATCCTGTTTTCATATCCAATAAATTACCGGGTGGACTTTGTCAAATTTTACTCTCTGGAACGGGTCCAGAAATTAGTGGATCCCGGCCCTGCCTCATCACTCCGGTGCGTATATAATCACACACGCAGCTGCGCCATCTTCCAGGCTCACCACAGAACTCGACTCGCCCACACGACCAGATTTCTCTCATGGAGTCCGCAACCATGTCTCTTTGCAAAGGGAGGGGCCTCTTGGCCTCGGCCCTGCTGGCTGGGTTGCTCCTCCTCGCCGTTCTCGGCCCGGACTCGGCACTGGCACAGAACTGCGGGTGCTCGCCCGACCTCTGCTGCAGCCGGTGGGGCTTCTGCGGCACGGGCTCCGACTACTGTGGCACCGGGTGCCAGCAGGGGCCTTGCGAGACGCCGCCGCCCACCAACGACGTGAACGTGGCGGACGTGGTGACGCAGGCCTTCTTCGACGGCATCATCGGGCAGGCCGACGCCGGGTGCGCCGGGAAGCGGTTCTACAGCCGGTCGGCGTTCCTGGAGGCGCTCGGCTCGTACCAGCGGTTCGGGCGGGTCGGCAGCGCCGACGACTCCAGGCGGGAGATCGCCGCCTTCTTCGCCCACGTCACCCACGAGACCGGGCGTGAGTTCGCTTGCTCTCTTCTCCCACCCCTCACTCGCTCCCTTATACATAGTAAACAAGGTGACAGAGAAAGAGTCTAGTGTTTCTTCCCCACCACTTATATATAACTCACCATGCATGCTCTTCTAATATTAATACTATAAACCTCAAAGATATCAGCATCAAAACTAATATTAGTTTCAACTCAATATATCTAAAGATTATCTGAGAAGAGATTTCCAACTCTGTTCATGTGCAGATTTCTGCTACATAGAGGAGATCGACGGCCCCAGAAAGGACTACTGCGACGAGGCCAACACCCAATACCCCTGCGTCGCCGGAAAGGGCTACTACGGCCGGGGCCCCATCCAGCTATCCTGGAACTACAACTACGGGCCCGCCGGGCAGAGCATCGGGTTCGACGGGCTCCAGTCGCCCGAGACGGTGGCAGAGGACCCGGTGGTCTCCTTCAAGACGGCCCTGTGGTTCTGGATGAACAACGTCCACTCCCTCATCACCTCCGGGAGGGGTTTCGGGGCGACGATCCGGGCCATCAACGGCGCTCTCGAGTGCGACGGCCGGAACCCGGCTACCGTTAATGCCCGGGTCGGGTACTACAGGGACTACTGTAACCAGTTGGGGGTGCAGCCCGGGGACAACCTTACTTGTTAGGCCATTAGATTCTCGGCGCCACGGTGCAGTGCGCCCGCTAATGAAAGAGGGCCGTCCGTGGCTGGATCCCTCTCTATTGATTGGACACATTCCATCCACTTGCTAGGACCACGGAGTCCACAATAAGAAAGGGATATGGTAGCACGAAAGACGTTTGAATGTGCAAGATTAGGTGATTGTTGGACACACGATGTCTAGTATATATAGTCTGATAATAAAGGGAATTACCCATGAACTGATTTGTGAAAGGATAGAATTCCAACGTGGACGCATCACGTCCCCACGATTTCTTTAACTTGTACGGTCATATCATTTCACAACGTAATTTCATATTAGTGGTTATAATTCTGGGAGAGCAATGTTTGGTGCACCGATGGCCGGAAGTACACCACCCAACGGTGCACTTTTTTTTTTTTGAATTTTTTTTGGTGTGAGCCGATGGTGCACCAAGCATTAATCATTTTGGGGAGAATTTTGATAACCGAATAATGGTCGATTAGTGTCATTTATTTTATCTACTTATTTTTAACCGAATTTAGTGGTAGGATTACTGTACTCAAGGATCGATTAGAGTTAAGACTTTTATTTTAAAGTTAACTCATTTAACTCTCTCACACATAGAATGTCTTATTCGATCTTGATTAAAATAAATTATCAAATTAAAAATATAAAAACTTAAAAAATAACTCACTCGATCCCACTGAAGTAGCTTATTTTAACATGTTATCAAAGGTGCCCCAATATAATGGTAAATTGGTTGTTAAGATATGAGATTTACACTTTTCATCAATCGCTATACGTAATCGGAGTATCTGGGAGACAGATCATTACATTTATAT
This sequence comes from Amorphophallus konjac, assembly GCA_022559845.1. Lineage (NCBI taxonomy): Eukaryota > Viridiplantae > Streptophyta > Magnoliopsida > Alismatales > Araceae > Amorphophallus > Amorphophallus konjac. The sequence continues at coordinate 111,654 of JAHNEJ010000545.1, forward strand.
AAGCTGTGTTTTACGATAAGCATCTTTTTCTTCAATTTAATTATAGCCACGGGTAGGCTATTTTGATCTTTAGTGGGCTCGTCGTTATATAATGATTCCTTCTCCTAAGGCAGGGCACAATTAACAAGTAGAGGGTTGTGCAATAATGATCAAGAATGTGGGGCATACGGTGAATACCCATCAATCTTAAGAAATTTTCTAAAAAGTCTAAGGAGCTAGCTATTGGGTTCAGTTGCATCACCAGTAAGAGGATCCGCCAGGATCATATGAAAGGATGCTAATGATAGAAAGATTAGTTTGGATCAATGAGAGATGCTAAAATAGAAGTCCAAAGATACTAAAGTTTAAAAAAATGTTCCTAAAGTGTTGACAAACATTGACGTAAAAATAACCCTATTGTATAAGCATAAATATGAAAATAACTCTACTGCGTAAACATAAGTGCAAAGATACTCCTTCGTTTATGCACCAATCAAATAATTTTTGAGGATGGTGAACCATAAGGGTATTTCTACACTTATGTTTAAAAGTAATGTAGAGTGATAATTTTATAGTTATTCAATAACAAGGTGTTTTTTTTTGAGAAATCTAAAAAACAATCAAATTTATGACTTGAAATTCCTAATTCACCGTCGAGGCCTCGTCCGGCGGAAAAATTCAAATCAGAACGGGAGATCTATCAATTTTCTCTAACTATTTTTTTCTCTTTTTTTTCTTTTTAGAAAAAAGAAAAGAGTCAAATCAAGTCAAGTCGAATTCCCAATACAATTTTATCGGATCTGATTCTTGCCACACAAGTTTAGATTTTTTTTTTCTTTCCCTCACTCCGTCCAAGTGTAACCAAACAAAATTTGGATGTAACATGAATACATTGAAGGCCCAAAGAGAAAACGCACGTCAACACAAATGACTTCTGATGGGAATATAGTTCGTACCTCGCTCTGGCTGAGATGAGATGCGACGTCGATTCACTCTGAAGCTTAAGTAGCAGGTCACGTTGAGTCATTTTCCATTTTTTTGAGTCTATATCTATATAATTTTCTTTTTATTAGAGTCATTTTTCTAAGTTTAGAGTCATAGTACCCTTTAGTTGCTCCCTTAGATTGTAAGTGACATTTTGTGATTTGTCAATGACATTTTAATCCTCTAAACATTTAGCTCCTATAAATAGGGATCCAAGAGTTCTCAATGAAAGTAACGAATGAATGAGAAAATCACTTTCGGGTGACTAAACCTCCTTAAGTGTGTGGTGAGAAACCATCTAAGATGAGAAGCCTTTGGGTGAGAAACTCGTAACCCCTCTCTCTCTCTAACGTGTACCATCTCGCTCTAACATGTACTTCCCTCCCTCTCCCACTCAAATCCGTAGTCCCCTCCCCATCCCATAACTACTCACATAACTCCACCCAATAGCCATCTTCCACTCCTCCCCTCTCGATAGCTCCCAACCGCCACCAACCGTCCTCCCCTTGTCCCATAATTCATCCACCCAGTCCTAAGGCCGACCCCAATCTCCGATGAACATTTCCCCTACCCCAAAGCACTTATCCACCTCCCAAGAGTCTAAAGCAGAACGAATTCCATTCTCCCTCCCTCCATCCTTCTCACTCTAGCATCCCAAGCTCCCTCCAACCTCACCTCTGCCATCTCCACCTCCTCTCCTCACTCACTCTGCACATACACAGCTCTTCCACACACTCTCCCCCTCTCTTCCCCACGTAGGACCCTCCCTCTCATTCTCCCCCAACCAAGACCCCATCGCCTCCCCTCTTTACCCTACACCAGCCCCTTTAGCAAGTCCCCATCGTCTCCCTCTCCCTGCACCGATCGCCATCCCCCCTCCCCACTTCTCCACTTTGCACCTTGGTGGATAGCATAGCCTGCCCCTCTCTACTCCCTCACTCTGCCCATTGGCGGTAATTCATCCGCAAGGAAAGGATCTCTCTGTAGGATACGTCGCTCCCTTCAACTCCCACGATGCTCAGTTGCGGCAGCACCCCTCAGCAAGTCGCACAGTCTGCCCTCCTTGCCCCCTCACTCTGCCCATCAACGGTGATTTGTCTGCAAGAAAAGAGCTCCTCGGAGGATACATCGGTCCTTCAGCTCCCATGACACTTAGATAGATAGTAATCGTTGATAGGTCACACAGCTCATCCCCCCTCGCCTTCTCACTATGCCCGTCGTCTATGGTTCACCTGCAAAGAAGTGGGTTCTCCAGAAGATACAACGTCCCCTCAGCTCTAACTATACCTGAATTGCATCTGCAACTCTGCTCGCCCATGTAGACACCCGTTTTTGACCCATAAGTTCAATTCTTCTCTTATTCACATTAACGATGTCCTGCATTGCCTATCGCTATTGAGCTATTTTTTGATCCATGGTGAGCCCACTCAATTCATCTTCTGGCTCATTAAGTCCCAGAAATCCAATTTTCACATAATTTCTTCTTTTGGCTAACTTATCTGGATTGTGGTCTATCGCGCGACCACGTTCAGACTAGCTAGGTCGTGGTCGTATGATAGACCGTGTTCCTAGAGTTTCCAGTAACCCAGCCAGAATACGTCTCTTTTGGTAGTGATCACCTTAGAGTCTTAGTTTAGAGTTTTCCACCCTGAAAATTTTGATCTAGATCACCTCTTATCCACCCTAGACGCCTTTTCCAACCTATTGTGGATGGAATTATTGTCTTTGGACTCTATTTTTGTAACGACCCGAGAATCTGATTACCGGGAAGGCCCGATAACCCGAGACTCGCACCGCCGCCCACGAGCCGGGAGGGCTCGGAAGGGCTAAAAGGAGTGTGGAGACACAAAGAAATAGGAAATAAAGCAGGACAACTCAATAATTAACAGAAATAAATAAACAACTATAACAGAGTCCAGTCCAATAGAAAGTACAGTCTAAAGTAGTAAAGCGTACCACATGCCAAGTGAACACTCGGCCCGACAAGCTGGTAACTGAGAACCTCTGCTCCGCACCCTCGAACCTCGAGGAAGAACCGCCACACCTGAAAAGTAGGGAATGAGTCTCCAAAACAGAGACTCAGCAGGGATCCCGCGGAACCCCAACCGGAAACAACGGCGGTAGCGGAAAGGAAGCTACAACTACAGCAGGAACAGCAAACCGGTGGCCGGTCAAAACTCAGCACTACAGCTACTCCTACTGTACCAGAAGGCACACCTCGATCACGCAGTCGAAGCTACCGAACCACGCTAGCACCACCTACCGAAGTAAAAACCCACGGCAACCACGCCGTAGAGGCCTGTCCCCCGGACACAGCCGACCTGGACACACTATCCAAGGTGCAACCCCGACCATCCGATCGCAGGTACCGCACAACAAGACGCAACCTCGGTAAAGCCACTAGCACTAGTCTCACGGCGCGAAAACCAACACACGCGCCACGGCGAAACAACCGAAAACTCAATGGTCGACACGACCGAAAACCCGAAGGTCAAAGTTACGGAAACTGACAGTCTGTCACTCCCAACTCGACAGGAGTACCACCCACTAGAAGCACAGCCGGTAGCGTCCCCTGACGTCTTACACCGCGCCGCAGGTGAACCGCCTGACGTGGTAGCTCCTACCAAAGGCGCAAACACCGTACAAGTAACCACAAACAAGTGACTAGCTGGGGTCACGCCCGTCGACGTGGGTCCAACCGCCCCCAACCACGTGTGCACACACAGACCACGCGTCACTAGGTCTGGCCCTCTGACCGGTTTTCCCCCGTAGCCGGACTCTGGCTACCGACGAGGGGCCTACGGTAACCGGTCCACAAACCGCCTCAAAGGTGAGTGCCCGTACACCACTCCCAGGTGAGACCAGCACCTCGTACTGGTGGGCTACGACTAGTGGAGGGTCACTGAAGGAGTAGACTCTCAACTCAACGGAAAACAACGTCCGAATCCGACGACGTACGGGGACAACCCCGCGTACCGGCCCCGTCGCACGGTGACCACAGTCGGAGAAGAAACAGGACTCGCAGTCCACGGCCACGCACGCACCGTGCGCGAGAGTCGAGAAAACTCGAGTGGCACTTAAGCCACTGGACTCTGGACAGTCCTCTAGACACACTACAGTCAACGGTCCTTGAGTCACAAGACTCGGGGTCAAGACCGTTGCACGCAACAGCACAAGGCCGTCGATCTAGCCCAATCTCTAGGTCCAAAACCACGATATCACGAATACCGAGACAGCTCACAAGCCACCAAGACTGTTCCCTCAGGAAGGGAACGCAAGGGACCACGGCCACACGGAAAAACACAGAGGCACGATTCCCAGGGCAGCACACAAGCCGCCATGTCGATTTCCCATCTCGAAGCAAGCGGGAAACCTCCAGCCCCAGGCCGGACAACTGGACTCGCAGTCCAAGGCCAAACACGTGGCCCACACGGAAATCACCTTCCAAAGAAACTCACAATATGCGGGGGAGATCCCACCGCACACACACCGATACACGGTGACTCGATCTAACAAGAACACGGAAGCCCGGAACACCTGGAGTCACCCGGACCCACCAAGCCCACGGGCACGCTTATCGAGGTAACACGGTACCTCCAGACACCCAAAGACACGGTCACGGAACTCCACGGGGTGTCCGAGACACACACGGCCCAAGGGGAGCACGATCAGCCGTAGACCGCCCGCCCCGGGCAGCCCGGCTGGTCACTTCCAAGAACGCGCTACACGTGCATAGCGCGTTCAGTCAGAACGCGCTATACATACCTAGCGCGTTCAACAAGAACGCGCTACAGGTCCATAGCGCGACCAGACCAGGTCGCGCTATGATCCTATAGCGCGACAACCCTGAACGCGCTGGGGCCCTATAGCGCGACAGGAACCGCCAAACTGTTCATCTTCCCCGATGAACGCGCTCTATCGGGGCTGCGCGACCTTCAAGAACGCGCTACCCAAGGCTAGCGCGTTCTCAGTCCGTGCCCGAAAACGGTGGACACCGCAGAAAAACCATTCCACGCCCCGTTCACCCCCAGGTGAAGGGGAAACAAAAGGGGAAACCTTCCCCAAGCCCTAGGCATGCATCTAAACCCCTGGATCGCCCAAAAACACCGTAAAACGAGGGATCCGGCTCACACCCCAAAAACAAGCACTTTCCCCAAATCACCCCGTTTAGCCCGCTCGGCTCACCACGGCCTACAAAACTCGCGGGAAAAGAAGTACGCGAGTCGAGGGTCCATCTCCCTACCTCCACCGAAGAAACGACGCGCTGTGGACGCCGATCCATGAAGAAATCGTCGCGAAACCCTCGCCGGCTCGCGATCGCGCCACCGAGCTTCCACGCGCCTCCTCCGCCTCGATCCTCACCTGTCCTCGCCCGCATCCTCGCCCGCGCCACCTCCACCTCGCCCCCGCCTCGCTCCGTCGGCCGCCGGAGAAGAGAGGGGAGAAAGAGGGCGTGAGAGAAGAGAGAGGGAGGGAAGAGAGAAATGAGAGGGGGAGAGAGAAAAGGGTTAGTATATATAGGAAAACCTGAAAATTATAGAAATTCAGAAAATTATGAAAAATTACCTCCGCGATCCTCGGGAAGAGCACAACGCAGTGGTAACGTCCCGGAGTCGGAGAACGCCACGGTTTGCCCTGCAAAGATTTCCGAAGGCACATCAGGGAAAAACACGTGTAAAGCACAAGATACACTCCGAGACCCATTAAAATGATCCGAAAAATATCTGAAAAATCCGGGGCATTACAGCCCTCCCCCCTTAAAGGAATTTCGTCCTCGAAATTCACGACCAATCACGAAGTCCCAAAGGAAGAACACTGAATCAACTGACACGCTGTCAGAGCCCCAGCACAGAAAACCTCGATTCTCACGAAAACACGGATCCTGAGGAACACAGCCAGACTCACAATCACACACAACACCTCGCTCCTCGCGCCGAGCACCCTGGCCAGCAGAGCAGGCATATACCAAAGGGCACAGTCCGGCATCACCTCAGACACCACGGAAACCAATCAAGGCGCCGCTGCCACCATCTCGCTCACCGAGGAACCACAACCCTCGTCACGAGAAACAGCTACTGATCCATCCAATGGTCAGCAGACAAATCGCACATCAGCTTTACAACCAGCTGACAGGTCGCACACCCTTCTCAAGGGGACAACCAATACAGAGCCTCCACCAGCTCAAGCAGTCCTCTCAGCAGACCGCAACCAGAACATCGGCTCAGCACCAAGGAACACCCCACACATGGCAAGCCGAAAGCCGGATATAACACTGTGCCAACTCTTGTCAGAAGGTATCTTCGACAAAGCCCAGATCCCATCCGGAAAGGCACATTACCGAAACGACCACCAAAGGTCTCACTGGCACACGGCTCTCGCCACGCTCGAGCCCCGACAACCAGCATCTTATCTGTGAAAAGACCACACGCCGACGGTCACCAACCGCTCGCTCAGGTTCTTCCTTCTTTCCTGGTCCTCCACCGGGTCCAAAGGAAACATTCCAAACCTCAGCAAGCCATCCGTCGATTCCCACACAGACTGATGCCACATCTCGAGCTGCACTCCTCTCGGACTCCGCATCCGAGTTCGAACATCACGCCAACTCGACCCTCTCGGGGAGCACAACGAAACCAAATGATGGATCCTGGTGTCTTCAGTCATCACCTCACTGGACTCAGACTTACAGGGGAACCATCCCACGCTGGTCACCAAACCAGGGATAACCATTGCGACACCAACGTCCTATCAAGGACCACCAATCCGACGCCAATCTCACAAAAAGGCCTCCGCCCACAGGCGTCACTCTTCTATCTGGTCTCATCAAATCCTTCGATCAATCCAAGTGGACACCCGCCAATCCCGATTCCGCCCTTACCACAGAGCCACGGGACACCACCTGAACAATGCTCACGGCGACCTGGTTGTCGATACCACGACCAAAGCACTTTGGGTCCCCGATCGATTATACATCTCACCGCCACAATCCGACAAGACCGTAAAGCCAACAGACGCTGCTGTGGTCGGTCACACGGTTAGGCTCACCAGCCACTCACAGCCGCCAACCGGGACCCATAGTCTGCCAGAGACCACATCCTCAAAGCACGATCTCAACCGAGGACACGATTGGGAACACAAGTCAGACACCAAGCCACCGACTCTAACCAACACGTCCTCGACCTCCGTCAGGCGACATCCTCAACAACCTCATCCAGGTCCAATACCGACGCCTGACACGGCTTCCTTCACAGGAACAGGGTACTCATGCGGCGCACTAACCAGCACATTCCCCAACACTCCATCCTGCCAATGCCAAGAACCACAAAACCTCGAGCAACGGCACGGCAACAACACGTTTCGCAAAGAGGAACCAATCCTCCCGTGCTCAACGCAAACTCAGGAATCCGCCCGTAGCAACCAACGCTACGATCCTGAACCAGTGGGTCACAAGCCCACCACGCTTCCATTGCGCACTCTGATCCACGCACGCACAGCCGAGAAAGCAAACACCGCCCAACCGGCACTCGTCCTTTCGGAACAACGCCAGCACACCCTCACACGACAAGGGAATGGGCACAGCTTCTCACAGGCAACCACCTTGCCAAGACAAGGAGCACGTCTCGCACGGACTTCATGGCACACAAGGCCAACCAACCCGGACACACAGTGCAAGACGACGAACCTTAGCCCAACACAATCTCTCCAACCAAAGGAGAAACCAGCGCACTTCCGACCAACGGAAGAACTCCATGCTCGACCTGACCTCAAACCTCGCGCACGCTGGAAACAGCACCATCCAGCACCAAGAAAAACCATCGCTTCCGTCAGGTCAGCGCCTTCGACACACTCGACGAGTGTCACGTCGGACCATAGTCACAGCATCTAACGTCGGACCACCGCCGCAATTCCTCGAACTGCAACACGGCATGCCAAGAGCCGCAACATGAGCCATAACAACAACCGCCGACGCTCACCCTCGAGTCCCGAAACTCACCGCGGAGCCTTCACAACCCAAACCAAAAACCAAGGCGAACACAACTCAATCGCACACAAGAGCGCGGGAGCAAGACTTACTGGGACACCACAGCCCAATCTTGCCTCGAAATCCATAAAACCATCGGGACCGACACGTCATTTCTGACGCCACAGAGCACGACAAGGACATCAGGCTCGACGAAACGGCAGCTCACCGAGAAGATCCTCCACTCACCCGAGCACACTTCTCGATCAGAGCACCCGCTCTGCCACCTTAAACCACGACCTGAACACCTCAGGGGCTGGATAAACCTCAAGCTGGAGTGGCCAAAACCGACAGCAGCTCCCTCAGAGCACGCTCACGGCCACTTAACCACGAAAAATCCTCTCCAGCCACCTGACCACGTCGCAGATTCCTCGAACGCAGCACCGCGAGCTCACGCCTGCCAGCAACCTCTGCCCAACGCAGCACGACTAGGGTCACCACCGATGAGGGAGGAAGCTCTCAACCTCGATCCTTAGACCCCATGCTGGCACGAAAGCCGCGGACAGCAACCACCTTCACAGCACCGCACAGCGCACTCAAGCTCTCAAGCGAGAAACTAGGCGGAAAGCGAACACAAAACCCTAAGCCAGCTGCCGACTGTACTGGACCTTATGGACTCTGATTACTGCAATATCTCGAATTCCTATGTACGCCCACAACCACCGCTCTGATACCAGCTGTAACGACCCGAGAATCCGATTACCGGGAAGGCCCGATAACCCGAGACTCGCACCGCCGCCCACGAGCCGGGAGGGCTCGGAAGGGCTAAAAGGAGTGTGGAGGCACAAAGAAATAGGAAATAAAGCAGGACAACTCAACAATTAACAGAAATAAATAAACAACTACAACAGAGTCCAGTCCAACAGAAAGTACAGTCTAAAGCAGTAAAGCGTACCACATGCCAAGTGAACACTCGGCCCGGCAAGCTGGCAACTGAGAACCTCCGCTCCGCACCCTCGAACCTCGAGGAAGAACCGCCACACCTGAAAAGCAGGGAATGAGTCTCCAAAACAGAGACTCAGCAGGGATCCCGCGGAACCCCAACCAGAAACAACGGCGGTAGCGGAAAGGAAGCTACAACTACAGCAGGAACAGCAAACCGGTGGCCGGTCAAAACTCAGCACTACAGCTACTCCTACTGTACCAGAAGGCACACCTCGATCACGCAGTCGAAGCTACCGAACCACGCTAGCACCACCTACCGAAGTAAAAACCCACGGCAACCATGCCGTAGAGGCCTGTCCCCCGGACACAGCCGACCTGGACACACTATCCAAGGTGCAACCCCGACCATCCGATCGCAGGTACCGCACAACAAGACGCAACCTCGGTAAAGCCACTAGCACTAGTCTCACGGCGCGAAAACCAACACACGCGCCACGGCGAAACAACCGAAAACTCAATGGTCGACACGACCGAAAACCCGAAGGTCAAAGTTACGGAAACTGACAGTCTGTCACTCCCAACTCGACAGGAGTACCACCCACTAGAAGCACAGCCGGTAGCGTCCCCTGACGTCTTACACCGCGCCGCAGGTGAACCGCCTGACGTGGTAGCTCCTACCAAAGGCGCAAACACCGTACAAGTAACCACAAACAAGTGACTAGCTGGGGTCACGCCCGTCGACGTGGGTCCAACCGCCCCCAACCACGTGTGCACACACAGACCACGCGTCACTAGGTCTGGCCCTCTGACCGGTTTTCCCCCGTAGCCGGACTCTGGCTACCGACGAGGGGCCTACGGTAACCGGTCCACAAACCGCCTCAAAGGTGAGTGCCCGTACACCACTCCCAGGTGAGACCAGCACCTCGTACTGGTGGGCTACGACTAGTGGAGGGTCACTGAAGGAGTAGACTCTCAACTCAACGGAAAACAACGTCCGAATCCGACGACGTACGGGGACAACCCCGCGTACCGGCCCCGTCGCACGGTGACCACAGTCGGAGAAGAAACAGGACTCGCAGTCCACGGCCACGCACGCACCGTGCGCGAGAGTCGAGAAAACTCGAGTGGCACTTAAGCCACTGGACTCTGGACAGTCCTCTAGACACACTACAGTCAACGGTCCTTGAGTCACAAGACTCGGGGTCAAGACCGTTGCACGCAACAGCACAAGGCCGTCGATCTAGCCCAATCTCTAGGTCCAAAACCACGATATCACGAATACCGAGACAGCTCACAAGCCACCAAGACTGTTCCCTCAGGAAGGGAACGCAAGGGACCACGGCCACACGGAAAAACACAGAGGCACGATTCCCAGGGCAGCACACAAGCCGCCATGTCGATTTCCCATCTCGAAGCAAGCGGGAAACCTCCAGCCCCAGGCCGGACAACTGGACTCGCAGTCCAAGGCCAAACACGTGGCCCACACGGAAATCACCTTCCAAAGAAACTCACAATATGCGGGGGAGATCCCACCGCACACACACCGATACACGGTGACTCGATCTAACAAGAACACGGAAGCCGGAACACCTGGAGTCACCCGGACCCACCAAGCCCACGGGCACGCTTATCGAGATAACACGGTACCTCCAGACACCCAAAGACACGGTCACGGAACTCCACGGGGTGTCGAAGACACACACGGCCCAAGGGGAGCACGATCAGCCGTAGACCACCCGCCCCGGGCAGCCCAGCTGGTCACTTCCAAGAACGCGCTACACGTGCATAGCGCGTTCAGTCAGAACGTGCTATACATACCTAGCGCGTTCAACAAGAACGCGCTACAGGTCCATAGCGCGACCAGACCAGGTCGCGCTATGATCCTATAGCGCGACAACCCTGAACGCGCTGGGGCCCTATAGCGCGACAGGAACCGCCAAACTGTTCATCTTCCCCGATGAACGCGCTCTATCGGGGCTGCGCGACCTTCAAGAACGCGCTACCCAAGGCTAGCGCGTTCTCAGTTCGTGCCCGAAAACGGTGGACACCGCAGAAAAACCCATTCCACGCCCCGTTCACCCCCAGGTGAAGGGGAAACAAAAGGGGAAACCTTCCCCAAGCCCCTAGGCATGCATCTAAACCCCTAGATCGCCCAAAAATACCGTAAAACGAGGGATCCGGCTCACACCCCAAAAACAAGCACTTTCCCCAAATCGCCCCGTTTAGCCCGCTCGGCTCACCACGGCCTACAAAACTCGCGGGAAAAGAAGTACGCGAGTCGAGGGTCCATCTCCCTACCTCCACCGAAGAAACGACGCGCTGTGGACGCCGATCCATGAAGAAATCGTCGCGAAACCCTCGCGGCTCGCGATCGCGCCACCGAGCTTCCACGCGCCTCCTCCGCCTCGATCCTCACCTGTCCTCGCCCGCATCCTCGCCCGCGCCACCTCCACCTCACCCCCGCCTCGCTCCGTCGGCCGCCGGAGAAGAGAGGGGAGAAAAAGAGCGTGAGAGAAGAGAGAGGGAGGGAAGAGAGAAATGAGAGGGGGAGAGAGAGAAGGGTTAGTATATATAGGAAAACCTAAAAATTACAGAAATTCAGAAAATTATGAAAAATTACCTCCGCGATCCTCGGGAAGAGCACAACGCAGTGGTAACATCCCGGAGTCGGAGAACGCCACGGTTTGCCCTGCAAAGAGTTCCGAAGGCACATCAGGGAAAAACACGTGTAAAGCACAAGATACACTCCGAGACCCACTAAAATGATCCGAAAAATATCCGAAAAATCCGGGGCATTACAATTTTTCTGGCTTTAACCATCAAGTCCAAGTTAGGGTTTCTTCTCTTATAAATAGACCCTTGGTCTAGGCTTAAGGAAGGGAGGGCTGGATTGGGGCAAAGCTATGATGCGATGTCTACTTACTCCTTCGTCCACAATCAACCAGGGCAGTATCTAATTTTTTTCTTCTTTAGTTCTCTTGTTATTCCCTCTTGTTTCCTTTCTTGCACTATGTCAATCATAGTATAAGCATAGCACACTATCCTCTTTATCTTGTTCTCAGCATTACACACTAACACACACCTATTTTTATTCCCTAAATAGGGGTTTAAAATCCAACCCTCTAGGTATTCTCCCCTTGCTTTTACATGTTCTATTTCTCTCCAGGATAGAAGATATACAATTCATAGTTCTAATGGATTTTTTCTCTTGTTTACGTTATTTTACAAGTCTAGACAGGAAGAAGACATGAGGCTCTCTCTCTTTGACCGACTGAAGAGCAAGGAAAAGTTAAAACTTCATCCCCCGCACCTTCTGCTTAAACGCGGTGGTCACAGAGATCACGTTCTTATCTGGTTACGCTCTTCATAGAGATAGCTTTTTATTCAGAACACGTACTTCTCAGCGACTGCGTTCATAGCCAAACTGTTTTCTCGCTGGTCCTTCTTTTCCAGGGTAAGCAATATAATTTTAGTAATGTTCTTGCTTTTAATTATGTTATTCATGCCCACATGCCTAGTAGCGCAATTTTATGCTAACAAATTTTTGAAAATCATAGTGGGACCTCTAGTACTCATCACATTTTTTCTGCTTTCATGTCTTTCCTAATATGTGTTGTGCTTTTGATTTTTTTTTCATGATTTTTTTTGTTTATTTTTCTGCTGTTTTGAGTTCCATCTCGAAACACGACCTCCACAGAGACCGCGGCCAGATCACGTTGCCACGACAAGGAGCGTTCAGGTGCGTTCAGTTGTTCTGTTTGTTTCTCATTTTCTGGTATTTTTAGGCTTTACGCTTAATTCATTAATATTTTTAGCCTATTATTTATATCTTAATTAGTCTCTTCTGTACGTATTATATTTGCATTATATTATTTTCCTTGGCGTGCATAGGACATTTCTTTTACATTCTCACCGACAGTTAAACATTGTCATTGTAGTAACCGCATTCTTAATGCGGCATCTGTGAGTGCCGTGTTCTTCTCCCGAGGAGCATATTTTGTGCATTGTTTTGTTAAACTTTAGGCTATATTTGCAAACACTACGGTTAACATAGATTTATTCATATTTCTCATCCGTTGTTATTTATATCCTCCTTTGGTCAGTATATCTTTCTCGGTCGCATATTTCTCATGGCCGACAAGGGGACTCATCCGAGGACCTCCGTAAGTCATGCAAGTCGTAGATTCATACACGGACACATAACTGGTTGTACCTAATGCCACTTTAGTTAGGCCATGCATGCGTGAGTTTTTAGTGTATCCTTAGTCCACCGTGGAGTTTGGAGCCTTATCCCTCTAAGAATCCTACTTCCCAATGGAAACTTAATTAATTAATCTATTAAAAGGCTAAGAAAAAAAACTCCTAAGGATAAGAACATCATTCTAACTTGTTTGTCTTGAGTGAGACTTCTTTTTCCTTCCCTGGTTTGATTGTTATGCATTAATTTTTGTATTTGGAGTAGCTCTCCTCTTTTTCCTCTCATGGAGTCTTATCCCAACACCATGTATAATCCTTCCCATCCCTTTGTCTCATCTTCCCATGTGGACTTTTCTTCCCGTGGACTCTCAAAAGAGGAAGCTGGCCAAGTTGCCCAGGTAACACTACACCTCTTTTGCCAAATGGACCCTAATTAGGTCCAAAAGCTCTTAGCAATAGGCCTGACAATTATCCGTTTAAAATTCGAATTTGAATTCGTTTAGTCGGATAATTATCCGAATAAAATATCTGACGGATAATTTAATCGGATATCGGATAATCCAATTATTAATCAGATACGAATTCGAATATTGTGATATCCGTGTCGGATATTATTCGACCGAATATAAATATAATTTTTAAATATTATTTATTAATATTATATAATTTTATTTTTGATAAGTAAATGTGAGACATTGAGTTGGTGACTGTGATCTATTGGGAAACGAAGAGACTGCATAGGGAAATGTTGAGATGGTGTTTCTTGCATCTTGACTCACCGACTTTTGATTCTTCCAAAAATATTTTTCCTCCCTATTTTTAACTCTCTTGTAGACTGCAGTTGCATTTATGTGACCCGTGGGAGGAAGACGAAGAACCTCTCACAGTCACACGAAGATGAAGAGTCTCTCCTACAGTTGTCAATTGTCATTCAATCTCTGGCTCAGTAGTCTCTCCACTCTCCTTCACAGTCAGTCAATCACATGATATATATATGTCACAGCCCCAAGCTCAAAACGTACGTGAAAAGGTAAAGAGAAAAAATTAGCACATGCACTAATTAGTTATATATGTATTAAATATAATATCTGGTTGGCTTAGATTTGTTAGTTAATAATTATATTTTATATTTTTTAATTCATGATATGTATATATATATATATATATATATAATTAAAAATTAAAAAATTATGAATATATAATATGTTTTTATATATAATCGGATAGTCGGATATATCCGAATCCGGATAGTATCCGTCGAATTCGAATTCGGATAGAGACAAAATTATATCCTAATATAATGTGTCGGATTCGGATATCCCACCAATTATAATCGGATACGAATTCGGATATCACCGTATCTGCTCCGCATCCGCTCCGTTTACGGGTCTACCTAGCAACCCTCCTAAATGGGTCCTCCCGTGCTACCAATCAAGAGGCCTATTACATGTTGCTGAACCCAAGTCCACGCACCTTGCTACTCTCAAGATGGGTCATTCTTTTCTTCAGTCGAGATCTTCATATCTGACCCATTATTTTCTCAACCTGGTCTGTACTCACATTCTCAACCACATCCATATTCACAAGTTAGTTCGTATCCTCCTTAACCAAACCCCACTCAAGACATGATATCCAAGATACAACACTAGCTTGATGCCCTTCGAAGGCAGACTGATCTTAAATCCTCCTTCAACCTTCATTCGCTTAATTTTCAAAATCTCCATATTCTGTCACATTCTCAATTTCATGTCTATCGTCGTATGACGGAACCGGTGATCTTTATACTCATACGAAGGAGTTCATTAATTTATGAGTCATCACAATTCCAACATGACCGTTACTTGATGGCCTATCTCTTTAGATTGTCGTTGGAAGAGCTAGCTAGAGATTAATTTTTCTCTCTGTCGCATGAGGAAGTTATGGATTTTAAAATTGTGCAAGCAAGATTCAACCAGCAATATCAAGATAAGGCCTGACTTAGACATTCTATTATTGATCTGATGGAGGAGAAGATGAGCCATGATGATGAGTCCAAGACCTATGCCGACTGTTAGCTAGTGTCAGATGACCGGGTGTGTCACGAGACATTTCTCAAAAAGAGAGCAAATCAAGATGATCATCTCCGATAGAACATCTCAACATCCTTACATTTTAACCATGACGCAACATTTAGATAGTCGAGCCCGCTTCATACCAAACCAACTCCTAGACTCTCTTAATCCTACCTTGTTTGAGGCCCAACAACTCACTTTACACAGTCAATTAATGCTCCTCGACTCCCACACACACACTCCCTCTCGTATCATAGCATAGGAGCAATATTTGCTGCAAACTAAGTTGCAAATAGATACCACGTTGGTCCACGTCGATGAGATGCGTTTGGAGAGACAAACAAATGTAGTTCTTACTGTGCAGAAGATCTCGTCAAATCTCCAAATTAAACATTCTTTCATGGGCCTTATCGTAGGCGAGGACGGCCCATGCTGTTCAAACCGCCGCAGTCCGGTCCGTCGTCCTTTCGCTGCGGTTGTGAGACGGGAATTTACGCTGTCGTGCGCCTCGATCGCGGCCCCCAAGCGTAGAGCACGGCGTGTTCATCCGGCAGCGCATGGACCGGCCATGCCGTCCCCTTCCCTCTCCATCACACGGCCGCCTGCATATGCTGGGCTTGGGGAGACGAGTGGGGAAATTTTCAAGTGCAAAGTGAGGAGGGGACTGAGGGGCGCAGTTCCCAATCCTCACCTGCTGTGTGTTCTTTTAGCCCTTTCAACTAGTTTCACCATTTCTTTAACTTCTTCTTCTTCTATGGGTTTCAGGTATGACTTTGAGAAGATAAATGCAACGTTGTATCTCTTGTTCAGCACTGTATTTTTCCGATGGACATTGTGTTTATTTGTTCAACACATATACAATGATGAACAGTAAATGTAACGTTGTAGCATATAAATACAGAGCTACTCAACGTTGTATTTGTCTGCAGGGGCAACGGACTAAAATGCTTAAGAAGGCCCTCTTTGAAAATTGAATAAGAAAACCCGAGTCCATTAATGCTCAAGTTGCTTTTTCATTTTTCTTATTTAAAAAAAATATTGAGCCTACCTTAACAGAGGTCGGATAGCTGATTCTAATTTTTTTTTGTTAGAGAGAAACTCATGTTAGCACAATGATGTCTTACCCGCCTTGCCAAATCATTTTCTTGCTAATCTGTCATGTGAGAATTGGGGACTACTTGGGTCTTCTTCTCCTCACTTGCACTAGCTAGGAGGATCTACACTCTAGAGAGAAACATGCATGAATGGGTTAAATGTTCTTGGAAATTTTTCTCATTGACTAGCCAGACGAGATCAATATTCGTGTATATATATATATATATATATCTGCTTAATTTGTAAGTTTTTCTCCTCATTTGATCGCTTCTCGCTGTAGTTGGCAGAGTATAAATTATGTTAGGGGATCCTCTTAATTAAAGAGCATAACATACAGTTCCCGCGTGTTATCTCTCTCTATTCTCTTTTCTAAATAAGAGTATAATAACTAATCGAGCTTAAAGGGAAAGGGAGAGGGCGTTAATTAATTATTATGATCGCCAAACATATTTATATATATATAGATAGAGGGCGTACGCATATGGAGGAGAGAATTAACCTTGTTAATTAAGTTCATATACCTCTCACCCCCGGCAAGAACTGCATGGAGCAAGTTTAATTTGGTCTACCTTTTAGCAGTTGGATATGTTCTATCTAAATCCCCTTGCCCACGTGAACGAACATGCTATATATATATATATATATATATATATATTAGAAAATTAAAGAACAGTTCAGAGTAAGAACCCAGCAGTACACTTCAAATGCAAATTATGAAAAGAGCCATAAAAGAATAATCTTCTCATCTTCTCCTAACCGTACTCTTCCTCCCTTCTGATACGGATCGGGATGCATAACCAACACCGACGTTTGTTTGTATATATATATATATATATATAACTACCGTAAAGAGATGGGCTGTCCCCCACTAATCTAATGGCCGGAGCCCCTCGGGCTAGGCCCCGAGGCCAGCTTCTCCAGCCATTCCGCCATGGCCGACCTCGCCCTCTCGTACACTGACGGGTACGCAAGGTAGCTCTCCCTGTCGAAGATCCCGGGGGCGTTCCTCGCCCCCCGGACCCCTCCCTCCGACCCCAAGACGGCTGCCGCCACGGCGAGCACCAACAAGCAGACGTAGACCCACCTGGAGGCCATGGCAGGGTGTGCAAGAGCTGGCCCTGCAGCGAGCTCAACCTAGCGCCGACTGTGGTGGTGGGATTGTGGTGTGGAGGAGGGCGCTTGCTGTAGTGGGTGGGGGGAGCACCGGAGCAGGGAGGGATATTTGTAGAGGAGGTGGGTTAGCGTGATCCTGCCGTGCAGCATCTGAAAAGTGTGGGTGAGGTGATCGCATTCTCATCCCATTGAAGCGGCTAGCCAGGGTATTATCCGCTGCACGAGTGTTGGATTTTTAACCCCTATTCAGGGAATTGAGTTGGGTGGGTGATGCGGGCCACCCCCACCCCCCCCCCCCCCCCCCCCGATCATTCCCCTTCCCACTTTCCATCCGCCGGTCAGCCCTGCCCCACCTCCCCCGTCGCCCTCCTTCACCGTCCCCCGGTTCTTTTGAAGCATACCGTCTCTTCCTCCACTTCTACCCCATCCCCTGTCCATCACTTCCTCCTGGCGGTGGGCACTTCCTCGAGCACTCAACGAAGCAAGGGTATGCTCCGCGTTGCAGGTCATGGAATCTCGTCCTCGGTTTCTACAGGTCTAAGAGACTTTGAACTTCCTCCCCATGCATCTCACGGGATGCTGGCCACCCGAGCTCCCCTCTCACACCGCCATCGTTTAGAGCGGCTTGGTAGCCTAGTGCTCCTTGACGATGAAATCCATCACCTCCAGTTGCGACTCCCTCTTCTCTGATGTCCTCAGGAGCACACAGTTATGTGGGGTGTATGCAATCTCTACGTCTACGGTGCTTGTTTTCTTTCATATTTTCTTGTTGGGATAATGACGGTATGTGCCAAACATGACTGTTTATGTACGATTCTAGATAAAGTCTGTCCATGTACTTCGATTATGGGTAAAGTGTGTCCATGGGTTTACTGGAATCCAGATAAATTATTCCTACTTTTTCACTTTGGTATGTATCCTGGGTTTAGGTGAAATAACCATAGCTACAATTAGTTATTCCATGAAAACCGAGTTAAAGATGGGAAAATCTATCCACCTTATCAAATTGAATTTTTTCTTATTCTTGAAGTTAAGACCTCTTGTTCTTCCTTTATTCATTTATCAAAGAGGCCCTGAGACTTTCAGTTTATTGTGAATGAATATCATATATTACGTTACAAAAAAAAGTAGACTTTGAACTGAAATAGATAAATAGTATATATATACACCTAGACCTACATAACAAATTCAATAAAATCGTCGAGTATATAAACAGGTATCGTTCTCATCTGTATCTCCAGAATCTTTCTTCTAGGTGGGGTCGGCCGGGGGTCTTCACAAGAAAACTCTTCTTTTCTTTTCTGTTGTTCCCCTTCTAATTGACGCGTCCTGGGCTCAGCACCCTTTAGGCCACGCGCTGGGCCTTTTTTAAGCGTTACGGCGTTGGCCCACGTAAGGCCAGGGCTTCAGGCTTCTTCACATGCCACCGCGCCGGGCGGGCCCCACGGGAGCGTGCCCTCCACGCGGTCTCTCGTTCCCAAAAAGTTCAAGAGGCCGCACCAGACGCGCCGCCTTTCCGGCGCCGTCCTCGTCACCCCCCACGGGCTCTTGTCCACCGTGGCAACTTGGGAAGGTGCACCCCTCTACCGAACCAGGGGTCACCTGCGCCATGGCGCAATGGCCCAAGCCACAAGAGCACTCCCCGTACTCGCATTTGCGAATTTGCAGGAAGATTTCGCAGTCCCCTATTCCTAAACTGGAAATCAACAAGGTTTTATGATTCATATTATCTCTTGAAATATGCACATTGAGTGCGAGTGTTATGACCCATCTTAAAAATGAATAATTATTTTTCTCAATGACTAATGTGGGGTTATTTGAATCTCATCTTTATATCTCCACACAAATGACATAAGAAATTTTCATCTATAATACTATCATCCGATAGTGTACCTATATATATCACCCTTAGATAAAAGATTGAATAATATGACAAACTATTAGGTGCTGTTTGGTATCGAGATAAATTTTGAGGAGAATAGGTGTAAGTCATTCTAGGATAATTTATGTCTAGTCTTATTCTCATGTACGTTTGGTACACAAGAGGTGAAATGGAGTTAGAAAAATGGGGATAAGTCATTCCAACAAAAGGTTGGAATGACTTATCCCCGTTTCTAACTCCAAAATTAGGGTTAACCTTATTTTTCTTAACCCGAGTTATCCCCGCCCATTTTAGTCGTACCAAACGTAGAATGGGGTTAGAGCGAGGATATCTCCGCTCTAACCCCGTACCAAACGGCCCCTAGACTGATATATGTGGACATAAATTATCAGTTGAGGATACCAAACGTTAAGAGCTAAGGCTGGCTGCAAACTTTGAACTTATCAGTTGACTCTTGTGTATTTAGTATATACGCAGACGTACCATCAACGTTATTTACTTGCTTCAAGAGAAGTTGTGTTTGTGCTAGGAGATGTTGTGTGTTTTGGCCCCCGAAGCCAACAATTTCATCCTTTTTAGGGGAATTTGAGAATGACTCATTAGAAGAGGGCAGAGATTTTTGTGTAGGCATCGGGTCATGATTTTCCTTTACCATTGAAATACAGAACTAGGGCGTTCCCCGTAAGCGACGCGTTACATCGGAACCCGGATGGAATGACAAGTGAGCAAGGGCCAGCTAGGGCGTTCCCCGTAAGCGACGCGTTACATCGGAACCCGGATGGAATGACAAGTGAGCAAGGGCTAGCTAGGGCGTTCCCCGTAAGCGACGCGCCGCAATGGCGCCCGATTGCGGTGTCAAATAGGCAAGGGTTCTCGTGTGGGGTTGGACGCACACGGGTAAAGAAGCAAGTCCAAAAATATAGGATCCGTCTAGCTACTTGGAATATAGGAACTTTAACGGGTAAGAGTTTAGAATTAGTTAAGTTAATGAAGGACAGGAGGATTAACATAGCTTGCCTACAAGAAACTAGGTGGAAAGGACATAAAGCTAAAGACATTGATGGATATAAAATTTGGTATACGGGTAATAATAATTCTAGAAATGGTGTTGCTATAATAATAGATAAAAACTTAAAAGACAGAGTTGTGGAAGTAAATAGATTGGGGGATAGACTAATGTTAATTAAACTTATCTTAGGTGAGGATACTTTGAATATAATTAGTGCATATGCACCTCAAGTAGGATTAGAAGAGAGCATTAAAAAGTAATTTTGGGAGGCTATTGATAGTTTGATCCAAAATATCCCTAGTGAAGAGAGAATCTTTATTGGAGGGGATCTTAATGGTCATGTGGGTAAAGATAATAGAGGCTATGAGAGGATTCATGGAGGGCTTGGTTTTGGCAATAGAAATGATATGGGTAACACTATTCTTGATTTTGCTATGGCCTATGATCTAGCAATTACTAATACCTTCTTTAAGAAGAGGGACGAACACTTAATAACGTACAAGAGTGGAACACATATAAGTCAAATTGACTATTTTCTCATTAGGAAGGTCGATAGAGTTTTATGTAAAGATTGCAAAGTTATTCCTGGTGAGAGTCTAGCCCCTCAACATAGGTTGTTAGTAATGGATGTCACTATCCCTAAATTCAAAAGAAAGATCATTATAAATAATTATTCCAAGATTAAATGGTGGAATTTAAAAGGTAAAAGTTTGGAAACATTTAAAAATCATCTATTAAAGGAAAATATTTGAATTTAGAACAAGAAACTAATGTAATGTGGAATAATGTTACAAATTGTATAACGAGGGTTGCAAAACAACTCTTAGGCGAATCTAAAGGTAAAAAGAATTTAGAAAAAGAGACTTGGTGGTGGAGTGAGGAAATCCAAAATATCATTAGAGTAAAAAAGGAATGCTTTAAAGTTTGGCAAACTAACAAAAATGATCAAACCCTAGAAGCCTATAAAATCGCTAAAAAGAGAGCTAAGAAAATAGTTAGCGAAGCTAAATCAAAGGCATTTGAAGATTTATATAATAAATTAGGAACCCGAGAGGGTGAAAAGGACATATTTAAACTTGCTAAATTAAGAGAAAGGAAAACTAGAGATTTAGATCATGTTCGGTGCATCAAAGGTGAAGATCAAAGGGTTTTAACTAAGGATCTTGAGATTAAAGGGAGGTGGCATAGCTATTTTCAGAAGTTACTTAATGGAGATTCCGTCAATGATTTATCTTTAGAAGGTACCCAAGAGTCCACAATATTTGATAAATATCAATATTTCAGGCGTATTAAGATGTCAGAAGTGGAGGATGCTTTAAGAAAAATGAAAGTGGGTAAGGCCTTAGGACTAGATGGCTTACCTATTGAAGTTTGGAAAGGCCTAGGAGATATTGGTATTCAGTGGCTAACTAAATTTTTTAATAAAATTTTAAAGGAACGGAGAATGCCAGAAGTTTGGAGAAAAAGTGTTGTAGTTCCTTTCTATAAAAACAAAGGAGATATTCAAAGTTGTAACAATTATCGTGGAATTAAGCTTATGAGTCATACTATGAAACTTTGGGAAAGAGTAATTGAAAAACGCCTCCGATGTATGACTACTGTATCGGAAAATCAGTTTGGTTTTATGCCAAATAGATCTACTACAGAAGCTATTTTCTTACTACGGCAGCTAATGGAGAAGTATAGAGAGATGAGAAAAGATTTGTATATAGTTTTTCTTGATTTAGAGAAGGCGTACGATCGAGTACCGAGAGAATTGATTTGGTGGACATTAAGAAAGAAAGGAATCTCTCAAGGATATGTTGATTTGATTAAGGATATGTACGACGGCGCTATTACTAGTGTTCGAACTATTGCTGGGGAGACTGGTGAATTTCCCGTTTCTATAGGTTTGCATCAAGGTTCTGCACTAAGTCCGTATCTCTTTGCCTTAGTTATGGATGAAGTAACTAAACAATTGCATGAGGATATCCCTTGGTGTATGCTTTTTGCAGATGATATTGTTTTAATTGATGAGAGTATTGATGCTCTAAATGCTAAGTTAGAGCGTTGGAGACTTGCCTTGGAGTCTAAAGGTTTTAAAATTAGTAGGAGTAAGTCAGAGTTTATGCACTGTAATTTTAGTAATGGGAGAGTGGTTCAGGAAGACATGGTTCTAATTGATGGACATAACATTCAGAAGAGTAGTAGCTTTCGATACTTAGGGTCTATCATACAAGAGAATGTGGAGATTTATGATGACGTTACACATAGGATTAAGGCAGGCTGGTTAAGATGGAGAAGTGCATCAGGTGTCCTTTGTGATCGTCGTATGCCTGTGAAACTCAAAGGGAGGTTTTATATAACGGCTGTGAGACCTGCTTTGTTATATGGTACCGAGTGCTTGGGCAGTACGAAAGGAACACATCCACAAAATGTGTGTAGCAGAGATGAGGATGTTGAGATGGATGTGTGGCAAGACTAAGAAAGACAAGATTAGGAATGAGCGTATCCGTAAGGACTTAGGGATAGCTCCAATTGATAGTAAAATGAGAGAAAATAGACTCAGGTGGTTTGGGCATGTGTGTCGTCGCCCTAACTCAGCGCCGGTTAAAAGATGTGACCAAATCTTAGTGGATGCTAGTAAAAGAGTTCGGGGAAGGCCTAAAATGAGATGGTGCGATGTTATTAGGAAGGACATTAGTTTCTTGGGTTTAAATACGAATATTACACTTGATAGAAATCTTTGGCGGAACAGGATTCATGTAACCGACCCCAATTAATTGGGATAAGGCTCTGATGATGATGATGATGATGATGATTGAAATACAGAACTATTCAAAGTCTCCATATACATCTTTGTACGGTTATTAGTTTCGAAGAGTTGTTATATCAAACACCCCTATCAATAGTATGTTTGGATACTGTTATTAATGGTGAATGTTTATATAGTCATGTCCTATCAGTTTTAATGCTCCTATATTACATGTTAAATCTAGCACAGGTATGAACTTCCATAAAAATAACTTAATTTGAGGAGCTCATATATAGAAGTCTACAAGAACAGTAACTGCAGCAGCTCGCAGCTCACCACCATATCCTATAGTACATGATGTATGTGGACATAAATTATTGCCCTTAATTCTTCTCCTTGCCGTCTCTGACAAAAAAATATTCTGGTTTCAGATTAGGGTTTTGCGCTCCATTAAAGCCTTGGTATGGGCTATTTTTATGAGTTGTGGTTGTGAACACATGCTTGGGCCATCCGATGAGGAAGCACCTCCATCGCCACCACTGGCACTTCATCGGTGTCAACAGCCAGTTCTGGATCGGTCACCACCGGCTTATTAATCCTTACATAGGTATAAAACACATGTTAACTGCACGAAAAGATGGTTTCAAGTTCGACACTGGAAGAAGATCTGTTTGACTCACATTTGATCCGTAAGAATGTGAGAATCCCAGATTTTCTAACCTTGGAAAAAGAGATACATTTGAGATGGATATCACTAGGTTTGAACTCATATTTCTCACACTCCGTCATAAAAAAAAAAGAACTTGTAAATGGAAAACATGTTGAGCTAACTATGATGTGATTGAGATACAACTAGAGGGAAAACATTACAGACATGCGACGCCAAACAGACGCGTGCTTCTTAGCTGTAGTTGAGATGTTTTAGTGATGCTTACGATTCCACCGCTAAACAGCGACTGAGATAGATGCGTCGGTTTAACGTCGCGTGAGTGTGGCGAGGCCCTACTTAGAGTAATATTATTATTCTTTCCTTCCCAAGGTGATTTCTTTTGATTCAAGCCGTGTCTCTCATACATGTATCGAGACATAATCTCAAGGTGAACCGCACTCGGGATCTTTTGTTGGGATGTATATGCTTTGGGTCTTTTATTTATAAATGTATAGTAACAAAAATAGTACAAGAATTTGCTAACTCTTTACCCTCTATAATAGTTAAACTGTTTTTTACGTATATATATCTCTAAAAGTTTTTATTATCAAATATACCTCTAGTTTAGACATATTATCGTAAATAACTTTCAAATGAACGTAAATATTATCGTTATATCCATGTGATTTAATTATTACTTCGACGGAAGATGAATATTTAGTAGAATAGGTGTTAGATATGTAAAATATCCTTAATTATTTTTAAATTTTTTACATATATACCTCTCTAAAATATATTACTGTCAAATATATCATTCATTCGGGTATGTTATCATGAATGTCCTCTAAATATCCCGAATGATTGCAATTATGGTCTCACCATACCTCTTGTGTGTTTAATCTGAGTCAAATGTGAGTTAAAGAGAAAAATACCTAACCTACCATTGGTTGATAAAATAAAAAATAAAAAATCATAATTATCCTCTCTCTCTCTCTAGAGTTGGCGGGGGTGTGGGGAACAATAGAGAGAGAGGTGCGACAGTGAGAGAGGGGGGGGGGGGCGGAGTTGGAGGTGGAAGGAAGCCTTGCCAGCAGTGGGTGGTGGGGGGAGTGGGAGTAGCATGGAGAGGGGGGGCCTTGCCGGCAGTGGTAGGGAGAGCAGGAGGTCGAGAGGGGTGAGGGGGGGGAGCAAGAGGTGGAGGGGGGATCGCTGGCGGTGGGAGGGGGGCCGTGGAGCAAGAGGTGGATGGGGGCTTGCTGCCGGTGGGAGGGGGTGGGGGGGTGGAGCAAGAGGTGAAGGGGTCGGTGGTTCTCGCCCACGGTAGCTCCTGCCTGCGGCAAAGGAAGAGGTGGAGGGGGGCTCGCTAGGGGTGAAAGGGGGGCAACGGAGTAGGAGGTGGAGGGTTGAGAGGGGGCATCGTTGGAGTAGCAGGGAGAGGGAGGGACTGGTCGGAGGTGGGAGGTGGGAGGGGAGGGAGGGTTCTCTCTCTCTCTTATTAAGGATATTTTAGATATTTCACATATTCTAATGATGTTAGATGACATATTCTACGGAATATTCGTTTCTCGTCAATAGCAGTAAGTCGCAGGGACAAAACTATAACATTTACATCTATTTAGAATGTATTTATGATAATATGCCTAAACGAGGGATATATTTGACAATAATAAATTTTAAAGGGGTATATGTATATAAATTATATTTTTTATTTTGTTAACCAGGGATAAGTTAAGTATTTTACTGTTTAACCTACATTTAACTCGGGGTAAAAATAAGAATTACGACGTGAGTATAATTATAATCATTCTAAATATTTGGAGGGTATTCATGATAATATATCTAAATGAGAGATATATTTGTTAATAAAAAAATTCATAAGAATATATATTGTAAAAAAACTTGAAAAATTAATCGCGTGAGGGTTTGAAATGGACGTAGGAGATGATATATTTCTACTTATATCATATCATCAATACAGGAAATTAAAATCCCGTTGGCCTCTAACAATTAGTATCCAAACTTTGATGTATGTATCTATACATATATGTATGTACTTTTTGAATCTGTGTTCCCAGACACAACATAAATGAGACTTGCAAGTGAAAAATATGGAAACCCAACTATGAGCTTGCTGTGATCTAGAAGCATTCAATACAATTCTTACTCCCCTTAAAACACTCTTTCTGTCCGAACAGCTGTTGCCTCCAAAACCTAGCCTTCCAGAAGGCACTGTGATACAATATATTCCGGTTGAGGCTAAAAGAAACTACCTTTAAAAAAAAAAGAAAATTCCAAGTGGTAACACGTTGATGAAAAATGTAAAACATACGCAGGGCCCAAGGACCCAACGAGATTGTGTAAACAATAAGGCTGAGCATGTGACACATGAGCGAGGCACGTGATACTCTTACCCAACAACAGAGTGGTGTGTGTGTGTGTGTGTGTGTGTGTGTGTGTGTGTGTGTGTTGTGGGCGGTGTAGGGGTTGGAGAGGAAAGTTTGTAATTTTGTGGTCAACCACGCCCTCAAGCCTCCTTTTGAAGTAAAATAACCATAACGATGTTGCGGAAGAGAGAGCACAGTACTGGAGGGGTCCTCCTCCGCTCCACCTGACCGGTCAAGAAGTCTCTCCTTCCTCCTCGCCTGATTTAGAGATCACCACGAGCCCACCACCCGCAGTGCAAGCGCAGAGGAAGAAGGGTCTCAGAGGTGCAGGCCCCCGCCGGCATGCTGCTGGTGCTCCTCCCTCGCTTCTCACCTCCCCTCTCTCATACGCCTCCCTGTCATCTGCCCGACTCCAATCTCCATCACCCGAGCCCGCAGAGGTAGCAGGAGACGGGGGAGATGGAGATGAAGGCCGTCCCACTCGTCGTCTTCCTCCTGTTCTTCCTCCTCTTCTCGGGCTTCGTCGCTGCGGACAAGGACGGCGACGGCGACGGCGATGGGAAGGAATCCACCCCGGCGAGCTCCTCTCCGGCGGCGCCTTGCACCGCCAACCTCAGCGTCAGCCCTGCCCAGCTTATTCCCTTCAACACCTCCTCCCTCAGCTGCTACACGGCGTGGAGCGCCCGGGACTTCATCCTCATGGTAGGTCTCTCGCGGGTCTCTTGCTCTTCTCCCCACCCCCCTTTCTTTGTTTGGGTTTCTTTTCCAACTACGTCGGCGTCTGCTTGGTTTGATGGCTGAGGGGCGGACGCCGGTGTGTGTGTTGTCCGTGCAGTACAAGAAGGAAGGGCCCAGCCTGTGGAGTTTCGTGCTGTCGGCGCCGGACAACAAGGGGTACATCTCAGTGGGGTTCTCGCCCAATGGGAGGATGGTGGGCTCCAGCGCGGTGGCGGGGTGGATCACCAGCGGGGGGCCGGGGCGGGTGAAGCAGTACAACCTGATGGGGATGACCCCCGGCCGATGCCCACCCGACCAGGGGAGCCTGCAGTTGGTGAACAACAGCGTCATCATCTCGCAGTCGTCGCGGCTCTACCTCTCCTTCCAGCTGAACACCACGCAGCCGCAGTCGCGGCTAATCTACGCGCTGGGGCCGCAGGGCAGCCTCCCGGGCTCCGACAACCTCCTGCCGGTGCACCAGGACATGGTGTCCACCTCTGTCGACTACGCCAACGGTGATCGCTTCCCTTCCAGCATAAGGTTTTTGGGGTCCCTCTCTTGCAATGGTAGGAGGTGTTCAGATCTTGCAGTGGGGAACTAATGTGATCTGGGTTGGAACCCATTGCAGGCCAGGCGTCGACGGAGGGGGGGTCGTCATCGCTGAAGGAGACGCACGGCGCGCTGGCCCTGTCAGGGTGGGGGGTGCTGATGCCCATCGGCATCCTGGTGGCGCGCTACTGCAAGCACTGGGATCCCCTCTGGTTCTACACCCACATCTCCGTCCAGGGCCTCAGCTTCGGCCTCGGCCTCGCCGGCGTCATCACCGGCTTCAGCCTCGAGGAGAAGGTCGGCAAGGACGTCGACACCCATAAGGCCCTCGGCATCCTCATCCTCGTCTTGGGCGCCCTTCAGGTATGTATGGATCTCAGAACCAAGATATCTATGCCATTACAATCTCTTCTCCTCTGTCCTGTTCTTGCTCTGTGCTTCTTTAGTAGTAAGTGGTGATCACAGCTGACATGAGATGAGGTGGGTACTGTGCAGGTGATGGCGATCTTGGCGCGGCCGGACAAGTCGTCGAAGGTGAGGAAGTACTGGAACTGGTACCACCACTACTTGGGCAGGGGCGCCATCGCCCTGGGTATCGCCAACATCTTCTACGGACTGTCCTTGGGGGACGAGGAGAGCTACTGGAGCATCGGCTACGGGGTCTACCTCGGCGTCTGGTTCCTCGTCTGTCTGGTTCTAGAGATCCGGACGTGCACGAGTAACAAATGAGAGCTTTTTTCCTTCTCTCCCGTCTCCATTTTCTTCCATTTTCCTGTTTCTTGACAGGAGGCCCGTGTCCTCGGACGCAAGTATATGCTTGTACTCACCATTGTATTTGTTATTACTGTTCTAGCTAGTGATCACCCTTCTATAGTTTTCTTGTGAACCTGTGTAGTGGGGACATGAACAACTCTATGGTTTTGTAAGATTGGATCTAGTTCGAACACAAGAACACTCCCCTGATTAGGCAAGCTCGATCCGGATGAGATATTACATATATTACATGGCATGATAAAGAAAATTCGAGATATATAAGTATATAGTATTTAGTCCTCTAAAAGATCAAATTAGATAAATTAGTTTTTGCGAGACAGGACAACATGAAAAATGCAAAGACATTTTGTTTGAATATGATAGATCCTGAAGATACAATAAATATAGCTCAAAATTAAAAGAAAAACTAGAGGGTGGGGAACACTGCAGTTGAGAGTTGAGACATGTTCGAAGAAATGCCCGAGCCGGAACTGCAGAGATCCGCGGGGCGCCCACAGGTGACGTCCGGAGGCAGAACGGCAGCATGCAAAGTGGCGGTTTTTTCTTGTTCAGGATCGTGCTCTGGGTCTTGTCGGATGGGGGCAACTTCTGCCAGTAGACCAACATGAATTTGAGATTGCTACCGTCATGTGTTGCTCTCGCTGGAGCTGCCAGCAACGGGGGGTGCCGATGGGATGAAACTTCACTGTGGGTGCCCATGAGATGGAACTGGAAAGATGGTGGCCGTCTTTGTCATTCACTTTAGGAAGTTTCGCTTCATCCGTCATTCTCCAACTAGGAAAGTCTTCTCGATTCTGTTAAGAGGATGAGAGATTCGTTGCCCAATGCGGTCGAGAGGTGTCATCAATTTCAAAAATTATATTATTTAATTTAAAATTTTTAATTAACATCATTAAATCTTGTTAAATATTTATATTTAATTATACATGAACATATTTCAAATCCGATATCAAAAATATATATATTATATGATATAAAAATTATAATATTTAAATCATTTATTTATGTCCGTTCTTTGCATAAGAAATAAATGTTAGAATCACATGATTTTTAATCCTCAAATAATTTACTAATAGGAGAAAATTTTAAAGAGTGTAGATTAAAATTTTGAAATTGAATCGTATGTTTTTTAAACAAATGACGCCGCTCTTCAATTTTCAATGGTGACAAATGATCCCTCCTCCTATTAGAATATCCTTTTAGCCATGATCAAATCATTCTCCAATCTCCATTCTATGGGAATGTCAATTAACCGTCATTCTCAAAAATCATTGGGAGAAAAGGTTATCTAAATATAAAAAAGAGTCTGTGAACATATTTATATTCTCTCTTAAATGAGTTGTCATAGGATTTTCTTGAAAGAACTACCAGAGATTTAAATGAGATCATTTACCATTTTAACTTTTTAAGTGACAATGATGTTAGGGAACTGATGTCAGAGATACCCGATAATTGATTTTGCATGAGTATCGAGGAGGGTCCATCCTGCGGGCTCAATAATACCGATTACCCCGCCCATAGCCAGAGCCCGACTCTCCAAGTCCACCAACTGGACGGCCCATTATGTCTCCCTACCCTGTCAGGAGTGGCACTGTACCCGTGTGCACTGACAGCTACATCTGCGCATTGATGGCAAATGATGTCCCACTCCGACAACGATATTGATGGATCGCCTACGTCATCTCTCCTGACGACATCAGTCTGCTCTCCCTCTGGCAGTCTCTAACGTATTAATAGTCGGCGCCCTTATTGCATCGATAGCGGAGCAGCCACCTCGGCAGAAACGGCAAGACAACGCCCATGTCCCATGCTCTGTCAAGCACGCGAGTTGGGCGGCTCACGTCTTTCCATGCCAAGGTAACCTTATGGTCAACTCTCTTAGGCCACTTTGGTAACGGGTTAAGGTGGGTTAGGGTGGGTTAATCGGGGTCAGGTGATCTATTCTCTGTTTGATACATTTTTCCTTAACCCGGGTCGGATAGGGTTAAAGTGGATTAACCCATTCCATTTAATAGGTGGAAGGAGTTACTCCACCCGGATTAGGGTCACTTTGATAACGGGTTGGGTTAAGGGCGGGTGAGCCACCCCGGGTAGGCCACCCGCCGTTAACCCAACCCGTTACCAAAGTGGCCCTTAGCGATGGTATAAAAGAACCCTAACCCAACGGCCAGGAGATAAGCAAAGAAGAGAAGAAGAAAAGAAAGGAGGGAGAAAAAGAACGGGAGACGCCCCTCCTTGAGTTTATTACTTCTCCCTCTAGCACTCTCCCTTCGCTCCACATGACTCCTTTTGACGTCTTCTCAATGACTGCAAGTCCTTCCTTTGGCAAGACTCAGAGTCCAATTTCACTGACTATCGGAGATGTCGGCCAAGAGATGGATAATTATTTTCTGACCGTTACAGATATGTTTCGTCTGAGGTTTGAAGCCTCTGCATAAATAAACATTTGCACCTATCTGATACGGGGACGTCGGTCTTAATTTGAACTGACTCTTGTGTTGCTATTTAGAGTTACAACCCCATTATATATTTATTGGCCAGACACAACTTAGTCAGAAGAATCTTCTTTTTTTTTTAATTTTCACGCTTTCTTTCTATGTGCTACGTGAAGAACTTACTTTATAGCGAGGCCACACGAGTTCTTTATGTTGTTTGCACACTAGTCTCACTTTAGTTCCATTTTGTGGGGGGAGTCTCTTCTATAACTAAGAAGGTATGAACGGTGGTAAGATGCAAAAGGCTGCCCCCTTCCCTCGGATGTAGAGAGTTTCCCATGGCGCCTCGAAGATTCCCTTGTTTGGGTTCCTTCTTTCTTAGTGTTTCTTCTTTGCTTATGATTTCGTTCCGTTTCCCTCTCCCACTTCTATTTAACCTTTTAGGGCCTTTATATTCTGTATATCAGCTAATTGGCCTTGTCAATATACATGGTAATAGAGACGCGTAACTCTCCTCCTTTTACAAAGGGAATCAAAACATATCTCCCGGATCTTGACCAAGATTTGTTGAATCGATCTAGCACGGAATATATCGTCCGTATCAAATCGCACCAACTACAAATTGATACGATTGATTTGTGATACGTAATCGATATATAATATATATATTTTAAATATTATATATATAATTTTATATGTAATTTGATTGAGAGTCTTCATTTAAAAAGTTAAGATTTGAGTTCAAATTTCAAAACACACTAATGGTATTATTTTCTTACTTTTTATTATTCTTTAAAAAATTAAGTCAAAAAATATATGACATTTACGAGATTTGAACCTTTTATCTCACACACAACTATGAACCACAAAATAACACATAATTTTTATTATATTTTATAATAATATATATTTATTTAAAAATTAATATTGACATATTACGATATAAATTAATACAATGTTATATCATACCGATAAAAATTGATACTATTGAATGTGATCGTACTAACAAATCTTAATCTTGACAAGACGCGCTACACTTTTACAAAAGTTCTCTGTCCCCTTTATACATCAGCAGCACTCATCAGTGACAACCTTATCCACTTTCCCTTCCCCATAGTGAGAAAGAATCATGTCACTTACCCTCGAATGTAAATTTTCCCAGACATCCCTACATAATATTGTTATGCTACTCATGTATTCCTAAAGGCTTAAACTAGTCTCTCATTAGAGGTGTCAACAGATCTACGAGATCTGAAAATCTGATCCGAATCCGAAATTTTATTCGGATTTAGATCAAACTTTTGATCCGAAATGAGTTGTGTTCACGGATTCGAGGCAATGAATTTATAATGCGAAACAGAGATTTTGGGGGCACATTTCGGGGCATTATATGGGACCCCCGTTTCGGGGCGACCATCTACCCCGATCTTTTCTTAGCGTCTCAACAGCAACACCTTCTCAGAGATTTCAAGGCAGACTGGGCTAGGATTTTTGAGATCCCCCTAGGGCGGCGGCGTTCATCAGCGATCTAGGCAATAGTGACGGCACTCGGGACTACGATCCCGTCTCTTCTCAGCATCTCACTCGAGCCGTCAACAAAAAAAAAACCGTTTGTATCTGCCTCATCCATCTCTTCCCATTTCTTATGTTGTCTGCTCATATGGGTTTACTGTTTAGGTTTATGCAAACTCTGAGCCGTCTGTCACGCGATAACTAGTTGGAGAATCTCGACGAAAGAGGAGCATCTCGAAGGGATTTCCCAGTTCTACTATTGATCTCAGTTTCTACTTGAGGGTGAGTCTCACTATATCCAGGATCGGAGTCTCCCACCCTCGTTTCTACTGCTTCTTCTGGCATTCCCGCTCTAAATTTCGCCTCTTTGTGATCGAGATGTCGCACAGGTGGCTCGGTTGCGCTTGCATGCGTGTTGCGGCTTCCCGCCAGGTGGCTGTCGGATTCATTGTGTTGGGGAGAAGAATTGAAAGTTCTGCTTTGTCAGGACTCTCATATGACCACTCTAACCTTGAACTTCTCAGTCTACTTCATAGAGCAAAGCTAGCAGCTTCCAGTTATCTCAGATTCACATTCTAATTTCTGACCCTACTGTTCGCATCTCTCTGAAAATCTTTTTGCTCTTTTCACTCTCTTTTGTTCCCCCCACCTTCCTTGTCACGCAAGGAGCTGAAGTGTTCTACATAATCTCAGAACCCAGGATACATAAAGAGAAATTCCAAGGGAAAAGTGAAGTGGGAAAGAGACCATCTGGTTGCACTAGTTTCCCATCTCTTCTGCCTTTACCTTGGAATTTCTCATCGCTGAGGTGAACAATGGTGGCTACCGTGGCAATCCGGAGAGGCGACTGCGGCAGCAGTGTAGACGAGCACATGGACGACGGCAAGTACATCCGGTACACGGCCGAGCAGGTCGAGTCGCTTGAGCGGGTTTACGCCGAGTGCCCAAAGCCGAGCTCCATGCGGCGGCGACAGCTGATTCGCGAATGCCCGATCCTCTCCAACATCGAGTCCAAGCAGATCACAGTATGGTTCCAGAACCGCCAGTGAGTAATTTGTTGACCGACTCAGTCAAAAAAAATCTTTTTTTTAGTTAGCCTCGGGTTACCGACTTCTCTTGTTAGGTGAGGCATGTCCTAGGATTCCCCATAGGTGGTTCTTTCCTTCGGGATGGAAAAAAAATTATTCCTTTGGTGCATACATCGCAACCATGCTTCTGTACTGTTGCTATGAATTCTTACATAAAATGTGCAATTTTTATTTAATTTTCTTATGTATGTCCTGTTAGCATTTATCCGTAAGGTGGCCTAATTAACTTCGATCTTTGTATTATATTCAGGAAATCAATTATTAAGGTTATTTATCTCCGGGCCCAAATTAGATGAAATTAGTTTTACTCCAATAAAGACTCTTGATGGGAGAGGTAACCCTTGGTAAGGGAGATAACTCTTCGTGGGAGTAACCGCTCCTTATGGGGATTTATATTTATATGAGAGCCTTGGTCCCTCTCTCTTCACGTACAAGTCTTTTGAGTTCCCATCTATCAAAAGAATTATAGGGAGAAGTGGGAGAGAGAAGACGTCGTGTTCACCGATCCCGCGTAGACTGCATCTCCAAGAACATTCTTCGCTGTGCAAACTCGAAAATATCTGATGGAATTAGATACGCTTATATTTGGTATCAGAGCCAAATTAATTTTCTGAGAACACATTTAATCGGTTTTGATCGGAGGTGATACTCCAATAATGTTCGTGCATTTTTTTTCTTGAGTTTGTATATTTTGCTATGTCTGCGAGTCTTCCAAAACATGGAAGAATCCGGTGGCCATGCGGCATGAAAGCCCGATGGGAGGTGGAAAGGAATGGCAGGATCGCCGGGGCAGAGCAGTCGGCGCCTGTAAATGGTGGCCGACTGCCCACGCTTGCCCTTGGATGAAATGTTTCTAAATACTATGATAGCCGTGGCCAATATGCATAAAGGAGAATCCCCCACACGTGGGGTCTCCATCGCCAGATTGTGGTGGCAGGGACATCGGCCAATTTGTGCGCCTGCGGGGACCGCCCACAGACAATTTTGTATGGAATTAAAATAATAATAATAATATGAGGGGTGGCCGGCTCCTGCCTCCTCACCGAATGGTGTCGCTGGCAAGACCAACGATGGGTGGTGAGGCAGTCGACGAGCGTCGCTGCATCTCTCCGATGCCCCTGTTATTCCAGACGCAAGGTTTCTTGGTGCAGGGGAAACAGAAAATATGAAATGACTTTGACCTTTTACCCATTAATACTATCTATCTTGTTTATACCCTTCTCCTACTTCGAGAACTAATTAAAGGACCCCCATGGCCCCATCCCGTGACTTCTTGTCATTTGTTAATTTTGTTTACGTTGAATCATTGACATCATGTAATCTTTTAAATCATATTCTTTTATGTCAACATTGTTTAAAGTGAGCATATTTGATGAGTTCACTGAAGTTGCATGCACCCTTTATCTAAATGCAAGTGAAGGATATTATTGCAAACAAAATTGCAGAAATTTAATTTTGTGTCTGCCATGTCCATTTACCCTGCTCATTCAAACTGTATTGAGGCTGATTAAAGTTTTTGGGCATTTAGATTCATTATTATAAATTGTTCATGCTTGTTAATATAATGATGTAATCTTATTTTCAAGCATGACTTTATTGCGCATTAAATTTGTGTTTTAAATGATCTCATTAGCAATTTAAGTTTAATTATTTTAAATTTCTAACATATTCCGTGTAACCCCGAAGGTCCAGATTATGCTTAAGAATTTGAAATAATTAAAACCTAGAGAGACTAAAGCCATTCTCTCTTATTATGTGAATTGCGTTAAGATTATTGAGTTATGATTCACCCGAAGGTGTCTATAATTTAATAATAAATTAAAAGATAAATAATTAACTAGAACTGCTTAAACACAAAGAATTATTCACCCGAAGGTGAAAATATCTTTGCCTTATGCATTCTTAGTTAATCATTTTGAACTAATCGGAAGGTCATAGTATTTTATTGCTGATTATTATGCGCTTATTTTTGCATGATATTATTGTTGCAATACTCTACTTATGGATGATTAGTGTTAAATTGGAATTGTCTTAATAGTAATCTGCATCATGATAGTAATGTGAGTTTGATCATAATTTTGCAGCAATGACTCCTGCTTCACTTCATTCACATCTATCCAATATTCCAACACTGAATAGATCTAATTATAGTGATTGGCACGAGCAGCTTTTAATTACTCTAGGATGCTTAGACTTAGACTTAGCTCTTCGCATTGAGAAACCCAATCCATTGAATGAGACAAGTACTGATGATCAAAAGGCTCAATTTGAGAAATGGGTGTGTTCTAATAGATTGTCACTCATGATAGTTAAGAGTACAGTTGCAAAAACAATCAGGGGATCTATCCCTGATAAGGAAAGTGCCAAAGAATATCTTAATTCTGTTGAAGAACAGTTCAGTGGATCTGATAAGGCAATGGTTGGAATGCTCACTAACAAATTGACTTCAATGAAATATGATGGCATAAGTGGAGTGCGCAAACATATTATGGAAATGTGTGACATGGCTGGAAAGCTTAAAGCATTAGGGATGGCAATCTCTGATTCCTTTCTAGTTATGTTTGTGCTTAATTCTCTTCTATCACAGTTCTCTCATTTTAAAATATCTTACAACACACATAAGGAAACATGGACTATGAATGAACTCATATCCATGTGTGGTGGGGACACCGGGTCCACTACCGGGTCCAATGCTCGGAGCCGACGCCGCACCGCCACTGCACCGAACTTATGACTCGGAGATCCTTCCTGAAGACTCGGCTTATGACTACGGTAGTATATTACGTATTGAGTATATGTATTTGTATGAGTATGTATACATGTATTCCTACATGTCTTTTTCCTTTCATCTTATTAGGCTAGTCATAGTCAAATAACATGTGTGTAATTTTTATATTTTATTTGATTAAAACCCACAAGTCAAAGTGAGGTGGGTGGGTTTTGCTTTGTTAGGCTAGGATATAAACACAATTAGTGGAAGTTAGATGGTATTTATGTTATGGCTTTCTTTCCTATATAAGGAGGCCAAGGGATGTGTTAGGAGACATGAATGAAAAGAATTGAATGAAAGCTTGTTTGTGTGTGTAAGAGCTCTCCATCTCTTGCATTTCCCTTCCCTCTTTCTCCTTGTGAGTTTGAGTGTCGTCCGGCGCGAGACCGTCAGGCGTGAGGCCGAGCTGCGCGAGGTAGCATCCTATCCAGTCCCGTTCGTGTCCCGGAGTTACCGTCGATCCATTTTCATGTCACCGCCGCGTCAAATTGGTATCAGAGCCCAACAACGGCCTCTCCATCCCCAACGTCCCCGTCGTCGCTCCCTCTCTCTCAGTTGCTAGAAGTGGAAAAAAAATAAGAAAGAAAAGAAAAGAAAATGAGAAAGTAGAAGCTCACGGTTGAGAGAAAGGAGTGAAAAAAATATAGAGAAAAAAAATATTTAGAAACCATATCATTCGGTTGAGAGATAAGGGGTGAGAAGAAAAATAAAAAAAAAAGGGTTACGCCCCCCCCGGCATCGTCGCCCATGCCGGGATTCAAATCCCGGCACGCCGCAACTGGCGGGCCCCGCCGCCGCGCTCCGCCCGCGCACCAGGTCCCTCCCCGCCACCACTGCCGCCGCGCCTCGGCGCCCAAGCCCCTCGGCACCCCGCCCGCCTCGGCGTGCCCAACTGCCTCGGCGCACCCCGCCAGCAGGTGCCCGCACCCAAGCACACACGACCACCCGCCCACGCGCTTGCAAGCGGCCCGCGCCCGCCCCGCGCCCCTGCGCGCCCGCCGCCGAGTCTGCACCCGCACCCAGGGCCGCGCCCACGGCCCTCGCCCGGCCGCGCCTGCACCTGCGGGCGCAGGCGCCCTGCGCCCGTCTGGCCCCTCTCGCGCCTGCGCCCACATCCACAGGCGCCCTCCCCCCACCGACCCCGCTGCGTTCGCCGGCAGCAGCCGCCTGCGGCCTGCCCGCGCCCACCCGGTGTGCGCGGCCCGCTCCCGGCCATGGCCCGACCGCGCCCTGCCACCGTCTGCAAGCGCCCCCCCCCCCTTCGTGCCTGCGTGAAGTCAAAAAAAAAGTATTTAAAGTTTGAAAGAAAGAGAAAGTTCAAAAAAAAAAGAGAGAAAAAAAAGTGTGAAAAGGTCAACAAAAGTAGGTGAAGATTGAAAAAGAAAAAAAAGAGGAGTGTGAAAAAGTCATAAAATGGAGGCTTGAAAAAAATGTGTTGAATATATATAATATATATGGAATATATATAATGCTATATATATATATTATTTAAAAAGGAGTTTAATATATATAAATATATATATATAATCTTATATATATTTATATATTTATATCTTATAATTTTGTAGCACCCAAGTCCACAATCGGCGGCTTACCAGGTGCCCGAGTCACCCGGTCACCGACACACAGTCTATAATTCACGGAGTGTGAGTGTCCGTAAGTCTCCCTGCGCGGAGAAATTGGACTGATTTGTTCCCCTGCGCGGGAAATTTTAAGCGATTTGTAATAATCCTCCATGCGTGGAGTGAATTTTTGTAACCGGTCAAGCTTCCTCGACGCCGTGCGGGCACGCACGTCCCCGCTCACCTTCGTCTCCGGTCGGAGTTAGACTTTTCAGTCTAGTTAGGTACGTGCTCTCCTCACTTACTCATTTAGTATCCTTATCATTTGTCGCGCGACGAGGTGAGCGAGAGCCCGATCCATGCAGCCAGTCTCCTGAGTGCATCGCTGTGGACGGAAAGCGAGAGCTTGTATGTACCCATCCTTAGGCCCTAGACTGTCGCATTAGGGCACCCTAATTGTCAAGAGGTAGTTCCACATCGCCGACGGGCGAGCAACTCTCCCTGACCGGTCCCTTCAAACTTGGCCCTTAACCTATTTAACCAATAAATTCGGGTC
This sequence comes from Amorphophallus konjac, assembly GCA_022559845.1. Classification (NCBI taxonomy): domain Eukaryota; kingdom Viridiplantae; phylum Streptophyta; class Magnoliopsida; order Alismatales; family Araceae; genus Amorphophallus; species Amorphophallus konjac. The sequence continues at coordinate 149,597 of JAHNEJ010000545.1, forward strand.
TATAGCTTGCTAATTATCGGTCCCAGGACTGCATCATTTAGGTGCGAGGTCGTGTGATGCGGGACGGACACGGGAGACGACACTATTAGGTGCCACCCTCTGACTCTAGATGAAGACGCGACCAGCAACACACACCAGGGAGACACTAAGCCCGACACTACGAGCTCCTAGTGGCGAAACGTCGCTAACAGAAGCGGAAGCTCACTCGTCGTCCCAAGCGAGGGAAAGCGCGGACCGTGTGCGGTTAAGGAACCGGCGGAAGTCAAGGGTAGTCCGACTCAACTTCCGGACTCGGATCGAATCACGGGACGGGTCACTCTCACTCTCACAGTGGTGACATGGACACACGGGCTAGTACCTGCACTCTCGGCAGCGGCCTAAGACCGTATACTAGCTAAGCAATGTAACGCCAAGGAGTTAAGACCTTTACCTCCACGCACCCGGCGTGGCGAAGATAACCCCGGCCGAATCACGGACTCCCGGTTAAACAATATCACAGCAATACAAAGATTTGACCCACTCCACGCTGTAGACACGCCATTTTCATGTTTTCATATGTACATCTTGTATTACACCGTGATGCCCCAAAGTGGCTCACACATTTCATTCATATGGGTGATTAGTTATTTTGGCTTTTTTTACATGAAAATAATAATAATAAATAAAAAAATCAAAAAAAGGTTATTACAAATACAAGAAAAATTCAAAAAAAAGGTTACTAAAAATTCAAAAAAAAATCGAGAAAAGGTTAAAAATAATAAGCAAGAAAATGTTTGAAAAAAATAATAAAACAAATCTCTATACACAAAATAAATCCTTTTATTTTTGTATAAAATATAAAATTGAGAGCTTGTATATATATATATATATATAAGTAATTAACACAAAAAAAACCACAAAAAATATATAATTATCATCCACCTGTAATCTCCACTTTAATATATAATTATTATCTATATATATTAATCGTTATTAGCATTAATCTTGATGTATTAATCCTTTCACGTCTTTCTCTTCTTATTTCTCCCACTCTTCCCCGCTCCTCCCATTGCCATGTCATTTCATTTTCTTCAACCCCACCTTAAGGACATGCTAACCACTACCTCTCTATTATTTCTTTGATACTATCTCTTAATCACACACCTTTCTCTATCTTCTTCTTTTTTTTCTTTTGTCTTTTACACCTTGCAGCGGCAGGAGGAATCCCCCTCCCACGTCCCTTTCTCTCCATCTCGCACTTCTTTCCATCTACCTTATCATCTCTGCAGGTGGCCGTCGGTCGAAACCCACGTACAACCACACAGCCACCTCTCTCCCCTTCCCCTTCTTCACTGGCAAAGAAACACATACTGCCTCTTCCTCCCTCCGCGTCCATCTCCTTGCTTCGGCCAACACCCAAAAGCCACCACCTTCTTCATAGCCGGTGGAGATCCCAGCTTAGCCGCTCACGGCCTCCACTCCTCCCAACACTACCACAAGCCCTCCGGCTAACCGTCCGCTCACGCCACTGCCGTCGCCGCTGAGCACCCCCTCGTTGCCACACTCCGACCGCCGTGAGCACGTCCCAACGCCGACGACCCCCCTCTCCACCGACTGCATCGCCGGCAGTCCCCCACGTCCGTAGCGGCCCCGCCTCCACCTCGCGTGAGCACGCCGTCACCCCGTCAGACCACGCCAGCCGCTGTCGTTCCCCTTCCGGCGAGCCCCGTCGTCCAGCTCTCCACACAGCCGGTTGCACCCGACACCGCCGCCGGCCACTCCGTGCCCACTCCTCGTCGTCCGGCCACCACCTCTCACCCACTCACACATACCACTTCCCTGCCAGTCCCTCCCCATGCACACCTCCGCCTCCATCCTTTCTCCCCCTTACCATCGAAGTTAGCTCACCCTCCCACAGACCACCGCGGCAGGCTCCCCTCCTCCCTCTATTGGTCTCCCTCACACACACGTGAGCCCCCATTCCACCGGCCGCCCTCCAGCACCCTGCCGTCACCCTGTCGGCCGCCGTCGCCGGTCGCCTTCCGCACCGTCCACCGGACGACCCCTTCTCCGGCCATCACCGCCACCTGCACACGCCCACCCTGCCGCTGTTGTCCTTGCCGTGAGCTCACCACGACCCACGTCGCCGGTTACCGCGCCCGCCACTGAGCCCGACGCGAACGCGAGCAACCCCGTCGCCCGAGAGCATCACCGGCACTGTAGTCGTCGGCCACCGCCTTCACCGCAGCAAGCCCCCGCTGTCCACGTCGTCACCATCCACGTCCCCGACGCCGTGCTCCCTCGCCCCCGACGACTCCACCTGCACCCCCGCCGTCCTCCACTTGCACCGTCGTCGGAAGCCCCCACGCCGGAGCACCCTCTCCGACTGTCGGCCGCCTGAACCGCCACTGCCGTCGCGGTTGTTTGCCTCCCCGACCGCATGCGAGCCCACCTCCGCTGCAAGCCACCCGGCCACCTCCACTTGAACCCGCCGTGGCCGTCGTCCACGCCACCGCCGTCCTCTCCCTCCACACCGGACCGCCACCGACGTCCGCCACCGAGCCCGACGCGAACGCGAGCCCCGCCGCGAGACCACCTCACTCTCACCATTGAAAGCCCCCCACTCCCGTCCGCCTCCGCCGCTGCCGCAAGCAGCCTCCCCCCGCCGGTTCTCCCACTCTCCCGCCGTCTCTCTCTCTCCCTCTCGTCTGTCTCTTCCTCTCTCCTCCCCACTCTCTGCACTCCCCCTCTCTCCCTCTGTCTTCCTCTCCTCCCGCCGTGTCCCGGTCTCTCTCTCTCTCCTTTTGCCTTTCATCTCTCTTCTCCTCTCTCCCCCTCTCTTCTCCTCTTTCTTCCTCCCTGTCACGATCTCTCTCTCATTCTTCCCTTTTTATTGTTTTTTTAACCCTCTCTCTTATTCTCTCTTTCCCTCTCCATCCCTCTCTTTCCTTTTTTTTAATATTTTATTTCCTCTCTTTTCTCTTCCTGTCACGATCTCTCTCTCCCCCTCTCATCTCTCTCCCCTCGTCTGTCTCCTCTCCCCACACGATCTCTCTCCCTCCAGTAAACTCTCTCTCTCGCCCCTCCTCTCTCTCGATCCCCCTCTCCTGTTTTTATTTTTTTATTCACCTCCCACTCTATCTCTCTCCCTTTATCTCTCTCTTTTTTATTATTTTTATCTCTTTCTCACCCTTTCCCTCTCAATCGCTCTCACGTTCTCTATTCTCCCAATCCTTCTCTTTTATTCATGCACACACAGCATATAGCTGTGCCCATTCACACACTATCATCACATGTATACAGCCACCTTCATGCACATTAACAGCTTATGGCTGTGCCCATTCACGTAGTTTAATTAGTCCACACAGTTTCACTCAACGCACACACACATGTACATAGTTCCACTGTCGCCTTACACTTTCATGCATGCATAAACTTATATATAGCATGTATATTATATATACATATTATATATCTATGAGTGAGAAGAGTAAGTATATATAATATATATATTATATTCATACATACATATATATATATTAGATATAGTTTATATATATTATATACTTATATTTATATGTGTGTTTATCTGTAAATATATGCATGTGTATGTTACTAGATATACATACGTATATATCTTCTAGATATATATATATATATATATATATATATATATATATGTGTGTGTGTGTGTGTGTGTGTGTTTATGTGCAAATAATTGAACACTTGTATCTGTGTGTATTTATGTATGTGTAAATGTCTTCGTTATTTATGTTAGTTTGCCATCTATTGGCAGGTTTGGAAAGAAAAGTCAGCCTTCGGTTGCGTTAGCATTGCCGCGTGTTCCCGTACACGTGGAAGCCGTCTCATCCCACCACTTGCTCGCCCGTGCTTGCGTCGCCATCAACGACTCTATTTCTTGTTATTTTATTTTATTGTATCTTTAGTCTATTATCCAGTCATTAGTGTTTTATTCCATGAATTGTCATCATATCGTATCATCTATTCTGACTTAATTGTTATTTTTGTGTTTGTTCATTTTGCAGGGTAACCACTCAAAAGCCCCCTTCTTCGACCCGTCGAACGAAGAGGAAGAAGGAACCCGCGCAAATCTCGCGATAAAGGCCAAGCGATCAATCAACCAGTTCGGGATCCACGGTCCCTGGCGATCACACCACCAAACGCGTGTTTGTAGTAAATTTTAATTTCTGTCTATAATACCCGCTGATAGCTAAATCACGGGTCTGTTTGTACTATAATCGGCTGCGGTGAGTCATTTCACCGTAGTCATTTACTTTTTGCACTTCCTTTCTGCACCTGTTATATTACTGTTAAAATCCCGCACGGATCAATATCCTGCGGCGGTCTGCTTATTGTTTATATTCATGTTATTATTATTATGTGAGGAGTGATATGCCGTTCCAAATTCTGAGTTCACGTATGTCTTTGTGTCCGCCAACTTCGACTACGTAGAGTCCCAGGTTCGCACTCGGTATATAGAAAGCTGTCCTCGGAATGGTAGGTCACGCCTACCGGGAAGATGTTCAGTTTGCGTGAGAGGGTCTTCGGATCCCGTTCTCCGCCCTGTACCGAGGGTCCGGTAAGTCTAGGCTTCACGTCCCCGTACAGAGTGACCTTTCAAGTCAGACTCTCTGCCGTCTTTTCTACATCATCCTTTTTACGCACGCGTTTTCATTTTCATCATTTTACCCTTTCACTCAGAGAGGGAGAAACCCCATCTCTCTCTCTCAGTCCACCACGTGACGCGTTCACATCTCTGGCGATCACTGTGGGACTTGCTTTTTGCTTTTTTGGTTACCCACAAGCTTTCGGCACCCACGTGTGCCCCTCCTTTTGACACCCACGTGTGTCCCTCCTTTCGGCACCCACGTGTGCCCTTCCCTATTGCGCCCACGTGCGCTCACTCCCCTCGTGCACCTCGTGCACTCTCCCGGTCCTTTGTGGTTATTTGAGAGGTTAACGTTGTCTCGTGCACCACGTGCACTCCCCTCCATTTAGCACCCACGTGTGCTCCCCTCCATTTAGCACCCACGTGTGCTCTCCTCTGTTTGGCACCCACGTGTGCCCCTCCATTTAGCACCCACGTGTGCTCCCCTCCATTTAGCACCCACGTGTGCTCTCCTCTGTTTGGCACCTACGTGTGCCCCTCCATTTAGCACCCACGTGTGCTCCCCTCCACTCGGCACCCACGTGTGCCCTTTCTTATTGCGCCCGCGTGCGCCACATCATCCCCCTCGTGCACCACGTGCACTCTTATAGTCTTTTCTATTTTTCCAAGTGGTCTACGTGTTTCGGAAAGAAGAACGGATATATCTTACTCCATCTGTTCATTGTTGTTATATCCTTGTTATATCACTGTTATTTCTGCTATATTTGTGTGTTCTTGTGTGTTACATATCTTTTACTCAGTATTGCATGTCACGCATCTACCCCTTTATTTTATTTTTCTAAGGATTAACCATTCTCGGTGAAGGAAGGACTCTCCGTCGAGAATTCCTCTCGACGGACTAGGATCTCCTCCATCGGGACCTCCGTAAGTCCCCGACATCGAAGGATTCCCTCTTCGTTCACTGGGCAGGTTGTACCACTGAAGTACCCCGAAGTTAGTTACCTATCCGTGGTGAGACGAGTGTCCCTAGCTGACACGGCGGTAAAACAAAGTGCAATTAGGGTCCCTCCTACTAAGTGTGAATTTTATATTTGTTAAAATCAAAAAAAAAGAAAAAGAAAAATCAAAAAAATTAAGTAAATCAAAACACAAAAAAAAAGGTTAAAACAAAAACAAAAAAAATGGCGTAAGATCATCCACTTGTCTGTTAATCTCTGATACTTGTTTGCTAGTGTATGCATTTACGCTCTGGTAAAATTACAGAATGGCTCACGACTCTTCCGAAGAGAATCAATTAGGTCGTGGTCAGTCAGCTGACCCACGGGTCCACGCAATGGACTCAGGCCCCTCCCGCGACACCTCACAAGAGGTCCCCGTTGTTCCACGGGAGGTAGCTCCACCCCAGGATATCTTTTCCCTTTTGGGTGTCCTCGCTAGTACACAGCTCAGCCCTGAGCAACTTCTGGCCTTTCAGGCCATTTTAAAGGGGAAGTCTGTTTCTCCCCCTCCTCAGGAGTCAACTCCGGCTCCCACATCCTACCAACAGCCGCTCCAGGCTACTACATCTCCATCACATGTACATGTCGCTCCTTCTTCTCATCTCAAGGACAGGCGAGCCAACAGCCTGCCTCTTACCAATTCCCCCTCTACAGTCTCAAACCCCTGCCATCCCTCATACGGTACCCCAAGCGGGTCCGTCCACTGGTGGGCCACCATACCCATCTGGTTCAGGGTTCCCTTCTCAGGTCCCTATAAGGCCTTCTCAGCCTCAATGGCAGGCCCCACTTTCACCTGCCGAGGAGCTCACTCAGTCCCTCCTCAACAAATACACTGAAATGAACGAGGAGTTCCGAAATTTCAAGAAAGAGGCACATGGGAAGTCTGTCCTGACATTTCCCTGCCAAATCTCCCCATATTTCATCTTCCTCCCTCCGAAATGCCTACATACCGTAGGTATAACGGCACGGGAAATCCTTATATTCACATCAAGGATTTTACTGTATGAATCTTCCTCATGGCAGAACGATCCAAAATCCCTGGCTTACCTTTTTCGAAATCATTGGATGGTCCCGCCCTAGAATGGTTCTATTCACTAGAGCCGAGTGAGGCTGGAGATTTTGAAATTGTCAAAGCCAAATTCATACAGAAGTACCGGGATAGGGTCGGTCCCTCTCTTTCTATCACCGACCTAGTTGCTGAGAAAATGAGGTCAGATGAGGATTTTGTCCAGTATGCTGATAGGTGGAGGTCTCTGGCCGATAAAATAAAGGATACCCTTTCAGAACCCGAGCAAGTCAAGATGATTGTGTCTAATGCAACCCCGCAGTTTAGACACATTTTAGCCATGAATAAGCTTACCACGATGGAGGAACTTTATGAGAGGGCTCGGTATATCCAGACCCAATTAAAAGATTCCCCCATCATGCACATGTTTGAACCTCCAAAGCCAAGGGTGTTTAAGAAGACGGGCACTGGTGTCCAAGGAGGAACAACTGAGGGAGTCGTCATAAACGAGCAAGTGAGTGTGCTTGGCGGCCCCAACCAACCAGTTAACCCAAGGCCTCCTCAGGTTTCACGACCTCCCTTTCAACAAGGTCCACCTCTTTATCGTCCTCCACCCCAAAATAACCCCCTTCAAAACAACATGCCTCAACCCTTTCATCCCCAACAACAACAACAACCACAACCTCAGTATCACCAAGTTCCACCCCCGGGAAATTACGGCCCACCACAACAACGGATGAGGCCCATTGGACCCAAAAGAGCCCATTATCCACCATTGCCCGAGGCATTGCCAGATATTTTTAATGCCCTCATGGCTGCCAACCTACTTACTTTGCCCAAAGAAAAGTTTGCATGGCCCCCAAATGCTGATACCTCCAGGTACTGTGTCTATCACAGACAGCCGGGTCATACGGTGGAGAATTGTTTCAACTTCAAAGATTACATTTACGACATGAATGATCTCGGTGAAATCGATTGGGATGAAATGAGGCGATGCATCGCCACCCTAAAGGCCAGGAGACCTCCGCCTAGGCCACAGTTACCACAACAACCACATCAACAACAACAGCCTCAGCAGGCCCCACAACAGCAGCCTAATATGGGCATCATCCATAACCCGCTTCCGGAGCACCAACAGCCCAACTACCAGGTTAATCCGATTTCCTCCTTCTCGGAAGTTGGAAGAGAGCAAACCTGTCATTTAGAAAGCACCTCTGTCCTTGCTACCAGTCATACCACCAATCAACCTCCTCGTCTCCCTCGAACATCGTCTTCTTACCATTCAACCCCCTCACAACCCCTATTTGGTCCTTCTTCCGTTCCACAGCCATCACGCCCTCTTATTCGTACCCCTATCGTCAATTCACCAGTTAGTCATCACCAAAGGCCATCTCCCACTCCTTTTTCACCCCTCAGTCCCCTGATCACTTCTTATTCCTCTAATTTACCATCTACCTCTATCGCACCTTTACCCCCGCCTTCTAACCTTTTTACCGCCCATTACCCGTATGACACACCATCCACCTCTACCCCCATTGAACCTCCTCCTCCACCATTTAAACCTCTTATCAGTCACCATTCATCTGAGGTCCCCTCTACTTCCACTATACCCCCTCCACCATATAAACCCTTTATCGTCCATCATCCACCCCAAGTCACCTCCGTTTCTAATCTACCTCAACCTTCCAAACCCCTTATCATTCACCGTTCGTCTGAGATTTCCTCTACTTCCACTATACCCCCTCCACCATATAAACCCCTTATCATCCACCATTCACCCGAGATTCCCTCTACTTCCCCTATTCTTTCACATTCTAAACCCCTTATCATCCGTGATTCACCCGAGATTCCTTCTACCTCTACTATACCTCCGCCAAGCAAACCCCTAATCAAAACCCCTACACCCATCATAACCCCTATCCCACCAACCATTCCTCCACTATTACCCCTTAAACCCTTGTTAAAGTCCACACCCAATACCATAGAGGTGCAACAAGACCCACAAGCAATGGTGCTCCGGAGTTGAAGGATGTTCCACCGGGTGTTTCCCCAGAATAGTCAGGCCCCTGAACAATCTCAGCCCCAGAAAGATAAGGAAGAGCAGTCAGAAGAGTCTATCCCTGGGACCCAGTATGATTTGCTAAAACATCTGGATAAGACGCCCGCCCGTATCTCCATCCTTGAGTTGATCAAAAGATCCCCATCTCACCAAGAAGCTTTGAAAGACTATCTTCAAAAGGTCATGGTGAACGAGGATCTCCCTGTGGAGAAAATCTCGACAGGTCCTGACGCCCACTGATACACAACCGCCATCATGTTCCATAATCACGAGCTTGCCCCCAAGGAAGCTCGAAAATATGCGTTGTGTATTGCGGTGAAAATCAATGGCGTATCAGTGGATCCGTGCCTGGTAGACACGGGCGCGTCTATAAATGTGATTTCCCCGAGTACTCTCCAAGCATGTGGGGTTGATGAAGAACAACTCATGCCCTCCTCAATTACAGTCACGGCCTACGACAACAGTAAGAGGCCGCCAATGGGGATGATTGCCCTCAATGTAGAACTAGGTCCTGTATCAGTCTTTACGAAATTTCATGTCCTTGATATGGATCCCACTTTCAAGGCTATACTAGGCCGTACCTACATTGAAGCTATGAATGCTGTACCATCCACCAATCATCAGTGCTTGAAATTTCCATACAAAGGATGGGTTATTAAGGTAATGAGCATGCCTCTCTGTTCTACGGTGGATGCCATCAACACCTCTTTGCCTTCGGTCTGGCCGACTCATCGGCCCATACTATCCTTGTTGGATGTGTATGACCCCTGTCGTGCTCCCTTCACACAACAAAAGCCATTCCCTTTGTCAAACTCACGTCTTCCCTTCCGCTCCAAAGGTGGGAGATTATGAGAAATATTGGCTACCAAGATGGCAAAGGTCTAGGGGCACAACTGCAAGGAAGGCTGAGACCACTCCAAAAGATAAAGCCAATCCATAGAGCTGGCTTGGGTTTTAAGGGGCCATTCGAATCAGACGGCAAACCCCTCACTTGGACTTTGTCCTCACATTTCAAAAAGGGGCCCATCGTCCAGATGGGAGATCCTCCACCGGAATCACCTGGGGGGTCACGGGATGTGTTTTTAGCTCAAGCATGTTCAAGGATCCCTAAAAGAGGGAAGATTGTCCACCTGGATTGTGAATCGTATAAATGGTTTGACATACCAGATATATCCGTTGCACTGGAAAGAATGTTCTTTTCTTCACATCTAGAAGGGTCGTCTTTGATCTCCGAAATGCCAGGGGACACCACCACACTTGCCAGAATGACAAACCCTCCTCGCCAAGAGGATGTTGTCATCGACGGGTCATCATCCGTCACCAATATTGTCACCGATGGCTCATTAGCTGTCATCTTTTCTATCCACATCTCACAGCCTCTGTTGCTATCTCTTTCCTGGGCCAGACAGTTGTCTGATGATCTTCCAAGGTCTCCTTCTTTACTCATATACCTACGTGGGTTTCTTAACTCACGCCAGATTTTTAATCACGATTTGCTCTACGAGCTACACAACCCTCTAGCTCTAATTCCCTTTTCACCGCCTCCAATTTCTTGTCATTGTTTTGTTATCAAAAATGAAAACGAAAAAAAAATGTCAATTTCCCAACTCCCCAACAACACATCTTTATTGAGGAGACATCCTATATCTCCCATGAGTGTGCCCCAACTTACGGGCCACTCATTCAAGGTCCCTTGAGCGACCTTCTTTACCCCTCCTCCGAGGGGTCCTTCCCTGTACATTCTTCACTATCCTCTTCAGTTTCTACTTCTTCTGTAAATAATGTGTGTCAGGTTAGGAATAAGTCAAGGGTAGTGCCCAAGAAGAAATCCAAGGGTAAGCAGATCCCTCGGCGATTTCTTTTAGATTTAGCCGATAGGTGTCGAGCCCTTCTAGCCATTCCTCAATTGCTAGAAAATCATATCCAATTGCCGGAGATAGAATGTGAAAATGATGGTGTGATTGATGAAGGGTACGGGGTTTATGAAATCACCGATGATGAGTACCCCGTTGAAGAATATGACGAAGAATATGAGGATGCGGCCGACACCTATGCTAGTGGAATGAGCAGATTTGACGAGCCGTCAGCCGCTGTAGAAGAGTCTACCAAAGAGATCAATCTGGGAACTGAGGAAGACCCTAGGATTGTCCTCATAAGTGATAATTTACCATCATCTGAAGAAGAGGCACTAGTTAAGGTTCTTAAGGATTACAAGGACACGTTTGCATGGAGCTATGAGGATATGTCAGGATTGGATTCTACTCTGGTTGAGCATCGTCTCACCCTCAAACCAGGGTCCATCTCGGTAAAGCAACGGTTAAGACGTTTCCGCCCACAAATGGCTTTAAAAATGAAGGAAGAGGTCGACAAGCTCCACAAAGCTAGGTTCATAAGAGTCGTCCTTTATCCTCAGTGGGTCGCAAACATCGTCCCGGTCATGAAGAAAGATGGAAAGGTGAGAATTTGTATTGACTTCCGGACCTTAACCGTGCGTGTCCGAAGGATGATTTCCCTTTGCCTCATATTGATGTGTTGATTGATAACACGGCAGGATATGAAACCCTTTCATTCATGGATGGATTTTCTGGATACAATCAAATCCGTCTGGCAGAAGAAGATCAGGAGAAAACCTCATTCACTACTCCCTGGGGAACTTACTGTTATGTGGTCATGCCATTTGGACTGAAGAACGCTGGAGCCACTTACCAAAGGGCTATGATGGCAATATTCCATGACATGATGCACATATATTTGGAGGTATATGTGGATGATTTGTTGGTAAAATCTAAAACTAGGGCGGAACATCCCGAGGTCCTTGCAAAGGTGTTGCAAAGATCACGTGAATTCAATTTGAAAATGAATCCAAAAAAGTGCGTGTTTGGTGTATCATCTGGCAAATTACTTGGCTTCATTGTGAGCAAAAGGGGTATTGAGATAGATCCCAACAAGGCTAAGGCAATTAGGGATATGCCACCCCCGAAGAATTTGAGAGAAGTTCGAGGATTAATCGGGAGGTTGCAATTTATCCGTCGCTTTGTGTCTCAACACTCGCAAAGGTGCCGGCCCTTCTACGAGTTGACCAAAGCAGGGACCAAATTCTGTTGGGATTCTAAGTGCCAGAATGCTTTTGACGGATTAAAGGAATATCTGGCCAACCCGCCTGTTCTCACTCCACCTATTCCAGATAAGCCTTTGATCCTATATATCTCGGTCCTAGACGACTCTGTGGGAGCCGTCCTGGCACAAATCAATGAGGAAGGTAAGGAACGGGCAACCTATTACTTGTCCAAACTCCTCAACCCCTGTGAGCGAAAGTATACTGCCATGGAAAGACCTGTGCCGCCCTCGTGTGGGTGGTACAGAAATTGAAACATTACTTTCTTGCTCACGAAGTCCACTTGATTGCTCGGATGAATCCTATCAAATTTCTCTTGGAAAAGTTTGTCCTTACTGATAGGCTAGCACGTTGGCAAAGTTTTCTATCTCAGTTTGACATCACCTATATTCAACAAAAGGCAATCAAAGGCTATGCTATAGCCGAGCATCTCGCTCATCACCCTCTCCCCAAGTTTGACCCTGTTCAATCAGAGTTTCCAGATGAGGAACTAATGTCCATTACCCAGTCTGATGATCCATGTGGACATTATATTTTGATGGAGCTTTGAATTCCCAGGGGAGAGGTATTGGCATTGTTCTTTTGTCACCTGAAGGTGTCGCTATCCCAGATGCATTCCAGCTCTCATTTCCAGTCACCAACAACGTGGCTGAATACGAGGCTCTTCTGGCAGGTCTGAACCTTGCCTATTCCTTCTGGGTCACTGAATTACGAGTCATAGGTGATAGTCAACTTATCCTTCGCCAAGTGCTCACCAAATATCGCACTCGCGATCCCAAGCTCAAGCCATATCAAGAGCTTACTGTTGCTTTCGCTAAACTGTTCACTAAGTTGGTCTTTGTCCACGTTCCTCGCAATCAGAACATTCTCGCCGACGCCCTTGCTTCGTTGGCATCATCATTAAGGTTTCCTCTGGGCAGAAGGGCTCTGTCCGTTTCTATCCACAAGCTTCTCTTCCCTGCTATTCACAACCCTTCCTATTTAAGGGTTCAGGAGGAAATGTCAAAGATGGCTCAGGATAGAGAAGTCGTTGAAAAGAGGGAAATTATGTTGGTCGAATTGGAAGAAGAATTGGCTGATGAGGAGAAGCCATGGTTCTATGAGATTGTTAAATATTGCAAAGACCAGTCTTACCCTACAGAAGCAACAGCAGAAGATAAGAGGGCCATAAGGAGAGTTGCCCAAAGGTATACGGTGGTTGGAGGATTGCTATACAAAAGAAGCCTCACTGGTGTTCTCTGAGGTGTCTTGATGATGATGAGTCCTGGAAGTGTGTAGAGGAAGCACACTCAGGCGTGTGCGGTGGCCATGTGAACAGCCAAATGCTTGCTAAGAAGATCCTTCGGCAAGGCTTTTACTGGCCCACCATGGAGAAGACTGTGCTGTCTATGTCCGTAGGTGTGTCAAGTGTCAACTTCACGCTGATAAGATCCATTCCCCATCTTCCTCTCTCCATCCAGTATCCTCCCCATGGCCTTTCTCCATGTGGGCATTCGACATCATCGGTCCTCTTGGTGATCCTAACTCCCTTATTAAGCAAAAATCCTTCATCCTCACTGCAACGGAGTACTTCACCAAATGGGCTGAAGCCGAAGCCTATGCAGAAGTCAAGGCATCCACAGTCTGCAAGTTCATCATGAAGAACATCATCGCCAGGTTCGGCATTCCAAGAACTATCATCACCGACAATGGGCCACAATTCATCTCTCAGGATCTTCAGGACCTCTGCCAAAGGTATAAGATTGCATTGCATCATTCAGCACCATATTATCCACAAGGTAATGGCCAAGCAGAGGCCACTAATAAAACACTGATTAAAGTCATAAAGAAAACTTGTGAGTCTAGCAGATTCTCGGATTGGCCAGAGAAGCTTATCGAAGCTCTATGGGCCTATCGCACTTCAATCCGAACTCCTACTGGGTAAACTCCGTTTGCCCTCACTTACGGGATGGAGGCGGTAGTTTCATATGAGATTCTGATTCCCTCTCTGAGAGTACAATTGGACAAGGACCTTCCCCTCGACGAACGTCGTGATTCTCTCCTTGCCCAGTTGGAACTCTTAGACGAGAAACGTCTAGTTGCTGCCGAGCATGCTCGCGTCTACCAAAATAGACTCGCACGTTTTTACCAGAAGAAGGTTATTGAGAGAAAGTTCAAAGTTGGTGAAATGGTAGTGAAAAGAATTTTTGTAAAACCTGGCGGGCCGCGTTCTAAGCTCCAACCCAATTGGGAAGGACCATACGTGGTTCAGGCTGTGCATCCTGGCAACGCCTACAGGCTAGTCAATGCTGAGGAGATTGAGTTATCCCACCCTTGGAATGTGCTTTACCTTAAGAAGTATTACCCTTAGATAGGTGTACATACTGTCAAAGATAAAAAAATTGAAAACAAAAACAACAAAAAAATGAAAAAAATAATGAAAACCACAAAAATTTGTGTATAAAAACAAAAAAAAAGAAAAGACCAAAAAAAATAAAAAATTCAAAATGCTGATGCTTGGAGATCACCATGTAGTTAAGTCATTGCATTCAACCTCCATGTTAGGAAAGGGCCCATTAAGACTTGGTAGGTCTCAGGTCTTGGTTTGCCAGAACCGTGGAGACCCCTGTCTGGCCAGTTCGGCCTATGCCCCCTCAAAAGAAGACAACATGAATACACATCTGTGTTATAAAAATTGATAGCATCGCTTATGGTAGGGCATCACTCAAAAGGTCTCCAAGAAAGCTCAAATCTTTGTTCTCTTCTTCTCGACCGAATGAGACAGTCGGCGCCCTTAAAACGCTGAGCATGGGAAATATGAACACAACCCCTAGGGTGAGAGTAGGATCCAATTCTTCGAGCATGAATCAGAGCACGAGAAGAGGGCAGTGTCCCCGCAGGCATCCAAGAGGGATTCCATAGTGTCAAAATACTATGTCCCTCGCAAAAAAAATCCATCAAAAGAATCAGAAAAGAAAGCAGGAAATCAAAGTCAAAGAAAGGCCTGGCCGTGACCGTGCCTGATTCCACTAAATGAAACCCCTTTGACTGAAAGTCAAATTCTACACAAAAGGGGTCATGAGATGTAAATGCTCGAGAGTTAGTCCGAAGTTACCCGAAAGGGGAAGTTAAGTGCGCCCCTACTGGCTCGCCGGGTTAACGGTTTTGCCGGTCCTCTCAGGAGGTTTACCCCCTATACTCTTCCTTCTTCCTCTAAAGATGAAGGCTCAATGGAGTTCCTGAAGGGCGAAACTCGCCAAAGCCTGCAACATCCTTTTAACACAAACATATGGTTGTCCATTTTGAAAGCAGAAGTCATTGTCGTGAAGGAGTCTCCGTGTTTCTGGCCGGTCAAGACCCTTATCTACCACCTTAATGTCTTCTTAGTTTAACCTCGGGCTTAGACCAATGCAAGCGCGTCACCTATAGGTGCGACGGCGTCTGATTCCGGGTCAGCGTCGCGCGGTTGGTCATTTGGGTTCCAGGGTGTTCCATTACATACCATCTAGAGTTGTGAGGAAATAGACCCGGGTCGGGCAAATCATTTACCTCGAACATTTTTTGGGTGAATCCCTGTGGTCGGAAGCAACTGGGAGCCTAAGCATGGCATGACGGTATTGTCATCAGGATAAGTCTTAGCCGGCGGGATTATCATTCGAGGAGTCTAGAGGCCCAAATCAACCTAGATGTGCACTTAGGATACCTGGGAGGTTACCAAGAAACCCTCGTTCTCGTGCAACTTACATGTTATATGGGTTGGTCATCATGCATTAGTAAAAAAAAAAAAAAAATAATAAATAAGCCAAAAATAAACAAAAAATGACAAAATCAAAAATCCAAAAAAAGGGGGAGAAAAATGTATATGCACAAAAAAATGAAATGTAAAAGACCAAAAATAATAATAAACAAACAACAAAACACAAAAAAAATTAATATACACCTACAAAAAACAAAGATCACATCTTTGCATGATCGCATTTGTATGCAGCATTCATTTTAAATTCTCGTTTGCATCCGTGTGCTTGTCTGTCGCATTCATCATTATCTTTATCAGTGCCTTTGTTAATAAGGGCTTGCCCCTTGACTCGTTATCAAGGATAGTTCAAAACTTCGTTTGCTTGTTGAGCAAGGGGCAAGTCAGAGCAGAAATACTGACTTGTTTGCTTAGGTGTGTGCAGGAATTCGAGAGCTCAGAAGAAGCAGAGAATCAAACACAAAATACTTTATTTCACTTCTATTCAAAATAAAAATAAACAACAAAGAGATTACATCAGGTTTCACCTTCTCTCTCCACATTACTTGTCCCGCCACCCTCCGGACGAGACACTCTTGAGGGGGCTATCCAATCATGGAATGCGGTCCTTCCACCGCTTTGTGCTCCTCTTCCGATCTCTACTCCCCGGCGCCGATCTGCGGGGGCACCAAAGAGCTGCTGACACGAAAGCCACGCTCTCGTGCTCTTCGGTAGCGTTCCTCACCGTCCTTTAGCCACTGCTCGGCGAGGCCGAGACTGGTCTTCAATTCAAATAATTGGGCCTCCAGGGCCCTCTTCTCCTCTTTCTCGGCCGACCTCTTGGCCTTCTCTCTTTCCTTGGCCTTTTCCCTCTCAGCACGTTCTCTCGCTCTGTCTTCCCTCTCCAGCTGAAGGGTGATCCTCAGCTCTATAGCGTCCCTAGAAAAGTCATCACCTGGACGACGCTGCAGTTCCTCTTCTAGCTCGGCTATTCTAGCTTCCTTCTGGGCGGCATGTGCGAGTGCCTCCTCCGTTTCTTTCTCCTGCCAGACGTTTCATCTCAGGCTTCTGGTAACGCTTGAACAAGGGATTTTAAATGGTGAGGCTCTCACCTGTACAGAAAGCATCCCTTCTGCTTCCGCAGCCCGCTGTGTGGCATGAGCAAGTTGCTCGTGTAGTGAATCTAACTCTGAAGTGGGAATCCATAGACTGGAAGAAACGCCGTCTGCCCCCATTGCCGATGAAACTACATCGAGCTGGGCACGCTGCGTACACATATGAGAGGTGACAGTTAAATGGTTAACGCCATGAATTTCAAATCATGCCAGGAGTATGTATATATACACTTACTGATGAACCCAGAGCTGCTCGGGTATCAGTTAACTCTTGCTCCGTGTCCGCCAAACGAGCTCGTAAGTTCGTTATTATGGTGTCACGGGCATCCTACAGCCATGGCTCTTGAGTTCACAAATAAAAATAAAAAAAATGGAAATTATAAAAGACAAAAAAATGGTGTTTTACTTTACCTCTATAAGCCCTCCAAGCTGGAGCCTCTCCGCATACATTGCCCTATAGAGCCGTAGGTAATCTTCACTGTCTTGCGCTTGTGATTCCAGGAGCGTGCCACCCCGCTGCCAGTCTTCATACTGTTCGGGGAAGCGCACCCTCCAATCAACGCAGGTTGCCGGCCCACGCGTCTTCTTCCGACGCTGGGTGAGGAGGTTATATCCACCCATTCCTGGGCAAGCCCGAGGGTTCTCATGACTAATCGTAGCCTTAGAGGCTCAATTTCATTCAAGCAATGGAGAAAGAGGTCCCGTCCGAATCGGGCACGACTTCCAATTACCCATGGCTGGTCGACATCGACCATATTCAAGTAAGGCCTCCAGTTCACCTATGTTGGGTTGTACATATCTTCTTAGTTACTCAAAAATACAAAAAAATAATAACAAAACATATAAAAAGAGAAAAAAGTATCCTACCATCGCTGCAGGGAACTCTTGCAGCTCCCGTCTCGATACCATCAGCTGGTAGGATAATGGTGCTGTACTCATGATGGGTTGCCACCGCCTAGCCAACGGGATCGTCACTGGCCGACAGTGTCGAGCTCTCCCCATTGGAATATAATAGTAGCTCCACAGCTACACCATCATGTGTCATTGGCACCAACAAATACAAGAAAAAAAGCATAAAACCAAAACCATAAAAAAAATAAATTTTTACCTGGATGAAGGGCGTAAACCCATTTATTGTCACCTCTCGGCCTATCCTTTGCGACAGACCTATAAATAGATGTGCCAGCATGGTAGCTCCCCAGGCGTACTGTCCTACTCTCTCCAAATCTACGAGCAGCTCCAGGAAGCGGCAGTGTATGTTGTCTCCCTTGGAGCCCAGTAGCAGCCTACCCAGCAGAAAGAGGAGGAACCTCCTCAGGTCCATGTTGGTCCTTTCCCAGTTGCTGGCATCTGCACAGTATACAGCACGGGCACCTCTCTCTGCCCTTTCCATAAATTCCTCCAAGGACTCGTCATCCCGTGGACGGATGTCAGTAAGCCCTAACACCTCCATGATCGATGTCTTGGCTACTGACCTGTTCTTCCGTCCATCGAGTTCCAGTCCTAACAGTTTCTGGGCACCTTCTCGGTAATCCGCATAAGTGACGCCGGTCACTGCCTCTCCATCCACTTTGAGGCCCGTAATGCGGACCATATCTTCCAAACTGGGCACCATGTGCCCCCAAGGCATCAGGAATGCCCGACTCGCCGGATCCCATCTTTCATGTAATGCTTGGATCAGGGCAAGGTCGAGCTTTATCGGCTCGATTCGGAGGAAGGCACCGAACCCCATCACGTCTAGCCTGGCCTTTTGGAAGTCCGGGAGACCTCGATATGCTGCCACTACGAGCTCCCAAGAGATGTGCGAGCGCATCATGCTCTGCACATATACAAGAAGTGAAAAGGGGAACATTGCTAAGCAAGAAAGGAGAAGAAAAGGATGAAGGAAGGAAACCAAAGAAGCCACTTACAAGCTGTGATCGGGTCCTCTCACTCAGTTGTCCTTCGACTTCTGAGAGTCTCCTGGAACTGCTACCTGATCTGCTCCTCTTCGAGGAGCGGGAAGACTCACCTTCTGCTCTAAAGCTGGATTCACCCTCCATCCTGAAAAAATGAGCAACACTCGCAACCTCCCTTCCTTACAAATTTGCACTCCTCAAGTCTGCTCTCAGGACTTCGGTGTTTCTAAGTCGAGCGAAAGGGGAGGTATTTATAGGATTGGAAAGAAGGTGGTCTGGATCTATCACCATCACCCCAGCAACGCCCTTTACGACAAGTCACCCTCTCTTTACTCTCGCATGTCACTCTGCCATCTGGAGTGATCAATTTGGAGGCGTGATTTGTTGACTTGTCCTCCCCATGCGGTCTAAAGATTCCCCGTGTTTATTGTCCCGTTGCTACTACTTTTAGCGCAAAGAAGAAAGTGGGGGACATTTATATGGGAAAATAGGACCAGGGACCGACGTTGTTGAAATTGGTGGTAGATCCTTTGAAAGTCATGGCCACGGTACACTCGCGTGCCACTTTGCCATGTGAAGTAAATGGAGCAGAGCTGTGATTTGTTGACCCGCCACTCCTATTCGGTCCAAAGATTCCGCGTGTCCTTGTCCTATTGCGACTACTTTTAGCGCAAACAAGGAAATAAGGGACATTCACGTGGGAAAAGAGCACCACGGGCCGATATTGTTGAAATCCGTGGCTAATCCCCTTTGAAAATCATGGCTATGGTGAGTCACCGCCCCGTGTTTTAAGGAGACATCTCGCCGAGCATACTGCGCGAGAACCCATGTGTTGGAGAAGAGGCGTAGAGCAGAAGGAACATATCCAGGGCGAACCAGTATGTAGACACGCCATTCCTGACGTCTCCTGAGAAAGTCTCATATTACTATACGACGCCCCGCGACGGCTTACGCATTTCGAATCACTTGAGTACTTCCTTTTCTTGAGTCTTCTTCCGCCCTTTTCGGCATCCGGAATCGTCTCGTCACGGCATTCGGACAGCATCAACACCAGTCAGACGCATCAAGAGGTTCCGGAACCAAGAAGGGTGTCTGCCGGGCGCCCGCCGACGCCTGATCTAAGGACCCGGGTGGGTCTTAATGGGGGCGTCCAGGCCCCTGGACGCCCCCATTCTTTTCCTTTCTTTTATTTTATTCTTTTCTCAGGGCCCAAAACTAAATTAAAAATAATAAATTAATGGAGGCGTCCAGACCCCTGGACGCCTCCATAAAAACAAATATAAAAAACATAAAATGCCAGTTGGCATAAAAGACAAAACTAAATAAAAAATAATAAATTAATGGAGGCGTCCAGGCCCCTGGACGCCTCCATAAAAATAAGTATAAAAAAATTAAAATGCCAGCCTTGGCATAAAAGATAAAACAAAAATAAAAATAATATATTTTTGGAGGCATCCAAGACCCTGGACGCCTCCATCAACTCTCTCACGGGCGCCGCTCACCGAACGACGGTTTGTCGTGTGTGAAAAAATCCAAATTATAGAGACGTCCAGTCAGCTGGACGCGCCCATTTCTGAATCACGAGGCGCCGCTCACAAAACCACGCGTTGTGCCAAACCGCGTGCGGCCGTCGTCGATTTTCGGTGGACCTGTTTGAGGCGTCCGGAGCCCTGGACGCCTCCACAAAAGTATTCCAAAATATATATAAAAATAGAATAAAATATTAATTCGGCCCTGATGGAGGTGTCCAGGGTCCTGGACGCCTCCACCCTCGGAGCTCTATAAATAGAGGCCCACCCCCTCAGTTCTGGAGAGCTTCGAAGTGATCCGATAGGCTGCCGGAGCCCAGAGGCTACGGAGTCATTTTCTAACCCGTGGGTTCTTTTGTAGGTGGAGGTTCTGCCGGCTTCTCGGGTGCTCACGCTCGCGAGAGGAAGGTCGTCTTCATCCACCGCGCTTCCACGTCGTCCCCACGCTGCCGGAGCTCCGCCGGATTTCACCATCGGCACATCCAATAAGCCAATTCTTTCCTTTTCTTCGTAGTTCTTTTGCATTCATCATCTTGCATCCCCTATCCCCCTTCATAAGGGCGCCTTTTCTTATACACTTCTTACATCCATCATCTCATTTTACTCCTACTCGAGTCCGAGAGGGGTTTAAAAGATAACACCAACCAGGTGTGTGTCTTGCCATCATTTCGTTATTTTTATCGCAAGGATTTGAATACTACACCTCCATCTTTCTAATCCACTTGTCATTTGTTTGTCGTTGTTTTGCAAGGGTAGCCGAGGAAAGCCCTCTCCGTCGGCCGGCCGGAGGGAGAGGAAGAAGCAACCCGCCATCTCTCGCCCTTGAGGTAGGCGCGATCACTTTCTTATTTTGGGGTCTTTCGGCCCCTGGCGATCACATCTTATTTTCGAGGCCGCGGCGAGTCACTTCCCCAATGGCCGTTTAAATTTCCGTTCTTATATTCTCTTTATACTATGTTATATTCTGCTCATATTCTCGAGGCCGCGGCGAGTCACTTCCCCAATGGCCGTTTAAATTCCTGTTCTTATATGCTATATTCTTATCTGTTCGTGTTCTCGAGGCCGCGGCGAGTCACTTCCCCAATGGCCGTTTAAATTCACGTTCTTATACGTTATATTCTTATCTGTTTATGTTCTCGAGGCCGCGGCGAGTCACTTCCCCAATGGCCGTTTAAATTCCCGCTCTTTGTATTCTCTTTATATTCTGTCATCTTATTATTTGCTCATATTCTCGAGGCCGCGGCGAGTCACTTCCCCAATGGCCGTTTCAATTCTTGTTATTTAATTTCTGCACCATTCCCGTCCCCCCGAGGCCGCGGCGAGTCACTTCCCGCTATGGCCGTTTAACCCCCATATCTTGCTATATCACACTTGTCCCGCTCGCCCCGCCGGAGCAATCTCCCGTGGTGGCCCCTTCTCTCTCTTCTCTTATTTCTGTGTTGCAGCAAACAAACACCAAAAAAAAAGAGGAGCCCGCGCGCGCTCCGCGTCTTCTCCGCTCTTCCCCGAACCGCGTGACGTCGCTCACAGATTGGCGATCACGGTGGGACCTCTACTGCTTCCTTTCGGCTACCCTTGCAAGTTCGGCACCACCCGTGCCTCTCCACCTTCGCGCCCGCGCGCGCCCCCGTTGTGCTCACGGCAGCACGTCAGTTGTGATTGGTTCTTTGTTTATTATATGTCTGTTATTTCTGTTGTTTTCCTACTCCATATATCTGTCAGCATTCCATTGCATACATCCATTCCTCTTTTCTATCCTATTTTCATTTTTTTGAGGATCACCCTTTCCCGGTGAAGGAAGGACTCTCCGTTTGGGAATTCCTCTCAACGGACTAGAATCTCTTACACTGGGACCTCCGTAAGTCCCCGACATCGAAGAATCTCCTCTTCGTTCACTGGGCTGGTTGTACCATTGAAGTTCCCCGGAGTTAGTCATTTCATTCGTGGTGAGACGAGAGACCCTAGCTGACACGGCGGTGAAACAAAAATAAACTAGGGTCCCCATTTTGTGTGAACTTCGGATCTCGCTAAAAAATACAAAAAAATCATCAAAATCAAAACACAAAAAAGGGCGTAAAGGCATCCACTTGTTTGATAATCTCTGCTACCTACTTGCTAGTGTATGTTTTTACGTTCTGGGAAAACTGTGAGCATGTCTCACGAGTCTTTTGAGGAGAACCACCCTAGCCGTGGTTTGTCAGCCGACCCGCGAGTCTATGCTATGGACTCGGGTCCTTCTCATGACCCCTCGCATGAGGTGCAGGTTATTACCGGGGACACGTCCCCACCACAGGATATCTCTTCTTTACTGGGCGTCCTCGCCAACACGGAGCTTACCTCTGAACAGCTCCGGGCCTTCCAGGCCATTCTAAAGGGGAAATCTGTTTCCCCCACGCCCCAGGAGTCAACTCCGGCATCGCACCTCTCCAAGAGTCCGTGCAGGCCATTCCATCTCCCTCATTGGCGCAAGCCATCCAGTCTCCCTCGCTTCAAGGACAAGCGAGCCAACAACCACCCTCATTCCAGTTCCCGTCACAATCTCAAACTCCCGTTGTTCCCCACACACCGCTTCAGCCAGGGCCAACTGTCGGTGGTCCGACAGCTCCCTCTCATTCGGGGTTTCCCCCTCAAGTCTCCGGGAGACAGTTTCTCCCCCAGTGGCAAGTGCCACCTTCACCTCCAGAGGAGCTCGCCCAATCGCTCCTCAATAGGTTCAATCGCATGGACGAGCAGTTTCAAAATCTAAGAAGAATGGTGGACGTGAAAGCCACCCCGGAGGTTGCTTTGCCAATCCTTCCCGTCATTCATCTTCCTCCCTCCGAAATGCCCACGTACCGCAGATACAATGGTACCGGCAACCCCTTCATTCACCTCAAGGACTTCATGTATGAGTCCTCCTATTGGCAAAACGATCAGAGGTCCCTGGCATACCTCTTTCGGAGATCATTGGATGGTCCTGCGCTTGAGTGGTTCTATTCTCTGGAGCCCCGCGAGGCCGAGAATTTTGAAATAGTCCAGAGAAGGTTCTTGCAGAAATATAGGGATAGGGTCGGTCCCTCACTCTCCATTACCGACCTAGTGGCCGAAAAGATGAAACCCGACGAGGATTTTGTCCGATATGCTGATAGATGGAGGTCTCTGGCGGAAAGAATAAGGGATACCCTCTCCGAGCCCGAACAAGTGAAGATGATTGTGTCTAATGCAACCCCACAGTTCAGACATGTCCTGGCCATGAATAAACTTACTACAATGGAGGAACTCTATGAAAGGGCCCGGTACATCCAAACCCAGCTAAAAGACTCCCCCATCATGAACATGTTTGAGTCGCCGAAGCCCAAAGTGGTCAGAAAGACAGGCGCTGGTGTCCCGGGCGGAGCCACAGAAGGGGTCGTGATAAATGAGCAAGTCAGTGCGGTCAACAATGCCAACTATGCAGTCAACCCAAGGCCTCCACAAATGCCCCGACTTCCCCTCAACCAGGTCCTTTCCCTCTTCGTCCTCCACCCCAAAATAATCCACCCCAGGATAATATGCCTCCATTACGCCAACCCCAGCAACAACAACCACAACCTCAGCAACAACAACCACCGCTTCAGTACAACCAAGTTCCACCCCCGGGGAACTATGGTCCCCAACAGCAACAAAGGAGGCCGCTCGGTCCCAAGAGAGCCTACTATCCACCATTGCCGGAAACCTTAGCAGACATTTTTAATGCCCTCATGGCATCAAACCAACTCGCCCTACCCAGAGAAAGGCCCGCGTGGCCCCCCAATGTTGATACCTCCAAATACTGCGTCTACCACAGGCAGCCGGGACACACAGTAGATTACTGCTTCCATTTCAAAGATTACATCCATGATATGAATGATGAACATCAAATAGATTGGGATGAGATGAGACGATACGTCGCGGCTCTCAAGGCTAGGAGACCTCCTCATAGGCCACAGCAGCAGTTACAACAGCAACAGCAACAGCAACCACAACAACAACAGCAGGCTCAGCAGGCCCCACAACAACAGCCCGACATGGGCATAATCCAGAATCCATTACCGGAGCACCAACAGCCCAATCATCAGGTTAACCCCATCTCCTCCTTCCCGGAAGTCGGGAGAGAGCAGGTGTGGCACCAGGAAAGTACCTCCATTCTTTCTACCTCCAAACCTATCGTCATGCAACCCCCTCACCTTGCCCGGGTAGCACCTCTCTCTCATCAACCCGCGTCAGTATCACCATCACCATTTCCACTACCATTACGCCCTCTCATCCGCACCCCGACCTCCTATCAACCGACACTCTCCACTACGCCTTCACACCCTCTCACCTTCTCTCACTCCCCCACTTTACCATCCACCTCTACCACATTTACCCCTACGCCTTCTAAACCCCTTATCATCCGTCAACCATACATAACCCCGTCTTTCTCCACCACATCACCACTAATGCCTTCAAAACCACTCATCACCCACCATCCACCTCAAAACCATTACCCGTTTCAAACCTTACCCACTCCTACTTCGTCTCCACTCCACCTTCTAGACCCCTTATCCTTCATAATCCGCGCGATATCCCCTCTACCTCCACCATGCCGCCACCTAACAAACCCCTCATCAGAATCCCTGCTCCCGTCATCACCCCTGCTTCATCAACCATTCCTCCACTACTACCCCTCAAACCCCTGTTAAAACCCACTGCTACCCCCACAGAGGTACAAAAGCCGCAGGCAATGGTGCTCCGGAGTGGAAGGATTTTCCACAGGGTTTTCCCCCACAACAGTCAGAATCCCGAGCAATCTCAGCCAGAGAAGGATGATGCAGAACAACCAGAAAGAGCTATCCCTGGAACACAGTATGATCTATTGAAACACTTGGACAAGACACCTGCCCGGATCTCCATCCTAGAGCTACTTCAAAGATCCACATCCCACCAGGCGGCCTTGATGGAATATCTTCAAAGGTCATGGTTAATGAAGACCTCCCCGTGGAGAAGATTTCGACCGTCCTGACCCCAACAGACACACAACCAGCCATCATGTTTCACAACTACGAGCTCGCTCCCAAGGAAGCTCGGAAATATGCATTGTGCATTTCAATAAAAATTAATGGGGTATCCATAAACCCGTGTCTTGTGGACACGGGTGCGTCCATAAATGTGATCTCCATGAGCACTCTTCAGTTGTGTGGGGTCGACGAGGAACAAATAAGACCTTCCTCGATCACGGTCACGGCTTATGACAATAGCAAAAGGCCGCCGCAGGGGATGATTATTCTGAAGGCAGAACTAGGCCCCATGTCAATTCCCACGGAATTCCATGTCCTCGACATGGACCCCACATTCAAGGCTATACTGGGTCGCCCTTACATCGAAGCCATGGACGCTGTGCCTTCCACCAACCATCAGTGCCTGAAGTTTCCTTACAATGGGAGAATTATTAAAGTGGTCAGTACACCTGTCCTTCACACAGTGGATGCTATCAACACCTCTCTGCCTTCTGTTTGGCCGTCTCATCGGCCCATATTGTCACTGCTGGACGTGCGTGATCCATCTCACGTTCCACTAGCACCAAAGGAGCCGGTCAGGGCAACCGCAACATCATGTCTCCCTTTTCACTCCAAAGGTTGGGAGATTATGAGGAACATCGGCTATCAACAGGGAAAAGGTCTGGGTGCACAGTTACAGGGTATGCTCAAGCCGCCAAAGAAATTAGGCCGAACCGTAGGTTTGGCCTAGGCTTCAAAGGACCGTTCAAGGCAGATTGGAAGCCCCTCACATGGACTCTATCAAACCACTTCAACAGAGGGCCCGTTGTTCAGATGGGAGATTACCCACGAGAAGCATATGGGGGATCACATGCTGTATATTTGGCTGAAAAATATCCGAGGATCACCAAAAGAGGCAAGATCAAAGATCCGGAATGCGAGTGGGACAAATGGTTCGACATACGGGACATTTCCGTTGCACTGGAAAGGATGTTCTCGTCTCCGCAGCTTGAAGGACCACCATTGATCTCGAAATACCAGAGAATATTACCACTCTTGCCAAGGTTCCAAACTATCCTCGTCCTCGCCAGAAGGACCCTGTCATCGACGGATCTTCATCCGTCCTCAACATTGCCGTCGACGGCTCATTAGCCGCCATCCTCTCCATCCACTCGTCTCAGCCTTTGCTGATATCTTCTTCCTGGGCCAGACAATTGTCTGATGATCTTCCCAGGTCCCCTTCTTTGCTTACATACCTACGCGGGCTTTTCAACCCGCGCCAGGTCTTCAACCATGATCTGCTCTATGAGCCTCACAATCCTCTAGCCATAACCACTTTCCTCTCTCCTCCAATCTCTTTTCACTGCTTTGTCATTAAAAATGAAAACGAAAAAAAAACGTCAATTTTCAAACTCCCCAACAACACATCTTCGTTGAGGAAACCTCCTACATCTCCCACGGGTGCGTACCGCCTTGCGGACCACCCGTCCAAGGTCCGATGAGCGACCTTTTCTACCCCTCCTCTGAGGGGTCTTCTCCTGTACATTCTACACCATCCTCTTCGTCTTCCTCTTCTTCTGTAAATATTGTCAGTCAATCTAGGAATGATAGGCCAAGGGTAGTACCTAGGAAGAAGTCCAAGGGTAGGCAGATCCCTCGTCGATTCCTTCTGGATTTGGCCGCCAGGTGTCAGGCCCTTCTTGCCATCCCCCAGTTGTTAGAAAATCCCATCCAGCTACCCGAAATAGAATGCGAGGGCGACTGTGCATCTGATGAAGGGTATGGAGTCTACGAGATCACGGATGAAGAATGCCCCACTGAAGATGAGGGTGAAGAATATGAGGATGCGGCGGGCGCATACGCTAGTGGAATGAGGAGATTCGACGAGCCGTCAACCGCCGTAGAAGAATCCACCAAAGAAGTCAACTTGGGAACTGAGGAAGACCCTAGGATCATCCTCATAAGTGACAACCTACCACCCTCTGAAGAAGAGGCATTAATTGAGGTCTCAAGGAATATAAGGACACGTTTGCATGGAGCTACGAGGATATGCCGGGTCTAGATTCAACCTTGGTCGAACACCGTTTAACCCTAAAACCAGGGTCCATCTCGGTAAAACAAAGGTTAAGGCGTTTCCACCCTCAGATGGCTTTGAAAATGAAAGAAGAGGTCGATAAGCTCCACAAAGCCAGGTTCATTAGAGTCGTTCTTTATCCTCAATGGGTGGCGAACATTGTCCCGGTCATGAAGAAAGATGGGAAAGTCAGGATTTGCATCGACTTCCGGGACCTTAACCGCGCGTGTCCAAAGGATGATTTTCCCTTACCTCACATTGATGTGCTGATTGATAACACGGCAGGCTACGAAACCCTCTCTTTCATGGATGGATTTTCAGGATACAATCAAATTCGTTTGGCAGAAGAGGATCAGGAAAAGACGTCATTCACTACCCCTTGGGGAACATATTGTTACGTGGTCATGCCGTTCGGATTAAAGAATGCTGGAGCTACTTACCAAAGAGCGATGATGGCCATATTTCATGACATGATGCACATATATCTGGAAGTGTATGTGGATGACTTATTGGTGAAATCAAGGACCAGGATGGAACATCCAGAAGTTTTGGCTAAGGTCTTGCAAAGGTCAAGAGAGTTCCAACTGAAAATGAACCCGAAGAAGTGTGTGTTTGGAGTGTCGTCGAGTAAATTGCTGGGGTTCATTGTGAGTAAAAGAGGGATCGAGATAGATCCCGACAAAGCTAAGGCTATCAGGGATATGCCGCCTCCCAAGAATTTGAGGGAAGTCCGAGGTTTAATCGGGAGGTTGCAGTTTATTCGTCGGTTTGTGTCCCAACATTCACAAAGGTGTAGACCTCTCTACGAGTTGACCAAGCCAGGAGTAGAATTCCACTGGAATTCTAAATGTCAGAAAGCTTTTGAAGGGTTGAAGGAATATCTGGCTAGTCCACCCGTTCTCATTCCACCCAAACCAGAAAAACCTCTGATCCTTTACGTCTCAGTCTTGGATGACTCCGTGGGAGCCGTCCTCGCACAAGCTGATGAAGAAGGCAAGGAACGGGCAACCTATTACTTGTCCAAACTTCTCAATCCCTGTGAGCAGAAGTACACCGGCATGGAGAAAACCTGTGCTGCCCTCGTTTGGGTAGTGCAGAAATTGAAGCACTACTTCTTGGCTCACGAGGTCCACTTGATTGCTCGAATGAATCCTATCAAATTCCTTCTGGAGAAATCCGTCCTTACGGATAGGCTAGCACGCTGGCAAAGTTTTCTCTCTCAGTTCGACATCACCTACATCCAGCAAAAGGCGATTAAAGGCTATGCCATAGCCGAGCATCTCGCTCACCATCCTCTTCCCAAGTTCGATCCCGTCCAATCAGAGTTTCCAGATGAGGAACTAATGTCCATCAACCAATCAGATGAGCCAATGTGGACGCTATATTTTGATGGAGCTCTGAATTCTCAAGGGAGAGGAATCGGCATCGCCCTCCTGTCGCCTGAAGGCCTCACATTCCCATTGGCATACCAGCTCAAATTTCCAGTCACCAACAATATAGCTGAATATGAAGCTCTTCTAGCTGGCCTAGAACTCGCTCATTCTTTTCGTATCACTGAGTTGCGAGTCGTAGGTGATAGTCAACTCATCCTTCACCAGGTGCTCACTAAATATCGCACTCGCGATCCCAAACTCAAGCCATACCAAGAACTCACTACTGCCTTTGCCAAACTGTTCACCAAACTAATCTTTGTTCATGTCCCTCGTCATCAGAATATTCTCGCCGATGCCCTCGCCTCGTTGGCATCATCCATAAGGTTACCTCTAGGAAGATGGTTCAAGTCCATTTCCATCTATAAACTTCACGCCCCTGCAATCGATGATGCTTCCTACGTAAATATCAAAGACAGGATAGCAAGGAAGATCCTGCAGGAAGATATCCTTGAGAAGAGGGAAATCATGTTGGCAGAGGCCGAAGAAGAACTGGCTGATGAAGAGAAACCATGGTTCTATGAAATTGTCAAATACTGCCAAGATCAGTCTTATCCTGAAGGGGCCACCACAGAGGACAAGAAAGCCATAAGAAGGGTGGCTCAGAAATATACTTTGGTTGGAGGTCTACTCTATAGGAGGAGCCTTACTGGTATTCTGTTAAGATGTCTTGGTGACGATGAGGTTTGGAAATGTGTAGAAGAGACGCACTCGGGTGTGTGCGGTGGCCACGTGAATAGTCAGATGCTCGCCAAGAAGATCATTCGTCAAGGCTTTTACTGGCCCACTATGGAAGAGGATTGTGCTGTCTATGTCCGTAGGTGTGTCAAGTGTCAACTTCACGCCGATAAAATCCATTCACCATCTTCCTCACTTCATCCAATATCCTCCCCGTGGCCTTTCTCCATGTGGGCATTCGACATCATTGGTCCCCTAGGTGATCCCAATTCCCTCACCAAGCAGAAATCTTTCATCCTTACTGCAACGGAATACTTCACCAAATGGGCCGAAGCTGAAGCTTACGCGGAAATCAAGGCGTCAACAGTCTGCAAGTTCATCATGAAGAACATCCTCGCCAGATTCGGCGTCCCAAGCACGATCGTCACCGACAATGGGCCACAGTTCATTTCTCAGGACCTACAGGACCTCTGCAAAAGGTACGCAATTGCATTGCATCATTCATCGCCTTATTACCCACAAGGTAACGGCCAAGCGGAGGCCACCAATAAAATATTGCTCAAAATCATCAAAAAAACCTGCGAGTCTAGTAAGTTTTCAGACTGGCCAGAAAAGCTTATCGAAGCTCTATGGGCCTATCGCACTTCAATCCGTACCCCCACCGGGCAGACTCCATTTGCCCTTACTTATGGTATGGAAGCGGTAGTCCCGTACGAGACTCTGATCCCTTCTCTCAGGGTACAATTGGACGAGGAATTTCCCCTCGACGATCGTCGTAATTCACTCCTCGCCCAGTTGGAACTCTTGGATGAGAAGCGGCTGGCCGCTGCCGAACACGCGCGTGTGTATCAAAATAGACTCGCTCGCTTTTACCAAAAGAAAGTCGTTGAGAGAAAATTCAAAGTCGGTGAGATGGTCGTAAAAAGAATTTTTGTCAAACCTGGAGGGCCGCGTTCTAAGCTCCAACCCAATTGGGAAGGACCATTTGTAATTCAAGCCGTGTACCCTGGCAACGCCTACAAGCTAGTCAACGCCGAAGGGACCGAGTTATCCCACCCTTGGAATGGGCTTTATCTTAAGAAATACTACCCTTAGCACAAAACAACAAAAAATGATGAAAAGATAAAAACATCAAAAACAAAGAAATATTGAAAACCACTAAAAATATGGAAAATTCAAAATGCCGATGCCCGGCAGTCACCATATAGTTAAGTCCCTGCATCTAACCTTCATGTTAGGATAGGGCCCATTAAGGCTTGGTAGGCACCGGGTCTTGGTTTGCCAGAACCGTGGAGATCCCTGTCCGGCCACGTCGGCCTATGCTCGCTCGAAGGAAGCCAACATGTGCTCACTTATGTATTTTATTCAAAAAAAGTCGGTAGCATCACCTACGGTGGAGCGTCACCCAGAAGATCTCCGGAAGCTGTAATCTTTATTCTTTTCTCTTCGACCAAATGAGACAGTCGGCGCCCTTAAAACGCTGAGCATGAGAAACCGAAACTCAAACCCCAAAGGCAAGAGTAGGATCCATTTCCTCGAGCATCGATCAGAGCACGAGAAGAGGGCAGTGTCCCCGCAGGCATACGAAAAGGGAGCCCACAAACGTCAAACGACTTTATCTCCCTCACAAAAAGAAATACAAAATCAAAATCAAGAGAAAAGCCTGGTCGTGACCGTGCCTGTTACGATAAACGGAACCCCTCAAAGCAAAAGTCTGAATCCACAAAAGGGGCCGTGGAATGTAAATGCTCGAGATTTGGTCCGAAGTTGTCCGAAAGGAAAGAGTTAATGGGCCCTTATTCGCTCGCCGGGTTAACGGCTTTGCCGGTCCTCTCAGGAGGTTTATCCCCTACCCTCTTCCTTCTCCCTCTAAAGATGAAGGTTCGATGGAGTTTCTGAAAGGTGAAAACTGCCTAGGGTCTGCGACCTTATTTTAATATACACATTTGGTTGCCTACTTTGAAAAGCAAAAGCTGTCGCTGCGAAGGAGTCTCTGTGTTTCTGGCTGGTCAAGACCCCTGTTTACCACCTTGATGTCTTCTTGTTTAACCTCGGGCTTAGGCCAATGCAAGCGCGTCACCTATGGGTGCGACGGCGTCTGATTCCGGGTCAGCGTCGCGCGGTTGGTCGTTAGGGTTCCAGGGTGTTCCATCATATACCATCTAGAGTTGTGAGGAAACAGACCCGGGTCGGGCAAATCATTTACCTCAAACACCTTTTGGGTGAATCCCTGTGGTCGGAAGCAACTGGGAGCCTAAGCATGGCATGACGGTATTGTCATCAGGGTAAGTCTTAGCCGGCGGGATCATCATTCGAGGGGTCTAGAGGCCCAAATCAACCTAGATGTGCACTTAGGATACCTGGGAGGTTAGTAAGAAACCCCTGTTCTCACGAAGGTTAGGTGCCATTTGGGTGCTTGCCGGGCGTTAGCAATAAAAAAATTGAATGATAAAAGCAAAAAAAATGGAAAAGAGAAAATGTACATATTTGCAAACAAAAAAATCTTTTTATGATAAAACAAAAAAATCCAAATATAAAAAAAGAAAACAAATCAATTTTGCATGATTACATTTGCGTGCAGCATCTCACTTTTAATACCGCTTGCATTCGTGTGCTTGCCTGTCGCATTTATCATCACCGCATCTTTCCCTTGCCTTCGTTAAATAAAGGCTTGGCCCCTTGACCAGTTATCAAGGACAGTCACAGTGACCATTTGCTTATTGAGCAAGGGGCCAAGTCAGAACAGAAATTCTGATTTGTTTGTTTCAGTGATGTGTGCAGGGATTCAGGCAACAGAAGCAAAGGTGAAAAACAAACAAACCGAACCTTGTATTTTATTCCAAAAACCAAAAAAAATTACATCAAGTTCCGCCCTCTCTCTCTGCATTACTCGTCCCACTACTCTCCGGGCAAAACACTCTCAAAGGTGCTACCCAACTACGAAAAGCGGTACTCCTACCGCTCTGTACTCCTCTTCCTATTCCCGCATCCCGGCGTTGATCTACGGAAGCAGCAGAGAAGCTACCAACACGAAAGCCACGCTCTCGTGCTCTTCGGTAGCGCTCCTCACCATCTCTCAGCCACTGTTCAGCAAGGCCAAGGCTGATTCGGAGTTCGAATAGTTGGGCCTCCATGGCCCTTCGTTCCTCCCTTTCAGTCAATCTGTTGGCTCTTTCTCTCTCCGCGTCTCTTTCTCTCTCTGCACGTTCTCTCTCACGGTCTTCCCTCTCCAACTGGAGAGTGATCCTCAGTTCCACGGCATCCCTAGAGGAGTCGTCATCAGGATGACGCCGCAGTTCCCTCTCCAGTTCTGCTATCCTAGCCTCCTTCTGCGCAGCTTGGGCAAGCGCTCCTTCCGTCTCCTTTTCCTGCCAAATGTACCATCTCAGATACGCGATAAGGCGTAAACCAAGAGAACCCAACACTGAAACTTTTACCTGTATACAGAGCATCCCTTCTGCCTCTGCGGCACGCTGCGTGGCATGAGCAAGTTGCTCATGAAGCGAGTCAAGTTCTGAGGTAGGAATCCACAAGCTGGAAGAGGCACCACCCACTCCCATCGCTGGGGAAGCCGCGCCAATCTGGGCATGCTACGACCGCGTGAATTAGCAGCCAACATCTGGAATCTGGGGTTTTAATTAGGAACGTACTGTACACCTACCAAGGCGCTCGTAGCTCCGCGGGCATCGCCCGACTGTTGTTCCATCTCTGCCAAGCGAGTTCGTAAATTCGCTATCATGGCATCCCGGACATCCTGCAGCCTTACAAGTCAGCATTTTCACCAGAAAACCAAGAAAAGGAGAAAGAAGAGAAGAGAAAAGGGGAAACCTACCTCCACAAGTCCCCGGGGTTGGAACCGTTCTGCGTACTTTGTCCTATATAGACGCAAGTAGTCCTCGCTATCCCGCGCCTGTGATTCTACAATCGTGCCACCCCGTTGCCAGTCCTCGTACTGTTCGGGGAATCGCACGCGCCAGTCAATGCAGGTCGCCGGTCCCCGCGTCTTTCTCCCGACACGAGGTGGCGCAGCTGAATCCACCCATTCTTGAGCCAGTCCTAAAGTCCTCATAACTAATCGTAGCCGAAGCGGCTCGATTTCATTCAGGCAGTGCATCCACAGTTCCCGTCCGAACCGGGCACGACTTGCTAGAACCCACGGCTGGTCGGCATCGACCATGTCTGAGTAGGGTCTCCAGTTTACCATCGCTGCAGGGAACTCCTGTAGCTCCCGCCTTAGCACCATCAGTTGGTAGGTTAGGGGTGCCGCACTCATGATGGGTTCCCACCGCCTGGCTAACGGCACCATCGCGGTCGCCAATGCCGAGCTCTCCCCATAGGGAGGTAATAATAGCTCCACAGCTGCTCGGCGCAGGTCATCAGTACTTTGCAAAAACACAAAAAAAATACAAAACAAGCAAAACCAAAAAATACCTGGATGAATGGTGTGAAACCACTCACAGTCATCTCACGATCCGTTTCTTGGAATAGGCCTGCAAACAAGTGTGCCAGCATGGCGGCTCCCCAGGCATAATACCCTACTCTTTCAAGGTCTGACAGCAGCTCCAGGAAGCAACATTGGATACCGTCCCCTTTCGAGCTCAGTACCAATCTCCCCAAAAGGAAGAGGAGAAATCTCCTCAAATCTATGTTGCATCTTTCCCAGTTGCCGAAATCTGTGCAGTACACGGCACGGCATCCTATTTCCATCCTTTCCATGAACTCTTCTGAGGATTCATCGTCCCGCCGACGAGTGTCGGTGAGCCCTAATGCATCCATCAGGGACGCCCTAGCTACCGACCTATTTTTCCGACCATCTAGGTCCAAACCCAGTAACTTCTGGGCACCTTCTCTGTAGTCCGCGTAAGTGACTCCGGTCACTGCCTCGCCCTCTACCTTCAGGCTTGTGATCCGGACCACATCCTCCAAGCTGGGCACCATGTGCCCCCAGGCATCAGGAATGCCCGACTCACTGGGTCCCATCTCTCACACAAGGCTTGGATCAGGACCAGGTCGAGCTGGATCGGCTCGATCCGAAGGAAGGTACCAAATCCCATCACGTCTAGCCTCGCCTTCTGAAAATCTGGGAGGCCCCTGTACGCTGCTACTACCAACTCCCATAAGATTTGTGATTTCATCACAACCTACACATACAAGGAATGGGGGTGAGGTTTGGTCAGAAGAAAGGAAGAAAGAATGAAAAAGGGCAAGAAAACTTGGCTTACGAGTTGTGATTGGGCCCTTTCGCTGAAGTGCCCTTCAAGGTCTGAAAGCCTCCTGGAACTACTACCACTGGACCTGCTTCTCTTCGAGGAATGGGAAGATTCGCCCTCCATCCAACTCTCAGAATTTTGAACTCCTCCTCTCCCGTGAGAACTCGTGCTCCTCGAGTTAGCTCTCGATATACCTGGGAAGATAAAAGGGACAAGAATTTATAGAAATGGAAGGAGTGCGGGCCAAGATTGCCTCCATCACCTGTAATGATAGCCCTCGCAATGAGGCACCGGCCAAGCGGTCCCATGTGTCGCTTCACCGCTCGCACAGGGTGATTGACTGGACGAAGAATAGGACGAATAGCCCCTATGTTGTCTAGGGATACCCTATCATGATTTGGAGGACGTCCGCAAAATTTGACACAACGTTCGGGAAAAGAACTAGGGCCGTCATTATTGACTTCGACGGCAGATTCCCGTGGAAAATGGTCACAAGACGCGATTCTCCGCTTGAGGCGGAGTCTCGGCAGACCCATCACATGGGAACAGTGCAAAGGAGAAGAAGTGTAGGGAAGAAGGAACGCACAAAAGAACAAACAAGCAGCAGAAAATCAAATCACTCCATTCATAATTCTACATAAGCTGTCACAAACACTACAATCATAGAGAGGTGGCGGGTCCACTAGCTCGCCAATCCTCACCATCACTCATCTCTCTGGGCACTCTCCTCCTCTCCCCCGAGGTGAGGGTCCCTCAGAAGCCTCCGGGATCCCCGTGCAGTAGCACCTGCCTCGCCTCTTGGCGCCTGCTCCGCAGCAGTGACTCGCTGCTCCTCCCCTGGCGTGGCGAAGAAGCCACTAGTGGCAAAGCGACCGGACTGGCGGAGTCGCTCCCCGAACTCTCGCGCTCTCTCGTAGCGCGTCTCCATCCCTCCTAGCCTCTGCACGACGGCCTGAAGGCCCAGCTGGAGCTCCCTCACTTGGGCCTCCAAGGCCCTCCTCTCGGTCAGATCCCGCTGTCGCTCGGACCTTCTCTCGGCTTTCTCTCTCTCTGCCTCTCTCCTCATCATCTGCAGAAGAACCCTTAACTCCAGGATGTCTGGAGAAGGTCTCTCCTCACCACGATGCCGCAGCTCCGCTACAGTCGCCACCCAGGCGTCACGCTCCTCTTCCGCCCGGGTCGCGCGGGCCACCGCACCGGCAAGTTGCTCCCGGAGGGAGGCAATCTCGAGAAAAGGGGCCGAGGAACTGGAAGATCCGCCAGCCACTCCCACCGTCGCTGTCTGCTGGGCACGCTGGAACAAAATAAACAACGGCCGTCAGTGAAACTCCAAAATCTGAAGATAAAAGTGCGGCACGTAACTTACCAGGAGCGACAGCTCATGTTGAGCGACGGCCAGCTGCCGCCTAGTCTCTGACAGTTGGGCGCGCGAGCCGCCGATGCCACGCGTGTCCCCAGCTTGGGGAAGCCCCGCGTAACTCTCTCTCTGCCGCCGCAGGAAGTCGGCACTGTCCTGCACCAGTACACCCCCTTGCTGTCCAGGGAGACGTACGGGCCAGTCCTCGAGCCTCGCCTTGCCGCGACTCTCCCTCCTGACGCGGCTCGGCTCGTCCGCACTCGCCCACTCATCGGCCAGACCCAGGGTCCTTGCCATGTCCTGCACCAAGAAAGGGGTCCCACATCAGTCAAAAAGAACGCGTCCCCTGTCTAGGACGCGTCCATCATTTAAGTGCGACACTCGCCGAACCCTTTCCCCCTCGCGCGGCTCGCTTCAAAACCCAAAATGAATTAAAAGAGGAAGAGATCGGAGGACCTACCGGACCGTGTTCACCTCCTCCCGCGCCATCGGGCCCCTCGGGTCCCTCGGGGGCCCGAAGCGGCCCTTCCTCCTCCATGGACGCCGTTCCGTGCTCTGGCGCGTCCCTCCTCGGGCGAGGAGTTCCTCGTCCCTCTCCACCTTCACCATGATCGGGCCCACCGAACTCCATCAATCAAAAGAGGAGGAAGACGAAAAGGGGGCAAGCGAGTTTCGACAGAAGGCGGGCTCGTTTGCGGGTAAGGCACGGGAGAAGAAAGGCCACCCGACGCTTTAAATTTGAATTCAAGGACTAAGACGCGTCCTCGCGCCTGGACGCGCCCAAAAGGAGGAGAAAGGAAACAGAATCCCCCCGTGCAAAGCGTAGTTCCCCGCTGTTCAGGGCAAGGTCTCGTGGAGCGTGCCTCGAAGGACAACTCAGTGCAAAGAAGAAAGTGTGGGAGAGAGAAAAGTACACACAACACAAGAAAGCCATTTTCATTTCATATAATAGCCGAAAGTACATCATACAGTGAGAAGGGTGACGTGTACAAGCAACTCTCTAACTCTCACCATCACCCTCCTGGTCATCTCTCTCCTCCCTCCTCTGCCGGGGATCCCTAGGGGGCCTCTGCGAACCCTGAGAAGCCGTGCTCGCCTCGCCCTGCGGTGGCACTCCAGCCTCGAAGGCGCGACGACGCTCCTCGGCCGAAGAGACCAGATAGCTGCCCATGGAAAAAGAACCAGACTGACGAAGTCGCGCCCCGCGTTCCTTCGCCCTCTGGTACCGCTCCTCGCTCTCCCGAAGCCTCCCCTCCGCCGTGCCGAGACTCAATCGGAGCTCCAGCAGCTGGGCCTCCAGAGCCCTCCTCTCGGTCTGATCCCGCTGTCGCTCCTCCCTCTCTCTCTCCCTCTCCTCTCTCTCTCTCTCATCGCCTCCCTCCTCGACAGCTCGAGGGCGATCCGCAGATCCAGCACGTCACGAGGGAGCTCCTCAGCCTCCCGTCGACGCTCCTCCTCCAGCTCCGCAATCCGGGCGTCACGCTCCGCCACTCGAGCGTCGCGCTCCTGCTCGGCACGAACAGCACGCGCCAGGGCCTCCCGAATCTCGGCCACCTGTCAAAGCACGCATGCACCATAAGAGAACACAGTGATAGAAGGAAAGCAGCCAGAAGAGAGTCAAGGTCAGGCAAGCACTCACTCGAGCCTCGCGGTCACGCTCGGCCTCCTCAGCCCGAGCCACTGCATACGCCAGCTGCTCCTGGAGGGCAGAAACCTCCGGAGGACGGCCCCGCGAACTGGAACCCGCTCCACCAGCCGTCCCGGCTGCCGCTGTCTGGTGGGCCCGCTGAAACACGGGGCAAACGTCAGTCAAAGGCTAAGCATCAAAAATCCAGGTCACAAAAAAATGCATCACATAAACTCACCAGGATCTCCAACTCCTGTCGGATGGCCACCAACTGTCGCCTGGCGTCCGCCAACTGGGCCCGCAGGTCGGCGATCATGGTATCACGAGCATCCTGCATTGCACGTAAGTTAGTACCACATGCATATACATATAAAAGAGTGAAGCATTCTCATTTCACTTACCCCTGCCATACCACCAAGGAAGAGGCGGTCCCCATACGTAGCTCGGTACCGTCTCATGTAGTCTGTGCTGTCCTGTACATGGGACACCACTGGGACCCCGCCCTGCTGCCAGTCCTGGTACTGTGCTGGGAAGCGCGTACGCCAGTCCACAACCTTCGCCTTCCCCTTGGTCTTCCGCCCAATGCGGGCCGGCTCTTCTACATCAACCCACTCCTGGGCCAGCCCCAACGTCCTCATAACCAGCCTCAGCCGAAGCGGCTCGATCTCGTTCAGGCAATGGACCCACACGTCCCGCCTGAAACGAGGAAGACCCGCTACAACCCAAGGCTGGCCAGCGTCGCCCATGCCCAGGTAGGGTCTCCACACCACCTGCATCACCATACATACATCATGTTAGTTACCATTCAGTCACATGCATAAACACAAAAAAATCATACGCATCATACCATGGCCTCGGGATACTCGCTCAGCTCCCGACGAAGTGATGCCAGCTGGTAGCCGTGGGGTGCTGCAACCACGACCGGCCTCCACCGCCGCGCCAGAGGCACGGCCCTCCTGTTCCCATGCCTAGCCCTCCCCATCGGGAAATAGTAATAGCTCCACACCTGCATCCATCATACATCATTAGTACAATAATTGCATATTAACTGTGGGAATGCATAAATAAAATGTTTACCTGGAGAAAAGGTGCGAAGCCGCTGACTGTCGTCTCCTTCTCCGAAGTCTGGGAGAGATCAGCAATCAAATGGGCAAGCAGAGCCGCTCCCCACGCGTAGTGCCCCACTCTGTCCAGATCCGCCAGATCCCGAGGAAGCGGCAGTGGATGCCATCCCCCTTCGTCCCCAGCAGAAGGCGGCCCAGGAAGAAGAAAAGAAACCTCCGAAGGTCTAGATCCACCAGCTCCCTCTCGCTCGGATCCTGGGTGAAAGCTGCACGAGCATCCCCCTCTAGTCGAGCCAAGAACTCCGCTCCAGTCTCGCTAACCCGCTGGCGCGGGTCGACGAATCCGAGCGCCTCCATGATCTCCACTCGGCCAACTACCCTGCTGTCTCTATCAGTCACGCTCGTCTCTAACCACAGCAGGTCCAGGGCACTCTCTCGGTAGTCGGGGTAGGTGACCCCGCTGACTGCCTCTCCGTCAACTCGTAGCCCGGTAATCCGAGCCACGTCCTCCAGTGTCGGCACCATGTGCCCCCAGGGCATCAGAAACGCCCGGCTCGGTGCGTGCCACCGCTCCCTCAGTGCCTGGATAAGAGGAAGGTCGAGCCGGAAGGGCTCGATCCTAAGGAAAGCTCCAAAGCCCATGGCGTCCACACGCGCCCTCTGGAAGTCCGGCAGCCCACGGTATGCTGCCACCACTAGGGACCAGCTGATCCGTCCCTTCATCACGCCCTGCACACCACAAAACCAACAGAGAACACATCAGCATCATGAATAATAATAAACAATAACACTGTATATACTACTTATTCATTTTACTTTATTTTTCTTTTTAAAAATATTTATTTTTTGGAGGCGTCCAGGCCCCTGGACGCCTCCTTTCCTTTTCCTTTATTTTCTTTTATTTTTATAAAAACCCCAAAACCAAAACAAAAAATATATTAATAATATATATATTATCATGGAGGCGTCCCAGGCCCTGGACGCCTCCTTATTTTTAATTATATTTCTATTATTTTCGTAAATAAATAAAAAAATAAAAAAGAAAAAGAAAATGTGGAGGCGTCCAGGGCCCTGGACGCCTCCTTTCCCTCACTCCCCGGCCTTCTCTCACAGCCTCTCACCCGTCCGTTTAGCCTATTGAACCACAGAGTGAGAGTTCCGAGGGGCTTACCGGATCGTGCTCGTCCTCTCCCGCGTCGCCAGCGTCCACTGCAGCCTCCAAGGCCAAAGGAAGAGCCTCCTCACCCGCGGCAATCTCCTCCGCCGCAGCAGCCTCCTCGGCATCATCCCTCAGCCTCCTCGGACGACGAGCCCGTCGTTTCCGCTTCTGTGGACCCTGGCTCGATCCTCCTCGCTCCATTGGGACGAAGAATGGGTCGTCTAGGGTGACTAGGTCGTCAGAATGAACAGTAAATGAGCAAAAGGGGGGGGGGCAGCCCTTATATATAGAAGCTACCTTCTTTGGGGCGTCCAGGCGCCTGGACGCCCCCACAATTTTTATTTTTTTTTTCAAAATTCAAAAATTTTGGGGCGTCCAGGCGCCTGGACGCCCCCAAAACAAAAAAAAACAAAAAAAATAATAAATAAAAGTTGGGGCGTCCAGGACCCTGGACGCCCCCAAAACAAAAAAATCAAATAAAATAAAAAAATAAAAATTAGGGGCGTCCAGGCCCCTGGACGCCCCTATAATAAATTTTTTTTCAAAATATATATATATATATAATAAAAGTAAAAAAGATAAGAGTATGTATAATCCAAATAAAAAAAACACAAAGAAAAAGAAAAACCACAAAAAAAGATAATAATAATTAAGTGGACGGGGGTCCCAAAACATCAATGCCAGATTTTATTCCATCAGAAAAGCAGAATGAGCTACATCAGGGGTTTAGGCGCCTTAGGCCTTAACTTCCCCAGTTCGGTTACATAAGCCCTCCACGGCTCGCATTCTTCCACCACGTGCGCTAAGGCCTTTCCCGCAACACTTGTCTTCCAGGGAGCTTTAATGGCCTTCGCTTCCTTCGCGTCCGCTTCAGTGCCCAACTCCCTTTTCTTCAAAGGAACGATGCCAGTCGGTGGCGGGAACGAATGGCGTGGGATGCCAATCTGGAGGCAGCACCGATGCGCATTATAAAGGACGAACTCGGTCGCACCGATCAGTTGAAGATCAACTTCGGGAGAAGGCCTCATGAGGAGATCAAGCGAAAGCAAACATGCCGGTGCGCAAGTGAAGAAGCCTTGTGTCACGGTGCGGAAGTGAGACCGCCAGTCTTCACGTTTCTTCAGCCACGGAACGCGGTTCACTACAGTACCACCGAAGCCTAACACGTCGGCTATGTGGTGAAGCGGGCTTTGTTGGAAAAGCTTCGAAGCAGTTGGCATTCCCTCGCGGTGGTCGAATTTGAAGTGCAGATCAAGCCAGCAATTAAGACAAGTGCGCAACCAAAAGGAGGCTTACCCATGCTCGAGGCAGTAAGGCCGCTGTAAAGATAGGCAAGGACGGCGGGTCCCACCCTCTTTCCACGCCAGATCCCGCAGATAGCACTCAGTTGGTCTTCCTCCACTATGTTGTCGGTATAAGGAAACAAGAGAGCACCCGCCAGACAAATGGTGAACCCCTTCATGATTCCCTCCAAATAGTCATCGTCTGGTGACCCTCTCAGGGCGTCCATGACCCACTCCGCGAGCTTTTGGAGATCGATCCCCTTTTGAGTACGGACCTTTCGGGCTGCGTCGGGCGGCATGAAGCTTCCAAGGACGCTTTCAGAAGTCCCCCGTGTCAGCATCCGCATAGCCTTCACCTTCCCGTCACTCTTGAATTTCTTCAATCCGAGCAGAAGTTCCACCTCCTCGAGGAGGATCGTCACCTCGAAGGTCGGGAAGATAAAAGTGTGGGTCTGGGGATGCCAGATCTCCACTAGTGCGCCCATAGCCGCCCAGTCCATACGAATCTTCTCGTAATGCTTGGCGTGAATAAGGAGCCCCTGCAGATGCCACTTCGAGAGTATGGCCCTCATGCCAATGGAGATATTGGAAGTTAGCTTTGAAAGCCATGGCAGTTTGGAAAACTTCCTCGGGCCTGGGAAGAGTGGATATGACTGGAAGAGAAAAGAAAGAAGAAGAAAGAAGGAAGTAAGAAGAAGGTTCACATGGAAAATTTGAAATGAATCAGCTTACCATATGCGACATGATCGTCCCACTCAGATGACCCTCGAGGTCGGAGAGTCGCCTGATCTCGCTGCTAGGCCTGCTCCTCTTCATAACGCGGGAAGACTCTCCTTCCATCCTGAAATCTCTAGATTCTCCTCTCTTTCCTCTCCTGAGCTTCCAAAACCCACCTTGGTGCATTTGAATGAACTAGCCTAAGGGGAGTTCTTATAGGAAGGGAAGATCGCTACAGGACGGAACATGTCACATCAGCAGTCAGTGTCAGGATTTTGGCTAGATTTCCTTTCCATTGTGGTGTGATTCTGTTATAAATCTGCTACTTTCTGATGTTATTAATCCATGCTGGCCTGTGCAGGTTTTACTAACGGACATCGTTGTCCAGTCTCCTGTCCCACCTTTCAATGGTTGGTCCCACCATGTCATGCATCGTAGTATATGATACCTACGCTACTAGAACATGTCAAGGACCTTGCGACCCGAACAAATCTGGGATTTGAGTTCCCCTTCAACAAAAACAGTGATGATCCCGGGAGAATTTGGGTTGTACGGATAGACCGTTAATTTGTGGTAGCATGGGGACGACGGTTCCATTCAGTGAGTTGGTGCGCGGATAAACGGGCCCCAGCCCAGTGTCGGCTCACCGGATCGGTATCCTGACCCGTTCTTAACAAGTTGACAATATTATCCTTGGCTATTTTCTATTTTAGTTTGTTTTAAATTTTTCTTTAAACCCAGCATGCATTCATATAGGACTTTGATTTATTGCGGAAGATCATTCAAGTGATTCGATTGTGAAAGCCGTTGTGTTTCAATTCCCACAAATATGAGATATTCCACTCCGAATGAAATACTGAGTTTCCTTGAGACAGCCCTACGCTGCTCTTCCAAAGGAGACCCTTGTTTGGACAGACCCTCAGATATTCCTTTACTTTTGACCTTGTTTGACCCACCTTGGCCGCAGCACTTCCACATTGGCTGGTAACCGCTCCCCAAAGGTGAAACCTCCGGTTTATGACCCAGGTACTTCCACACCGAGAAGTTGGTCTCCTTTTCGTGCCTGAGCGCACATCTCACCCTCCCTTATTTGATCTCCGTCCAAGCAATCGTCAATATTTGAAAGACCTTCTTCAAGGTCGCCTCATTGAAACTTCAGGAAAGATTCCAAACAGTAACGTCAAAAGCGTGTCTCATCACACCTTGGCATCAACTTATCAGTCCGCTCCCACTTCATTTCACTCCACTTCGATACCATTCCACTACGTGTCGCTCCCTTGCAAAGCAGACGCCAAGGCGGGGCAGCTGTAGACACGCCATTCTTGACGTCTCCTGAGAAAGTCTCATATTACTATACGACGCCCCGCGACGGCTTACGCATTTTGAATCACTCGAGTGCTTCCTTTTCTTGGGTCTTCTTCTGCCTTTTTCGGCATTCGGAATCGTCTCGTCACGGCATTCGGACGGCGTCAACACCAGTCAGACGCATCAAGAGGTTCCGGAACCAAGAAGGTGTCTGCCGGGCGGCCGCCGATTGAGGACCCGGGTGGGTCTTAATGGGGGCGTCCAGGCCCCTGGACGCCCCCATTCTTTTCTTTTATTTTATTCTTTTCTCAGGGCCCAAAACTAAATAAAAAATAATAAATTAATGGAGGCGTCCAGGCCCCTGGACGCCTCCATAAAAACAAATATAAAAAACATAAAATGCCAGTTGGCATAAAAGACAAAACCAAATAAAAAATAATAAATTAATGGAGGCGTCCAGGCCCCTGGACGCCTCCATAAAAACAAGTATAAAAAAATTAAAATGCCAGCCTTGGCATAAAAGACAAAACAAAAATAAAAATAATATATTTTTGGAGGCGTCCAAGACCCTGGACGCCTCCATCAACTCTCTCACGGGCGCCGCTCACCGAACGACGGTTTGTCGTGTGTGAAAAAATCCAAATTATAGAGACGTCCAGTCAGCTGGACGCGCCCATTTCTGAATCACGAGGCGCCGCTCACAAAACCACGCGTTGTGCCAAACCGCGTGCGGCCGTCGTCGGTTTTCGGTGGACCTGTTTGAGGCGTCCGGAGCCCTGGACGCCTCCACAAAAGTATTCCAAAAAAATATATAAAAATAGAATAAAATATTAATTCGGCCCTGATGGAGGTGTCCAGGGTCCTGGCCGCCTCCACCCTCCGGAGCTCTATAAATAGAGGCCCACCCCCTCAGTTCTGGAGAGCTTCGAAGTGATCCGATAGGCTGCCGGAGCCCAGAGGCTACGGAGTCATTTTCTAACCCGTGGGTTCTTTTGTAGGTGGAGGTTCTGCCGGCTTCTCGGGTGCTCACGCTCGCGAGAGGAAGGTCGTCTTCATCCACCGCGCTTCCACGTCATCCCCACGCTGCCGGAGCTCCGCCGGATTTCACCATCGGCACATCCAATAAGCCAATTCTTTCCTTTTCTTCGTAGTTCTTTTGCATTCATCATCTTGCATCCCCTATCCCCCTTCATAAGGGC
This sequence comes from Amorphophallus konjac, assembly GCA_022559845.1. Lineage (NCBI taxonomy): Eukaryota > Viridiplantae > Streptophyta > Magnoliopsida > Alismatales > Araceae > Amorphophallus > Amorphophallus konjac. The sequence continues at coordinate 193,717 of JAHNEJ010000545.1, forward strand.
GCCTTTTCTTATACACTTCTTACATCCATCATCTCATTTTACTCCTACTCGAGTCCGAGAGGGGTTTAAAAGATAACACCAACCAGGTGTGTGTCTTGCCATCATTTCGTTATTTTTATCGCAAGGATTTGAATACTACACCTCCATCTTTCTAATCCACTTGTCATTTGTTTGTCGTTGTTTTGCAAGGGTAGCCGAGGAAAGCCCTCTCCGTCGGCCGGCCGGAGGGAGAGGAAGAAGCAACCCGCCATCTCTCGCCCTTGAGGTAGGCGCGATCACTTTCTTATTTTGGGGTCTTTCGGCCCCTGGCGATCACATCTTATTTTCGAGGCCGCGGCGAGTCACTTCCCCAATGGCCGTTTAAATTTCCGTTCTTATATTCTCTTTATACTCTGTTATATTCTGCTCATATTCTCGAGGCCGCGGCGAGTCACTTCCCCAATGGCCGTTTAAATTCCTGTTCTTATATGCTATATTCTTATCTGTTCGTGTTCTCGAGGCCGCGGCGAGTCACTTCCCCAATGGCCGTTTAAATTCACGTTCTTATACGTTATATTCTTATCTGTTTATGTTCTCGAGGCCGCGGCGAGTCACTTCCCCAATGGCCGTTTAAATTCCCGCTCTTTGTATTCTCTTTATATTCTGTCATCTTATTATTTGCTCATATTCTCGAGGCCGCGGCGAGTCACTTCCCCAATGGCCGTTTCAATTCTTGTTATTTAATTTCTGCACCATTCCCGTCCCCCCGAGGCCGCGGCGAGTCACTTCCCGCTATGGCCGTTTAACCCCCATATCTTGCTATATCACACTTGTCCCGCTCGCCCCGCCGGAGCAATCTCCCGTGGTGGCCCCTTCTCTCTCTTCTCTTATTTCTGTGTTGCAGCAAACAAACAAACAAAAAAGAGGAGCCCGCGCGCGCTCCGCGTCTTCTCCGCTCTTCCCCGAACCGCGTGACGGTCGCTCACAGGTCCTCCCTCAGACCATCACCTTTTTTGGTACGGAAACGGGCCAATCTTTGCTTGGCCCACCAACCTGATGACAATGGAAAGTCCACTCTCCCTTCTTCATTCAGGTGGATCATCACATGTCCAACCATCGTTGCCACAAGTTCTTGTTGGCCCTTCAGATTTCTTGCGCCCTCAGCAAGGGTTGCCCAAGTCCATTCCAATCTGGTCAGTCTTCAGCCCAATATCCTTCTCATGGGCTTCCTACCTTGACTGTTCATCCTTCTGCTCCTTCTTATGGTTTCCACCTCCTCCAATAGTTTATCCTTCTGCTCCTCAGTTTCAACCTCCGTCTTTCATACCCCTACCGTCTAGGGAGAAGGAACTCCTTGACAAATGGGCCGCCACGTCGCAACAGCTTGATTTCCT